>CM042197.1:6220807-6249712 GCA_023539305.1 Ilex asprella
TTTAGAAACTTTTTCTAAACAGTCCAGAATACTTTCATACACTATTACCTAATATTAGAAAGGGTATTTATATGTAAAATATATATTAAGTATTTATCAATGAGTAGGAAGTATAAAAATTAAATATAGAATTACGAAACGTCGAAATTAGGAATAGAAATTGATTGTTATATGTTATTTTGGATTAGGTGGTGATCGCATTGAGGTTGAGAGAGAGTGCTTTGAGTTGGAGTTTGGAAATCAAGGTGAGTAGTTTACTACTTCTTTTGGGAGAATTTTCTATATTCAATGTGTGGGTGCGTGTGTGGATTTTTCATATATATGATATATGTTGATGTTTGGGGTTTGCAATTAAATGTTTTGAAATTGTGAACTGTTATACATGTGAATGTTGAAAAATTTGTGGGATGAGTTATATCATTGCTTTGTTGATGAAAGGGAAATTTTGTGTGTGTTGGGACTAAAATGACAGTTTTGGTGTGTGTGTTGAAATCATGTTTATGAGATGGGGACTGGGTTACCAGGTCTAAATGGTAACAAGATTGTATACCGGCGTGGTCGGTATAGGGATGTGCACATAGGGGCCAGTCATCAGGCTAGTGATGACAAGAGAAGGGGCCAGTTACCAGGCTTGTGGTAACAAGAGACGGGGCCAGTTATCAGGCTAGTGATAACAAACATGATTTGACAAATGTATTTGAGATTGAATGTGTGTGTGAGTGTTTTGAGTTATAAATGTCTTTTCATTTATAAAGTTATTTGTGATCATGAAATTATTTGGTTTAAATGATTATGTGTGAGGGGTTGGGGTACAATTTGTTGTACTTATGTGTGTATCAAAGTTTATTTTCATATATAAACTGTGGGATGTATTTTTAAACCTCATTAGAGGTGGTTTCTATTCACGGGCCATTGTGCTCACCCAAACATATAACATTTTTCAGGAAAGGATCAAGGTGAGGAGTAAGTCTGCTGATATACAAGGGATTAGAGAATTTGAAGATTTATTTTATTGTAGGTCTTTAAGAATAAATGTCATTTATAGTTTTGAGACAAATATTCAATTGTTTTGGGAATAATGTTGCTTATGCTTAGAATAGTGAGACTTATGGTTTGATTATTGTTTCAGATGAGTTTAATAATGATATTGGTGATGTTTAGTTTATTCCTCTGGTATTCATTAGATCGGTGGAATGGATCACTTTATTATTTGTCTTCCGCTGTATTTTGCATTTATTATGCACAGGGTTGTTGGATAAGGCCTTGGTGGCCGGTCCGCCGCCCACCCTATGTGATCCGGGGTGGGGGTGTGACATGCCATGTGCTGAAGTGATTAAACCCTAAATAGGTTTTTTCAAACCATGTGTTGAAGTGACAACACAGTTGATAATGCCAAATAGTGAAATGACCTTACACAAATCTAATGCATGACTAAGCCTCAAATGACCTCTCATGGCTACACTGTCTTACTATTCACTGATGTGACCTATCTAGCAAACTAGGGTTTAGACAACTATTTAAACACATTATTTGTAATTGATATGGCAAACACAAAATTATGTCTACATCAAATTTCTCTACGAGATTTAACAATCACAATCGTTAACGGGTTTAGTTATTACAAGAGCAAAACGACGATTACAAGAATGAGAAATTTTTTGATCCAAAAGAGTATTATGCAGGAGTATGACGAGAGTTGGCTTTTCGTGCTAAAGAATCAGACGAATTATTCACACAACTAAGAGAACTTGGTATAACAGTGTCTCGTAGACGATCACTAACAATGCAACGCCGAAATAGAAAGGACTATGAATTAGCAGTAAAACATGTTCAAAAAGAGAATAATAGAATGTTAGTGTGTAGATGTTGCTATTATATGCTCTAACAAGTAAAAGACATGGTGGGAACTGCATAAGGACAAGAGTTGTTACCAGTCGAGCAAAATAATATATTGTCTAATGCACATTATCTGTCAGATGATTTATATGTCTGATGAAGCTTAATGTAGTAAATGAGAAATTATTTTTTCCAATGTCATATATTGAATAATGGTAATCATTATTCATTTTTTAGATAGAAACCTAGTGTAATCAGTGTAGTGTGAAGTTATGTCAGTCCTATGTAATTAAATTGCTATGTCATTACTTTATCACTGTGAAGTCAAAGCATTGATTTATCTGTGTAGTCAGTCTAGTGTCAAGTCAAATCAGTCTTTTTGTCACTCAATTGTTATGTCATTATTTTATCACCGTGAATTTATATCATTACTTTATCAGTGTCAAGTCATGTTAGTCGTACGCAAGCCCTGTCAAGTTTATATATAATTGTATTTCGTGTCTATATAAACCATCTTTATTGATTGTGTACATCATAATCCCAAAATGTCTAGGCGCACATCTAATAGGCAATCCAGTCAAATCACCCAAGGTTCTTCATCACGCAATGAACAACAAAATTCATCTTCAGCCAACGAACGTCAACGCTCGATTGGCCGAGCAGCATAGTCGAACGTAGTTCGCTTAATTGAATCCTACACAGATTCTACAGGTATAACTTGGTATGGACAAAAGCGTGAGTTCCGTAATGAGCCAATCGATCTTTATCACTCATTCGGTCAAGTTGGACACGTATTTGTTAGGCATGCGACCTACTATCTGCCTCCGAGTGTTTGTATAGAACTCACACCAAGACGACGACAATTATATGACAAACGTTATGAGCTTGAAGTATATTATAGTTGACATGGATTAATGGTACTGAAGGCACATTCGGCTAATATATATGATCCACAAAACTCTATCAACCATAACGAGATCATAGCAAGGCTTGAACGTGAAAATGATCAAATGCAACATTGACTTGATCGTTTGTATGCAATCGAGTACGCAAAAAATGAGCATTTCGATCTTTGACTATGCTGAGATTCAAATTTTACAAGATCCGTTAATTGTTTCCGATCCTGAACTTTCTGATTATTCCGATTTAAGTGATGATACGTCTGACATTTTTATTCCATCAAGTTTATGTATACTCGGTAACCCTCTATGTTATTTTCTACATCAACAACAATATTGACACACTATATTTCTTACAGTCTCATGTAATAAAATTTGTTTGTTTAATGCATAAGCATCTTTTTCATATTTTCATATTTTATATATTTTTGTAGGTCAACTCTCATTATTCGATGAACTTATAACATAAAATTGGAATAGACAATTTTTTAATATATACAATACAAATTTTTTAAAATTAGTCACAAAATTCATATACTACACACACAAACAATATTTTAAGTATTTTTTAGTAATGTACTGCACTGAATTGATTAACTTTTTTTAATTTATATTTTGATTTTTTTAGTAATTTTCAAAGTTTATAAATTTTTGTGCGAAACATGCTTTAATAATATATTTTTTAGTTAAAAAAAATACTATTGAACAAAAAATTTAATATCATCAAAATAATTAACAAACTCGTCAGTTGCGTTATTAAAAAATAGAGGATTTTTAGGGTTCTTAATTTTTTTTTAGGGTTCTTAGGGTTTTTAAACTTTTCTTAAGGTTCTTAGGGTTTTATTTTTTATTATTTTGGGGTTTATAGGGTTTTTATTTTTATTTGTTTTAGACATTTTTTAAAACGTCATTTCAAGTGATGTTACATTTGTCATTTCAATTCACTTTGTTTAAACGTTATTCTCAATGATATTTTTAAAAACGTTGTTAAAAATTATAATTTTAATTAAAAAAATTAATTTAAAATTGCCATTGTAAATAACATTTTTTTTCATGAAGGTGTCATTTTAGATGATGTTCTTAAAAAAGAATTGATTTAAAAAATAAGTTTAAAACGGCTGAGTTAGATAATAAAGTTCGTAGGGAAACTGGTTTTGGTCAAACTCAATGTTCAGCGACAAAACAACGTCGGTCAAGAGAACCGTGAAGAAGAAACAATGGATCCTCGTCTCTGGCACAAAGTAGCTGCTATATCTGGTACTGTAACCTTCTCTCTCTCTCTCTCCCTCCCTCTCTCTCTCTCTCTCCCTCTCTCTCTCTCCTTTATGCTATATTTGTATATGTTTATATGTATGTATGGATAATTGCTTTTGAGGGTATCTGTGGATTTATTTAACGAAAATGGATTGCATAATTTGGGGAAAAATACTTGAAAACAGGAATGGCAGCTCTTGGTCTGGGGACATATGGTGCCCATGGCTTCAAACCCAAAAACGCCGCTTACAAAGAGGTACCCTTTTTTCATTTTATCTTTACCAATTATTTGTTTCCATTTCTTTGCTTTTGAGTTGAAGAAAATAGAAATACCCATGTTGATTTTGTCCCTAATTTTGTTGTAAATTATGATGATGGAAGGTTTGGCACACAGCATCTCTCTACCACTTGGTTCACACAGCAGCCCTTGTTGCTGCCCCAATCACCAACCACCCCAACATTGTGGGTACCCTCTTCTCTATTTGTTCCAACACCTAACAGAATTTTCAGTGTATCTTTGTACATGAAAATAGGTGCTAATCCTGCCTATTATGTTTGGTTGTAGTTTGGAGGCCTTTTGACTACTGGAATTCTGGCTTTCTCTGGGACGTAAGTGCCAGTTCTTCACATTTGTTGAATAGTGAACACTTATTTCCATAATCACACAGCAAAAAGGACAGATGTTTCACTAAAGCTCAAGGTTTTTGTGTCAATTTAACTAGCTCCACACATTTTGGTTGAATGATAATGTGTTTGCAAGGGCCCTTATGTATTTATGTCCAGCTTCCACACCTCTAAAAATTCGGCCTTTTAGAGTAGTGTAAGATTTTGAGATCCATTTGTGATATGTGTAATGTGTATTTGAAAGATGTTGAAAAGAAAAGATGTGAAACTAGATGAGATGAGTTATAGTGCTTCTCTAGGCCTCCAAAAATTAGCCCATTTTGATGCTGCTATGGTTGTTATAAGTGTATGTTGGTGTATTATGATAAAATGCCTTTGATCCAGGCTTCTCTGTTTTGATTTCCTCTTTTTTCCTCTTATCCCAATAGCAAGTATAAGCAACAAGATTTTTCTTAATGCTAGTTGGGGGACTTGGTGGAGGAGAGGTGTTTATCATTTTAGATGAGAAAGGAATTCAATTTTGTCATTAGTGTGTTCACATGGCGAATGTATTAATTATGCTAATAATCTCATAAATCTCAAGGGGAGAGATGCTTAATTTGAGAAATCGCATGAATCTCTTAGAGATTCACTTCAATAATTGGTCGAGGTATATCGAATGGGGAAATGCCCATATTTGATTGCTATGATGGGGCTGAACACTCCGAGAAAG
Source organism: Ilex asprella (assembly GCA_023539305.1). Lineage (NCBI taxonomy): Eukaryota > Viridiplantae > Streptophyta > Magnoliopsida > Aquifoliales > Aquifoliaceae > Ilex > Ilex asprella. The sequence goes on from CM042197.1 coordinate 6,226,133, forward strand.
TAAACCCACATGTGCTATTGTAGTGCCTTGCTTATTAAATAGGCTCATGTTATTTTTGGAATCACTTATTTGCTTTGGATACTTTGAAGAAAGAAAGTTCCATTAATTACATCTTGATTATAAAATAATTTGAGTGAGAGAAGTCTAGATTTTATCTTTAAATTGGAGGGACACTGGGATTTTGTAGGTGTTATGCTGTGGCATTGCTTGAAGACCGAAAGTACTCCACCTTAGCACCATTTGGCGGATTTGCTTTTATTGCTGCTTGGGCAAGCTTGCTGTTTTAGGAATGGCAGCTGCCTCCGACAGGGAATTTGTATTTGCTGCATTCATAAAGTTAGTAGTGCATCTCTGTGGGCATTAAGGTCTTGGAGACTAGTACTTGGACAAGCTCCTTGTGTTTGGGCACCAGATCATGAAAATTCCGGCCACAGAATGTTTAAAGTATGTTCTACCAGTGGTTTGTATACTTCTATAGAATCTCAATGAATTTGTTGCCAAATGACTTTCTGTTGATATTTGTCTCGCATCAAAGATGCTGTTACATGTTATAACTATCTACCTTATCTATATATGATGATTGTTGCAGTTGCATTCCACTTTATACGCCTATGTATCGGTGGGGATGTTAATCCAGTTAAGGCTGCCAACATGAACAACTGTTTGAACCACATTAGGCATCCCCTGAAACACTAGATCCTCAAATGTTCCGCTCTCTGGATCATAAGAAACTAGATTTCCACCTCTGTGCTCTAGCAAGATCCTACCATTCTTCAGAAAACAGAGGATTCGAACCATTCTTCTTTTCAAAACATTGTTCCAACTCCTGAATGATTGCTGCAAATCTGGACTTATAAACTTTGGCAAGTGAGCTGCAATGTTGTACAATTTGATCCAAGACTCTTTAACATCATATTCTTTCATAACCCAATTTTCCAAGCTCGAATGACGCCTAGGTGCAGATATCGAAAGACACCCTCCGAGAACTGTCAAATCATAATTACACCCAGTTAGGCCAACAGGTCTTGGTACTTCTCTGAATTGCTCATCTCCTAAGTCAAGAGAAAGGGTGATTCTGCTACAGACTCCATGATACGTGCCCACTCAACTTACCCAGTGAAGCCTTCCATTCACTGAAGCTTCTGATAACCACCTTCTATCTAGCTTGTAAGGTACTTTTCCAATACTTCTCCATGTGTTACTGCACAGACTAAGTATTTGAACATCCCAGAATCGAAAATCACAGGGTCTGAATTTGGGATAATGCCAGGGCCTATTATATTCATCATATGAATTGTTATAGTATACTATTTTGATCACCTTGTACTCATTGGTAGCCTGATGAAACCCAAACCCAAAAATCACTTCTTGTTCTTTAAAATGAAAGGATTTGGGCAGCTCCTTGAGGTCTCTAGTAAAAGGGTTGTAGATATGTATTGCGTCGCGGAATAACGAGCCAGATAAGCATAGTAAGCCATTGCATGAGCCTACCACATCAAACTCTGGCATGAAAGCAGAGAAAGGAGGCTGAATCTTTCTCACATTCTGTGTCATCAAGATCAGAAAGTTCAACAAAGTAAAGCTGGTTTCGAATTGGATAATCGGAATGAAAGATCAGGCACGGATTGTTCTTTATCGCCCGGGAGAGGTGCAAGTTAACAAGATGAAGATCATGTGACAGCATATTCCAGGTTCTGCACACAACCTTAGATTGAAGGAGATATGTTTTAGGTAGCCTCGAAAGTATGTCGATGGAGATTTCATAAGGCAGAGTTTCCAGCCCTTTTGTTGGTTGATCTTCTTTTGTCTTGCATTTTCTTTTCCTGATTTGTTTCTCATCAGCCAAGTCCATGGCTCATGAGAGAGAGAGAGAGAGAGAGAGAGAATGACTAGTTAGTTCGTATTATAGGAGACGGAAACTGCAAGAGAGTATTACTGACTGTTTGTGGGACAACTGTTGAATTACCTCTTGGAAGCAACGTGTGTATTTTTTGGCAATTTTGGTCACAATGCAAATTTTGTATATTACCAAACCACATACATCGGGTAAATCTGTAACTCTCTTTCTAAAGTTGAGGTTGAGATCTCGAGATATTAATCCTTAAATTCTTCATATGCGTTATCTAAAGAACTTATAACTCACATTGAATGATTAGAACTACCCAAGATTATTTTATATGCCAAAGGGACTTCTACATTCCTAGTCAATTAAATTTAAGTTACATGGTTTGATATGATATTAGAATTAGATCTTGCAAACTCGAGTCTCAGATGAAGGAGGGTGTATAGAAAGGTTATATCCCACATTAAATGATTAGGACCAATCAAGATTGAATTATATATTTAAGTGATCTCTCCAATCATTACTAATTGATTTTGTGGTCAGGTCACTAAGAGCTGAAAGAGATAGGAGTGACCTTATAGAAGGTTAAGACTTGCTCGAAATCTATCAAATACGAGCTCTTCTTTCCCTATTCAATCTAGAGCCTACCTTGATAAACATGTGTCACAACACCTGATCTTTTAAGTGAGGGAAGTCGGAGCATTGGTCAAGAGAGAGCAGCCGCCCAACTATTTAATCAAGTAGTATGGTGACAATTTTCGACACGACCCCAACCTTATGTGATATAATCCCAAAAATAATATGATCTAATGGTTGTATGATCTACAGTTGAAATGATATAACCTTCTATCCACAGCCACAGTTTCTGAAGAACCAAGAAGAAAATGCATCGTAGTGTATGAACTATGCAATGAAGTCGATCTTCTATGTTCCAGCAAAGCATTGCGATAGACAAGCCTTGTAGTATCACCCATTAACAAAAATACTTGGAAACAATTCCTTCTTTTTCTCTCTGGAGTAATACACACTGCTAGCTAGCATCATCAATCCAAACATTTTCCAGGAAAGAGAGAATGTTGTTGTGCAGAGTATAGGAAAAACTGAACTGTTAAAAGCACCCACCCCTCCCTTTGCCATGCCACCAGCTGCTGTATTGCCATCCCCTAAACGCATGCCAGCCCGATTGGCTTGAACTTGGTTAGAAACCATCTGCAATCATGCACAGAAGAGAATTATTCCACATTTGAATCATGGTGACAACAGCTTGCTAGTTCCATGTCAATTTTCGGTTGGTTCATCACAAAATATGTTTTCCTGTGTACACTTCCTTGAGACTCACTTCTTTTCTAACATTGGCCTGCGTGTCAACATAACTATATCTGAACCTAATAAAATGAACAATTTCATATGACATCTCAAGATCCGGGTCCTATTTACAAGCATTCTACCACCAAAATTGTATGCGAGAAAAGAATATATGGCTATTTTACCATCGTAAAGAAGAATTAAGGGTAATAAAAAAAATGGGGGCAGTAAGATACAATTTGACATATGGGGGGTTACATACAACTTTATAAGCTAAGCCTCTATTCCATTATTGTGTCCTCAGAAAGTGATATGGGATGGACAGCTATAGGTGGCGGCAAAAAGTTGTTGGCTGCACTCCAAAGGTATCCCCATGCATTATTAGCCATCCACCATGGTCACAACCCTGCATTCCTGAAACCAAATAAGCATTAGTAAACGTCCATGCAGGGACGAGTTCTTGAATGACAATAATAAACATAGTCACAAATTTTTTGAACCTAGGAACAAAATACAAGAATTGAAGTTTCTCTTGTTCTTTGAACTGAGCACACCTATTTTAGCAATTTTTTGTGTCAAGCACCACTCGAATCGTCAAACTGCATTTTTTTGACATTTTCAGGCGTTCACATCTTAAATGAGCAATGTTATGTAAAGACAGTTTTTCAACACTCATGGAAACAATGAATAAAAAAGGTATGATGAATCAATCTTTAGAATGTTAATAAATAAAAATAAAACTACGTTTTTGATAAGATAGAGAGGACGTCACCCAAGAATTCCTACTTGCAGACTGTGATAATAGAATTTTGCACAAACAAAAGATAAAACTGGATTTTAGCCAGAAAGATGGGAGGTAACACTAACAAGAAAACTAACGAAAGATGGATAAGCTTTGGTTTAGCCCATAAGCAACAGAAAAATGCATTACGATATGGAAAATTCGACTCCTCGAAGCATGTCCACATCTAAAACAAGAGAGCAACGTTGAAAAGTTACCACATAAAGCACGTCGAGCTACCATGCCACTTCATAGCAGTGAGGGATGTCAGTCGTCAGACAACCAAATTCCCTTTTACGTTAATCCAAAAATAGCTTGGATTAGCAGTCAGGCTGGACCAGAATCAATGAACTTCTGCCAAGTAAGTCTCAGTCCCACTAATCAACCAGACACGAAGAAACGTGTGACTGCTGAATAAAGCTGCTCTTCTCCAAATGGCTTTGATACATAACCATCCATTCCGCACTTCATGCACCTTTCATTTGTGGCTTGAGTCACATCAGCCGTCATTGCTAATATTGGTGTGTGCCAATGAGCCATGTTGACAAACGTGTCATTTAACACTTCACCAGTATCTATTTTTTCATTGAATTTGCTTTCTACACAGCGGATTTGTTGTGTAGCTTCAAGCCTGCATAATCAAAAGACTACTATTTATACCCATGAAAGAGAATCAAAAGGGAACCCTATCAAGGAAATGATCAACTAGTACTCTTTTCATTTATACCATAGAGATATGACTTTTTTGGTTGCTGATCTACTTACAGACCCTTTAGTGAATCATAAAGAACACGGCCTCCACAAAAGAATACAACTAGAAACAAAAAGTCCCAGGTGCCAAGCCATAAAGAATTTTTTTTTTTTAATTTGCTAGCTGTCTCTAGGTTTGTGATTTTTCCAGAGGAAATGGGTTGGGGGTTGTGGAGATGCAGTCATGCTGATTACCCATCCATTTCTGGCATTTGGAGATCCATGAAGCAAGCATCAAACTGGTGGGGTGGCTTAAGCATTGTTAAAGCAGCCTTCCCACTTTCTACACATGTGACAACTGCTCCAAACTTCTTCAGAGTACCTTGTGCAACTCTTCTGTTCACATCATTATCATCCACCACCAATATTTTCTTATCTTTGAGCAGATTTCCACAGGTTGACAATATCCCTGTTGTTACTTGTGTATTCCTTCCAATTCCAGTGGCTTCTTGAAAGCAGCAAATTAAACCACTCAACCGAAGAGGCTTTGTAACCACACTATCCACTAAAGCAGCTGATTTGAGCTCATTGCGCTCTGTAGAGCTTACGCAGGTTGCTATGAGAAATATCTTTGGAGGGACTTCTAGGACTTCAGTACAGCCATTGGGTCTAAACTCTTTCAGCAGACGTCGGAATGTGACTCCAGTCTCCTTATTCCAAATGTCTTCGTCAAAAAGAACCACAGCTAAATGCTCTGAATCACTGTGGACAAGATGACTGCAATACTTAGCAAAATTGAGAACATAATATGATACCAAGGTTAAAATATACATATTCACATAACTCACATTTAGTAACTACCTCCATTAGTTTTGAGACAAATGCAAAGTCACAGGCAACCTCAGAAAGAAAACATATATTTTGGAACAGCTACAGTCATTGTTAATTCACAAGCAAAAAGGATTATGAGTCGAAATAAGACAAGATTACCAATTAACGAATTCACAAGAGTTGGTATCTCCACCCACTACTTTAAGAAGGTTCGAAAATCTTAATCTTTCCCTAAGATCAGACACTAATTTCTTTTCTATTCTCTCCATACAAAACAACATAATTATTTCTTTAATTGCAATTTCAACTTTGTTGTTTAAATTGGTTCAAGATGTAGATTTTTCAGAACAGTTCATGTAATTCAAATAAGCAAACAATTATATACATATTTTCTTAACCAAAAGCTATCAGTAGACTGAGGTAGAGTTTTTTAAAAGGATATCATAGATGATAATTTTTAAAGAGAAGCAATACTGTTGTCATTGATGTTTCAGTAACCTTATTTAATGATGCTTGACTCTACGACACGGGCGGCCCAACATAGGTGGGGGCCTTAGGCAAAAAATTTCAAATTAGGCCCCTATTAATATACTTTTACACCAGTATAAATAATATAAATAATAATAAATATTTTTCAAATATGTTTTATCTTTTTTTTTTTTTTGAAATTCAAAAATATTAACTGAATTTTTAAAATCGAGCGACCAAACGTAATTAGGTGATAACACATTTTTCATATACCATAAACATTGGGCAAGATAAAAAATATCAGTTTGAACTCTTAAGGCCATAAATATTTTTGTAAGAAATTCTAATACAATAATATTACTTGTACTTAATCCAAGGACCTAATTTTGACAACTAGTAAATTGTGGTTATTCAATTGCTAGTGAACTTATTCAATGTTAGTCCCTATTATTAATTCAATGGTCAAAATGCATTAATTTCTCAAATTAAACCCAAAAATTAAGTCTAGTAATATTGTACACAAGTTTATTTTGGGGCCCCAAATTTTTTTTCCCATTCGGGGGCCCTAGGAAATGGCCTCACTGTTCTATGAATACACAAATAAATAAATCGACAGGTTCAAGCCAACTATCAAACCTTTCCAGCAAATATGCATAGTCAAATAAATCTACCTTGTCCTGAAGTTAGAAGATAGATAAGAACATGCAGCATCCACACTGGAAGTTATATCCACCGATATCCCTAATCTCTCAAGATGATATCTTGTGACCTCGGCTCGGATGCATTTCCCATCAACGACCAACGCTTTCAACCCCTGGAAACCTGAAATAGATGGATTCTGCTGCTGCCACTTTATATCCAGGGAACTCATTTCTGCTCTAATGAAAGCTGCAGTAAACGAAAAGGTACTGCCAGTCCCAGGTTCACTTTCAAACCCAATTTCTCCATGCATGAGTTTCACCAAACGCTCACTAATGCTCAATCCTATTCCAGTCCCGCCATATGTTCGTGATGTGGAACTGTCAGCCTGCATAAAAGGCATGAAAATGCGATCTTGTGCTTCTGGAAGGATTCCCACACCTGTATCTTCAACAGACACTAATAATTTGATCATTCCTGTTTCCGTCATCGCATCTGTGCCACTCAAATTCTTGAATTTCTCCCAGCTTTTCCATCTGTTAACCACAGGAAGGCCACTCAATGTATTAGGACACGTGTTTGAATGGCCTTGAACTAAGGTCACACTTTGTCTCAGCACTCCATCCATCACATCAAGTGGCAGACTCACTTCATCTGCTAGATGCACCGACACAAATACGTGCCCTTTGTCATGTGTGAACTGCAATGTAAGCAAGTAATAACTTAGTAAACTAGAAACATGAAAACAAATTGTTGTTTCCCAAAAGATAACTACTTGCCAGTTAGGAAAATAGTTTATTCCAGAGAGAGTTTTCTGCTCTGGTTTGACTCCAGTGTAGGGCCGGTTGAGCAACATCCACATGCACCAACTATACTGCTGGAAGCTCAAAAGTAGGTTATGTTGCTATTGACCAGAAGACTAATTAAGTCCCATAGTTATCTAGTCCATAAGTGATATTTTCACTTGAAACTCCACATCCTCCATTCTCCCCCAAAACCTATTTTTTGATCTATGTTAGAATTCTTATTTATGTTATTAGTACTGTAGAGTATTAATGTAATTATTCATAATATTAATTTATTATAAATAAGAGTGCAGGGCATTATAGCTCATACTCAAAAGATTATTCCCATTTTTTCCTCTCTCTCTTCTTCTCCTCTTCTTACCACCTCTACAATTTGAACTTGGTACCAGAGCGTTGTTCTTCAAATTTGATCTTAAACATTGCCTCTGATATTGACTATTAAACCTACACCACCTACCTCTCCTCTTCCTCCCTTATTTCTTTTTCTTTTCTACTGTGAGATGCAAGGCCCATGATCATGAAACTAGGGGATTATGCCCTATTATAGATGAACAGTGGTCGTGGGTCAGCAGTTGTGTCTGTGCTATGGGTGACTTGATTTGTGCTATTGGCTGCTCAATCTCCTCCTTCTTGGTGATTTTTTTTGGTTGCTGCTGCAGTTAATGGTACTTGATTCCAGAGGGTGATGATCAATTGTGATTTAATTGATTGTGTTGTGGTGGTGTCATCAGTGTTGTGGTCACTGTCATCGTCGAAGTTTGAGCTAGGATCTGCAAATCGATCTCGCAAAGAAGATTGATAGTGTTTTTGGGAGGGGAGGGGAGGAGGTTGGTTATTTTTGGAAGCCTTGTGATCAGCGGCCCCAAATGATTGGGATATAAGGCTTGTTTTGGATTGGCTTGTGATCAGCAGCAGGGTGGTCGTCGTTGTTTGTGGTGGTTATTGATGGTGTTTGCGGTGGCCGTCATCACTGGGAAGCTAGGGTCCACTCGTCTGACTCGCAAAGAAGACGAGATCCGTATCTCTATTGGGTCACTTCTTCTTCAAGTCAATATAAAAGGGGGACCCGATTCTGTGGATAAAATATTTTTTTAAGCCCAATCTAAGGATCCATCTTTGGAATGAACCCACGTTTCATGTGAGTCTAGCCCATTCAGCCTAGACTAACCGGTTCGGTTGATCCAGCCCGGCTTTTGACCGGTTTTGCCTATTTCTTCAACTTCTTAGCCGATTCATTAGTTTCTTTGGGCACTATCAGCCCGGTTCATCAATTTTTTGCCTCAGATCAGTTATCTTATGGCCGGTTCAGCATTCTTTAGCCCAAGTTCTTCTCCTTTTTGTCCGGTTTTGTAGTGGTCCATAGTTTTCAAGACTTCTCTCTCTGGTCAGCTTCTATTTAGATTATTTGGCTACGGATTGGTTCCAAACTGTTGATTTGGTACCCTTGGTGTTGATTTGGGCATTCTCAATTGTGGTGTGTGATTTGTTATTTTTTTAATATATGGCCTTTGTGGTTGTTGAACCTTGATGGGTTTCTTAATGATTACGCTGAATGGTGGTAATAGTTGTTGCTGCTCCAGTAATGGTCATTCTTCTAAGTGAGTGTATTTAGGGTGGTGGAATAGGACATACAAAGAATCATTATTAGGACAAGTATGGGAGACCGACATATGCTAATTATGTTGTTCATGATACTTTGGGTTCTCTATTGCACCTACCAATGGTCCAATTGCATCTTCAACTGCTTCTCATAGTGATTTTTCCTCTCTGATTCAACAACTTACCCACCAGTTATCTTCACTCTCTCAACATTTATCAGTTTCTACAACGAGTCTTGCTAAAGAAAGTAAATTTGTCATTGTGATTGCTTAACCTTCTTCATCATCTTTGAATTTGGATCATTAACTCAGAAGCTAGTGCTCATATGTCTAATATTTCTTCCCTATTTTCTAATTTTCACCCATCTAACTCTCGTATATTGTGTTAATGGCTCATTTCGACCGGTACACGAGACCAGCGATCTCCAATCTACGTCATTAACCTCTGATTTGTTTGTTCCTAATTTTTTATTTAATTTGTTATATGTGAGTCGGCGAACCAAGTCATTACAGTATCCAATAACCTACTCTCCATATTCTTGGATTTTTCAGGACCTCCAGACAAAGAAAGTAATTAGTTTAGGGCATGAGAGCAATGACATGTACTACTTAGATATTGGTGGCTCTGTTTCTGCCTTGAGTGTTACCGTGTTCCTTCTTTAGTGGCACTTCTAACTGGGTCATCACTCCTTGCGAAAGTTGAGTCAAGTTATTTCTAGTTTGAGTCCTTCGTCGGTGATAGAATGTGTCAATTAGGTAAAAACCACCATAGTTGGCGTCAGTCTAGTCCATTTCATGTTGTTTATCTAGACATTTGGGGTCTTACAAGAGTCAAAAATATTTATGGATTTCAATATTTTGTAATCTTTGTTGATAATTTTTATCGTATGACTTGGTTGTTTCTTGTGAAAGACAATCTGAATTGCCTAAGGTCTCTACCACCTTTTATAATAAAATTTTGATTCAATTTGATGACGTATTAAAATTATACGGTCTAACAATGCCCATGAGTATACATGTACACTCAATCGTTTGTTAATTTTTTTTTGTGCATACCGTTGCAATATCCATCAAACCACTTGTCCTTATATCCCCCCAAACAAAATGACGTTGTCAAACGTAAACATTGTTATTTGTTGGATGTTGACCGAACATTGATGTTTAACATGCATGTGTCAAAACCATATTGGGCAAATATTGTTCTTCGATTCGTCCCATTAATCGCATACCTTCCCCTATCGTGGACAACAAATCTCCTTTCTCATTATCTTATCATGATAAATCGTCATTTGGTCTCCCTCGTGTCTTTGGTTGTGTCTCATTTATTAATCTTCTTGGTCCGAGTCAGAATAAACTTTCATCTTACTCGGTTTAGTGTATCCTTTTGAGATATTCTCATCCTTAGAAAGGTTATTGATGCTATGATCACGTTTCTTGTCGATACTATGTGAGTGCTAATATTACCTTTTTGAGTCATCTTTCTTTTAATCTGTGTCTGAAAATACACTTTCCACAGACTTTGTCTTTCCCGGTTAGGAAAAACCCCTATTACCTATTATACCAGACTGTGTATCTTCTTCTACTACTACTCTCTTGCAATTTTATCATTGTTCCAAGGACAAACTGGCTGTTCCATATGCTCCACCTCTATAACCATCACCTGATTCTACTCAGGACCAGTCACTTGAGCCGTCAAATAGTTCATCCTCTTCTAATTTGTCTATTGCACTGAGAAATATATATATGTAACTATACTATGCATCCCATATCTAATTTTGTTTCTTTGCATCAGCTTTCACCATCATTTCGTTGTTTTTCATCGACTATGTCTTTTGTGTTTGTTCATAATTCTTTGACTTGAGCTTTGCCATCTCTTGGTTAGATGTCAACTATGTCATTGTTTGATCCTAATTCTTTGTTTTTCATCAACTATCTCCTTCGTGTTTGTTCCTAATTCTTTGACTCAAGCTTTAACATCACCTGATTTTACTGAAGACCTATCACTTGAGCCGACAACTAGCTCATCCTCTTCTAATTTGTCTATTACATTAGGAAAGATATCCATAACTATACTATGCATGCCATATCTAATTTTGTTTTTTTGTATCGTCTTTCACCATCCTTTCGTTGTTTTTCATCAACTATGTCATCTGTGTTTGTTCCTAATTCTTTGACTCAAACTTTGACATCTCCTGGTTAGAAATTGGCTATGAGTAAGGAAATAAAAGCCATTCAGGAGAATCAAAAGCAAGACCTTACTACTCTTCCTTCGAGTAAATAGTCTGTTAGTTGTCATTGGATCTACAGAGTGAAGTATCATTTCGATGGTTCAATTAAGCGTTTGAAGGCACGTTTGGTTGTCAAAGGTTACACTCAAATATATGGTGTGTAATGCGTTAGACTTTTTGCCCAATTGCTCATCTTACCTCTATTAGAATTTTTATTTCTGTTGCAATTAGTTATGATTAGCCTTTTTATTAGTTAGACATCAAAAATGCATTTTTACATAGGGATCTACAGGAAAAGGTGTATATGGTACAACCTCCAGATTATGTTACATCAAGTAAGGCACACTTAGTGCGTCATTTGAAAAAAGTATTATATGGTCTGAAACAATCACCACGTGCTACGTGTTTGGTTTGATAAAATCAGTACTATTGTAATTTAGTATGGATTTAAGCATTCTACCTCAGACCATTGAGTTTTTATTCGTCTTTCTTCCACAGGTGTTATTATTGTTATTGTGTATATTGATGACATTATCATTAGTGATAATGACTCAGATGGTATTGCCCACTTCAAGATCCATTTGGAAAAATAATTTCATACCAAATACTTGGGTCTTCTTCGGTATTTTCTTAAGATTGAGATTGCTCGGTGAAAGGAAGTTATCAGTTTGTGGTGTTGGTGTGGTTAGTCAATTCATGCATGCTCATCACAGGCCTCACTGGGAGACTGATTGTCATATTCTTTGGTATCTAAAAGGAGCACCTGATGATGCAACACGAATGGCAGATGATAAACCCTAATTAGTATATAAATTAGAATAGTTAAATAAGTAATTTTGTAAGATAAATTAGTCAAAAAACTATAAATTAGGATTTGTGCGTAAATTAGAATTTTTAATGTGTATGTTTAAAATTTCAAGGTTTGATACGAAATTACCGAAAAATACAAGGAACAATGTATCAAAGCTTAACCTTCTAGTTTACTCGGATTAGTCAATTGTCACCTATATAACCAGCTAACCTAAGAAGTTGAGTTATGATTTAACAATACCACCAGCTAACTTAAGAAATTGTTGAGTTATGGTTTAATAATACCACTAGCTAACCTAAGAAGTTGTTGTGTCATGGGGTATATACATTAGACCTACCAATTGACTTTCTAGTTACCTGGAAGTTAATTGTTGTAAGGTGGCATTTCCAGTATTTAACCAATATAAAGCATATGGGATCGTTAAACTGAAGGGTACCTTTTTTTATTACTGTCATTAACAAGTTTACCTACGCATTTTATTTAATTAAATTAGTTATCAATCTAAGCTCACATCTCAAGCTATCAAATTTTACTCTGCTTTAAAACAACTTTACTCTTTTTAATTTTAATTCCTAATTACTAAAACTCTTCGTGAGATCGATACTTGGACTTAAACCGAGAAAACTATAATTCGACCACTTATACTTGGGTGTATAATATAAATTCATATCACTAAAATAAGTTCGAATCAGAAGATCAAGACTGTCGAAAACAACACTGATCGGGTGTCAATCAAGGCTAATTTTGGACGACAGTGTCAAAAATTTTCAAAAGACCCCATTTCGGAAAGCTCTCGACAATCTAAGCAAGATTGAAATATTTAACTTTCAACCCGTTGTTTTTAAGCCAAAAAAAATAATGTTTTATGACACTTTTTAAGCACTCCTATTTTATCCTGTTATTTGGGTTATTTTCATAATATTGGTTATTTGCTTGGGTTTTTAGTAATTAAGGACAATTAGGGCTTTGTATTTATATTGTGTTGAAAAACTAAATTCAGCAGCTTTTTGATTATTTAAAATAAACTAAGACGAATTCTCTTTTCTTTCAATTGACTTGGTATTCTTCGTAAATCAACAAAGCTACTGACAACTTTAGTCTGGTATTATTGTAAAAATCAATTGGTTGAAGTTTTTGTTGTTTAATCTCGTTTCTTATTCACGCTACCCAACATCACCTAGTAAAAGATTATTATATCGTTCTTCATCATCCATAACTAATACTAGCTTTTCTGATGATGACCATGCAGGTAGTCATGTTGATAATAGATGATCTACTTCTAATTACTGTACATTTATTGGTGATAATCTTGTTACATGGCGCAATAAGAAACAAAATATAGTTGCACATTCGAGTGAACAGGCTGAATACCGGGCCATGACCCATTCTGGGTGTGAAATGTTGTAGGTTCGTTCTCTACTTCTTGATATGGGTATCAGTGTACCCTCTCCTATGGAGATACACTGTGATAACCAGGAGGCTATCGTCATTTCTAGTAACCAATGTTTCGTGAGGGAATAACACATCGAAGTTGAATGTCATTTTATTCAAGATCTTTTGATGTGAAAAGATATTATCACACCATATATAAAGCCTAGTGGTCAACTGGGTGACATACTTACCAAACCATTAGTTCAATCTGTCTTCACTAATTTTTGTTCCAAGCTGGACATCTTTAACCTTTATGCTCCAGCTTGAGATTGAGCATTAAAATTTTTATTTTATGTTATTAGTATTGTAGGGTATTAATGTAATTATTCATAATATCAGTTTATTATAAATAAGTGTAGGGAATATAGCTCATGCACAAAATATTATTCCCATTATTTTTCTCTCTTTCTTCTTCTTCCTCTCTACTAACCACCTCTACAATTTTAACTATCTGAAATATCCTAAGCCAAGGCCTTTCCCAACCACAATCCCATCTACTAACAAGCTATGCCAAAGACAAGGGGCCTGCACAATCTTCTTATTGTAGGCTATCACCAACCTAACTATTTTGTGGATAAGTCAGCACAAGCTATACATCAGTCCAGAACACTATGGCAAGAAATACCATCCGGCTAGGCGTTTCCTCAATTTTTTAAAATTGTAAATTATCGTAAAGGTGTTAGAGATAAGCCCGAAAGAATATTAAGTCTCGGTAATATCTCAGCAAAAGAAGTGTGTCGATATAATATAACTACTGCTCACCACTAACAATAGAGAATTGGAACCTTTATTAGGTCATCATGATTAGCCAAAGCATCTAAGTGAGCATACATAATTTGTACGACGTCTTAGATCAACAGCTGCATTCCCCCTCTCATCTCTAAGTTACAAGCATCATCAATTGTGCAATTGAGTATATGCAGAAGATCGCATACCAACTCTACCAAAGCCGTATTGAGTCATTGCTATATGAACTACAAATGTTCAAGGATGTTGCAGCAGGTAACCAACCCAAAACAATTGGCAATGACTAAATAGGCCACCCTCAACCATATAAAACTATCCCTAGGTGCCCATACTATTTCGATAACAAACAAATAGATAATCATGTATAAAAGGAAGTTTAAATGGATAAGAGACTTGACTCATTGACCACTCATGGCCCAACTCCGATATTGTGTTAAGAGGCATCCAACACGAAACCAATTAGCAATATATAGAACAGCCCCTCAACCCTAAAACACAACCTTAGGCAACCGTAATAGCTTGATAAGTGATACAAGGTCTTTTTACACCCTCTTCACTAGGACCCGAGCTCAAACATAGGGTAACAAATAAACCAACGAACATACATACCAAAAAATTCAAATGGGTGAAAAACTTGGCTCATCAATAACCCAAGACTTAATGCTGATATTATATTAGCAACATCCAACAAACTCAATTGGCAATGGATGGAGAGGCCGGTCAACCATAAAATTCAATCTTAGGTGGCCTTAATATTCGATTTGGGATACAAGTTCTTTTTACTAGTGCTATCTTTATGACAGAGTATCCAGGTCTCTTTAAACACCCAAGAAGTCCCCCTTGTGTATGACTCACCCCATAAGAGCCATGTACCAGGCAAGCTAGGACTAAAGTCTATGTGGGAAGCCCCACAAGGAAACTTCAACCCAAGACCTCCAGCTTTTGAAGTCGGGAGTCGGTTCCTAACCATCTTTGTCTACATGTGTAGAAGTTCATCAGCAGTATGTCCGCAATGCAAGTGATAGTATAGCATATTTTTACATTCATGATAGGAATGTATCTGTCATCAAACCTGTTTCCTAGGAAGTGAAACTGCAAAAAATAAGGAAGCTGGTTCCTTCATTAGGAACAATTGGTGCTCTATATCAAAAGAGCATATAGGTCATGCTTCAAGCATTAAGAACCGAGCTAGTGAGTACCACTATCATGATCCACTTTGCCTCCAAAGGAGTTTTTCTAATTCCTTTGCTTTTTTTCTTTTTGTCATTATTATTTATTGATTGATTTTTTTTTATTTTTTTTTTGTGGACAATTGCCTAAGAAAGCTCATTTAGCCTTCAAATTAGACACGGCAAAAATGTAGTTCTGCATTCCAGCAACCCAAGATTTGATGCTATGTTGCATTCCAATGGCACCTTTTCTCTAAAAATAACCAAAGCAAACACACACACAAAGACACCAGATCCTGTGAAACCTATCATATCTTATGATGACAGAAGTTCAAGATCCAATAGATTTAACCAACCTTGATAGAATTTCCCACAAGATTTGTAATTATCTGCTGAAACCGCCCAGGGTCACCAATCACGACCTGAGGAACCTTACTGGAGACATAAACAGCCAACTACATTCACCCACAAAACATAAACAACAATATGTAAGAATGGCTATCAGAAGCAATAACTATCCTACAAAACAATAGAATTAGTTTTCTACCTCAATCCTTTTTTCACAGGATTTGGTCGAGACATGAGATAGAACATTATCAAGAATGGCACGCAGATCAAAAGTTACAGCCTCAAGTTCAAGCCTGCCTGATTCAATCTTAGCCTGATCCAAAACCTCATTAATCAATGATATTAGATCTTTCCCATTACCATAAGCAGTTTGTGCATAATCCAGTTGATTTGTGTCAAGATTTGTGCCCATAAGCATCTGCAGCATGCCTGAATTTGGAATCCAAAGTTCTATTATGTCATCTATTTTTCAAATGTGCATAATAGTCACTGTGAATCTATAAACAATTCAATTACCTAAAACACCATGCATCGGAGTCCGGATCTCATGGGAGACTGTTGCAAGAAACTACAAAAAAGAACTAGTCGACATTAGATTATTGTGGAACAATTATATATTGAAACAAGAAAGATAAGGAAAACAAAAGAAAAGAAAGAACGTAGAAGGAAAAAAGTGAAAATCGCAAACTGCTGATGAATGCAACTGAAGATAAGTAAACTGACTCTATAGGATAATATTTTATGAGAAAAGAAAGATAGATGGCACATGACAAGAATTTCTGAATATATTTTGACGGTGCAATAATGAAGAGCTCACAAACCAATTGAGCAGAAAAAAAGCACCTGCGATTTTGCTATATCAGCAGCTTCAGCACGATGTTTGAGCTCCTCCATCTTCTGACAATCTTGCTCTACTTCGGCAATCCTGTTTATGGCTGCAAGAAAGATATAACCGAAGAGCAAAGTGATAACAAGAACTCCAAAAAATGCTGTTATCGCAGTCCAAGGCGGAGGGGGTTTCTGCTTGAACCTGTAACCCCAAAGAACCACAACTTATAGATTAGCAAATATGTGGACTTTCATGGATTTTGCTGACTTGTACACTTAATCCGCAGAGAAAACAGACCTGCAATGCATCTCATGCTTCCGAGCCGGATCCCCAAAATCCAGGTTGCTAATGTGCAGTAGTCCAGTGTCAATCACATCTGGACCATACATATTAATTTGTGCAGATCTATTAGTTGTATCATAAACATTCACAACAATGGTTTGTTTGCTGGCAAGCTGATGTAGGAGCTTCTCCACTAGAGATGGAACATCATATGACGCACCAAGATACCTTATTCATGATACGGAGCATACTTTAGTGTATGTACTGTACAAGAAATCAAAAAAATTCACGCAGATATTCATACCCCAAAGTAGCATTCATGCGTTGCTCTGGCATAGCATCTGGAGGAAGTTGGGTGCTGTACACAGCAAAAGTAAGTACAACACCCAGGTTATTGGATTTCAATAGCTTGAAAGGAGATGTTAAGACTCCTTTTCCAGATGCCCTTGCTCGCATGATGTTCTCTCGATCATCCTATATAACAATGACGACAACCATGATTTACACTTCACCATTAGAGTAACCAACATCATGAATAAAAGGAATACTCTATCAACCACAGCAAAAAAATAAAAGACAAACAAAGACGGATGGAGAGAAAAGATACAATCATGAAATGAATGCAGTTTTTATCAACTTTAAACAACATCAACATTCCAGAAAGATCTAAACGATTGGAAATCATATAGGTGCCTAAGCAGACCATTTTCAAAAAGGAAACCATGGAGAGATCGTGGCCTTGAACCACATTTCTATGTGATCAACCAATGAAGATCCTTAGCCAACTTATCTTAAGGGTTGATCTTCAACAATTACCTTCTTGTCCATATCATAATGAATGCAACAAACTAGATAATTGCTCATCTGAGACACCCAATAACTTGATCAACAGATTTTACTGGCTCGACTGCATCGAGTGAAAACACAATTATTAGGTGTATACCGTGAGGCTACTCTACGGTCCACCAATGCAGAAGATATTAGATTTCCTCCAAAACAGACAGTATACTCCTCTACACCCCAACCATCATTTCCATCCTCCACTAACTGAACTAGAAGAGGAACTCGTATCTGTGGATCAACATTTCTTCCTTATAGGATGGCTAATCCTGCAGCCAATAGCTAAAAGTTGTTTTGGTTTGGTTGAACGAATACACTTTCTTGGAAGGAATTGATTTCTCCTCATCATTCAACCAAGAAATTTTAGTGCTTTATGTGGGCATAAGTATTTGCTCAGTACTATACTGTAATGAGGAAACAAACTTAGTTGAAGGAAGCACACCTTTCCAGACATCATGTCAATAGAAACGATATGGGACACAGTTTCTTGAGAAAATATGACAGGTGCATATTCATCATGGACAGGTGCAGGATCCAAATTCTCCTGGATATAATCTTGGACTACAGTCTGGTCCTCAGTTTCCATTTTCTTTATTGTCCATCCATGCTGCTTCTCAAATTGTTCCCTCTCTGAATGAGGAACTCTCAGTGCATAAGCAACACCACTAGTAAGTGGCCTTTCAAAAGCTGTTCTCTGTGTATATTCTCCAAATGTTTTCTGGGGAATAAGAGAAAGTAACAGGATTCGTTGCCATATAAGTTATACACAGAGTAAATACTTAGTTTTGTAATTAATAAATTATAAAGTAGTAGAAAATCCTGAGAACATTACCTGATCAATAGCAGAGGGTTGCTTTTCGTGGTGAAAGGTGGAGACAAGAACAGCCAAGGCATGAACATGGTTCATGCTCATATTGAATTGGTCCTGCAACATCCGAGCTCGTTCATCACACATGTTTGCCAGTGTTTCTTTCCTCCTCAAAACAATATCCTGATTCAGGTAGCAAAATAACCAAATGGATCCAATCACCCCAGCTAACACAAATATAATTAGGAGCTTCTTCCTCAACTTCATATCATTTCTAGAGGAACTATGGGTTTGCCCTTGCTGTTGTTGTTGCTGTTGCTGTTCCTGTGGCTGCTGCTGCTGCTGACCAAGTGGCTGCTGCATGAACAGCTTCCGTTTTCGGTTCCCTAACAATTTTTCCTGTAAACCAGGCATCTTGCAGCTTACTGCCATTCCAACGAGGATCCACCAGCATACTTCCAAAAACCAAAACGAAATGCTTTGACAATGCCATCGTGCAAGACTCTCGTGGACCCTTGGTCGTGATACATTCTGATGAAATTCATGATAAAATAACAAATGAATCGATTGTTCTAAAACCACTCAAGGTAGTCAAGATCGTTCAAGCTTGCTCACGAAAGATTTAAACTAAGGAATTGCTTTTACAGAAGGCAGTATAGGAATATAGTTAGCAAAGGCACTTTTTGAAAGGGCATAATAAGCCATTTTTCAATTTACCCTATCAAACTTACAGGCATAGATTTGTTTGGGGTTTCATACATTGGTTCTTGATTTAAAGATCACAAAGTAACTAAGATATAATGACTCAAAATAGTGCCTACACATAATCTGCAATAACATTGAAGTTTATACCAACGGAACCCTCTAGGCAACAACCCAAAAAAAATGTCCCATTTCCACTCCTATGCCATCCAGTCAGCAATACAAGTTTCTACAAGTGGCCTGACAAAATGTTTCTCTGCTGGAAATACCAGTCGTATTTAAGTCATATTTCTTGTGAACTGAGGATTTGGCTCAAACGGGACTTCATAAAAAATGCTTTCCAAAGGAGTTGTACAGCTTTGACATTGGCAACCCTGTATATGTCTTTCTTTCTTGTAGGAGGCTACTAATAACACGTACTCAATAGGCTATCTGAGAACCTTTTTTCAGAAAAAAAAATTATAACCAAAACAAGAAATGCTAGAAAGAAATTGAAACAAAAAAAGATTAAGCAAAGGGCTCCACCTCTTCATGATTCGACAATATTGATGAAGACATAAACTGCGAAGCAAATGCTACAGAATTGTCCCCCAACAATGATAGGTCATGCTTCCTGGGCATGTTCTCATCTTGAACAGGGCACTGGTCCTCGAGGTCTACATCTGCAGGTAGCATCCGCTGCTTTTCAAATCTCTGGTTCTCTGAATCTAGCTTCTTAAGATCACAGGCAATAATATTTTTTGAAAACATTCCATATCCTGATTCTTTGCTGCATCTGAAGGATGTAATCTGCAAGATGTGGACTAGGAATATAAGTACACAAAACTAAGATATGAACATGGATTATGTAATCTTTGATCTTTTGTCTGTTGCCAATTTCATACAGCTGACACTCCATCAGGAAAGTAATGTACAGGAACATTTGCACATTTTACCTTTTCTAAATTAATCTCCATGGAATAAAAGATTGGGCATCTTTCACCTGGTTAAATGAATTAAATTTAATTGATGAATATTGCGAACACTCAGATAGTAACCAACAAATGAGAAGACTACAGGCTGACTTATTGGCCTTCCTTTCTTATGCACATGAAGAGACAGAATGATACGTATGTAGTTTTGATTGTCCAGAGTTTTTGTTATCTAAGGGTTGTTCTTAGAATAAAAAGGTCACAAGACTGCTACAGGTAGATCAGTTTTGTTCAAAGGGGCATGGTGTTGAATCCACATAAGAAGTTTTAGCAGCAGAAGATATGTTTTGTGAAGTGGTTTTCCTAATAGATAATGAAGTCTGCACGGGTCAGGTTTCAAGTTGACTAAAGAAATGAAAAAAAAAAAACAAAAACAAAAACAGCTCTAAATCCACATCATTATCAATAGACATGGGTGTGCTTCTTACTCCAAAAATTTCCATTTTTTCAAACTGTCATAATACTTGAAATACCGCATCCAGCAGTTCAACTCTCAACGAAAGAGAACAAAACAGACAGCCGCCATCAGGGTTCATATGATAATTTTTCTTAAAGTAACGACGTATCTTATTTAAAATTTTAACCACTCTTGTCAAACAAAATTGACTTCAAGTTTGCTCACCAGGTTTAATCCACTCATATGTCTGTAATTTCACTCCAACATAAATACCGAAGATGTTGTGGACAATGTAAGCAAGGAAAACCTAAATGAGAGTAAAAGAATTAACACGTTAAAAACCTCAAAAGATTATTGCAAAATTAGCACAAAGTTCACTCCTACAATACTGCTGATATCCCCTTATCCCAACCCTATACTTAAAAAGAATAGAGAAAATAAATCAATGTATCTGATCCTCAATTATTATCATTCAAGAAATGTGACTGTTTTCTTCAACTTGCCAAAACAAAGCATTGGGACGCAGAAGACGAAGATGGTTAACTCAACTCTCGTACTCTTAGTCATTTGTTGAGAGTTGAAATCAAGTGAATTTACAACAAAAAAACTTGGAAGAATCCAAAATTATACCTAATCCCAATTTCAAAAATAATGTTTGGGTGGGTGTGTGGGTGTGTTTTTGGAGGGAAGGGGGGGGGGGTTGGGGTTGCCCTGCATTTAATTCCATATGTCATTCCCAAATATGTTTCATTGTATACAAATTAAAAACATAAAAAAAATGCCACAATTAAGTGTTTTGATAGAGTTTTTACTGTCGATATTGAAACTAAAGGAAAAAATGAAGGTTATATTACATAATTAAATTGGAAAATATTATTTGCATTTCGCTATATTAACTCATGCAATTAAAGTCCAAATTCAATTCATGCCATTTCAAACTAAATTGTAAAAAACCTTGGATTCATGTAGCTGACACTATAAATGTTGGGATAAGGCTTTGTTGAGCTGAGTTTTAAAATTAAAAACAGAAACGATTCAGAGCTATGTAGAGATATTAGCTTTGGAGCCAAGAACAAAGCACCTGATCTGATTCAAAGAACAGAAAAGCCAAGGCATGAAGTTCTTCCTTGCTGATGTTGAAATGTTCTGGCAAGATTTGAGCTTTATCTTCGCACAAGTTTGCAGTGTCCACCTTCCTCCCCAAAGCCCCACAATTCAAGCTATACAAAAACCAAAGCAACCCAGAAGCAACCACCAAAACCCATAGAAGAAGAAGTTGTCTCCTCAATCTCCAGCCACAATTAGACCCACCCAAAGACTCTTTTGCCTTCCTCCCTTTAAAATCGGTTGAAAATTTGCAATTCATAGACATCTTGACCAAAACTCACTCACAAAATCTTCAAAAAGAAACTTGAAAGCTTGAGAGTTGAGAGGAACCCTCTATAGAGCAGAAACACTCCTCAGAATCAGACCTCTGAGGGAGAAATTTCTCCCTTACCAGACTTCCACAGGGAAGCCTGGGCCACAAAGTGAAATTGCAAGAACCCAGTAGATTCTCAGAAAGTATTACTCCAATAACTCAATATACCATGTAAATATAGAGGTCCCACCTCTTCAAACTCCTGTCCTCTCCATCACAGTTCAGGACTAAGTTCCTTCCTCCTTTACCCTCTGAAAATCAAAAACTTATCAAAACCTTACCTCTTTTGGAGAAAACAGAGAAAAGACAATTATGCCAAAGAAGCAGCTGCTTGAAACCCAAACAATATTCTGGCGAGCAGGGATGGAATCATTACAGAGACAGATAAAATGGAGTTCTTTTTTTCCTATTACAAGTTCTCTCTTTTCGCACAGCTCTGTATTGCAGAAAAAAGAAGCATCAAGATTAAAACTTTTTCAAAGAAAACTACAAACCCAGTTGGTTTCACTACAAACCCAACTGGAATAATGATCAGAATGATGGATAAAAAGAGATGCTTTTCTTTTTCCTCTCTCTCTCTCTCTCTCTCTCTCTAGTTTGGTGTTGAGCATATATGTGTGTTGATGTAGGAGTACATCATTATCTCATCATCCAGCGGAGGAGGTCAAGAAAAAGCAAACAAACCATAGGTCTCACCACCGAAAACAAGAACCAACTATAGGTTAATTTCTCTTTATATTCTGTTAATTTCTTATGCTTTTTGAGAGAATTGATAGAGACCCACCGTTCAGCGTTCGTTTAAAGAGGGATGATTTGTCTTCTGTCGCTCTGCAAGTATACGGATACACGTCCGTCTATACTCTATACATTATAATATAAAGAGAGAAAGTTAGAGAGAGAAAAAGTGTCATGGGAAACCAGTTTATTTTCCTGCAGTACGTACATACAGAGATCAGCGTAAATGAAAAAGAAGGCATCTATGCTTGTTGCTAACATACGCCTTGTTTTTAGGCACTTAGCCTACACTTTATTCTGGCCAAGTATATCGATTGTATAAAGTATAAAAAGAATATACTTAAATTCAAGTGAAATGAATATAAAAAGAATACATGTATGAGTATTAAAGAATTTAATCAAATCAAAGTTATAACTTTTTTTTTATAAATTACTTATAATAAATTCAAGCAAAATGAATTATATAGGAAAAACTTCAACCACACCCCCTCTAGTTTGCCATATCTTCAAAGACATCCCCTATAATTTTTGAATCTTCAATGACACCCCTTATCAGATTAAATTTTTTTAACTAAAATACAAATTTACTAAATTGCCCATGATATATTTGTGGATAAACTTCAACCACACCCCCTCTAAATATATATATCTTCAATGAGACCCCCTCTAGATAAGCATATCTTCAATGAGACCCCCTATATTTTTAATTTTTTGTAAGTATTAAATTTTTGAGTGAATTAAAATTCGATTCAAGTTAATTAAAATTTATTTTTTTACAAATTAAAATTTGAGCCAATTAAAAATTATATTTTTTTTACGTATTAAGTTTGGGCTAATTAAAATTCTATTTGAGCTAATTAAAAATTATTTTTAATTAACTAAAGTCAAATTTTAATCAACT
>CM042197.1:6254712-6279719 GCA_023539305.1 Ilex asprella
GTGTTTGGTATGATGGATAAAAAGTTAAAAATTTTATTTTTTTTATTATTTAGTATTAGAGGAAAGAAAATATACATGCACTTAATTTACAATTATACACTTACATATAAAAATAATTTTTTATTATAAATAAAATTTCCTGGATTCAATGTCTAGTTAGTTATAAAAAAAAATAAACAAATAAATAATTTACATTTTTTAAGATTAATTTTAAAATGTTAGAATCGATTCGACTTTTTTTTTTTTTGTTATAACTAAACTTTGAAAGTTATAATCAATTCAATTTTTTTTTTTTGGTTCAACTAATAAGGATATTTATGCCAACTTACGCACACATTTATTAATTTTTTTTTTGATCTAATCAAAGATAAATTATCTATATTAAAATTAAGATATTTATAACCCGATCTTAAAAGATAACTAAAATTTAAAAACGAGACGTCTAAATTTATAATTTCTTGTTATTGTCACTTGTGTAATTCTTTAGGTTACGAGGTGGACAAAACCAATAAAGTTTGATGTATGCACAATGGGCCAAATACAAACAACTCAGAAGACACTGTGAGATTGAGTTGTGATATGGTTGGTCCCACCAGAGTTTGTCGTTTTTATGCCATGTGTTTGGGGGTTACTTGCCTAGTCCTAGTGGACAATTCTTTGCTTTAAAATAACAACACAGTCCAAAAAAAAATCCAATTGGACAATCCTACCCTATCAAAAAAAAAAATTCGGATATATATTTTTAAATATTTTTAGTATAAACATTGAGGTCATTTTATAATATTTTATAATCAATTATAATATTTACGATCGATCCAATTTCTCAAAAAATTATAACCATAAAAATTTGTAAGACCGTCACAAAAGTTAATTTTTTTTATGTATAAATAGACCCAAAAACTTATATGATAAAACACAAAATTTATAAAATTTGGGATCTTACATCTTTCAATGCCAAAGTCAAATCCTTTTGAACTATACTTTATGTTTTCATTTTTTTTTTGTTTTGTTTTAGGGGTGACAAGAGTGATTATGTGAGCAAATCCCAAAATTAAGAGTGATGATATGAGCAAATCCAAAGATTAAGTTTAGGGGGGGATAAATTATTTGGAGAAATTTATTGGGTTGCAATTATGAAGAAAAAAACATATTTTCTAGAGAGTGGAGAAACTCCATAAATAAAATAATTTGATTTTTTTTTTCAAACCTTGGTGTCTATCTCAAATGTATCTTTGGATTGGACAGATTTTGATTTAAAAAGTGGGTAAAAATTTAATTTTTTATTTGCCTCTCAAAATCACTTGATGGTGATTTATGATTTATAATTGATAATTAAATATAGGAAAGGAGTTGTTTCCATGGCATTAAACTTATATCTTATTGAGAAAGTGAAGAAAAATCCAAAACCTCTCTCTCTCTCTCTCTCTCTCTCTCTCGCTCGTATGCAAAGTAATATAAATTTAAACAACGAAGAACTATTTCAATCGTGTGTATTTTGAATTTATGACTCTAACACAAACTCTGAACATACACAATCATTTACAAAACTAAATACATCAAGTTAATCGGCGCTCTTTAGCGCTAATTAAACTCAGAATCTTAAAATAATTCTTAAAATCTTCTTATAACGGGTTCATTTTCACAATATTTGCTATGAATAGTGGATATGTGACTTCAAGGTGGGAGAGAATCAAAAAAACAAAGACACATTCTACTTTCATGGATATTCCTTAGATATGATTTGTAACTTTGTGTCATGAAGCACTACGGGTATAACTATCACTTTACTTGTAAGTTACTAACAAAATGCTACAACCATCCTCTTATAGTTCAACTTGGAGAAAAGTCTCCATACCATCTTTGTCATGTTTGCTTGATAGCGCATTGGAAAGTTTGAGCACCCATACCATCTTTGTCATGTGTCTTTATTTCATCATTCCCTTCCAGTTAAAAGCCAGTAATGTCACAGCTCTAAAAGGTTAAACCGTTAGGAAAAAATGTAATATTGGTTGGTCCATCCACATGATTTTATCTTTTTTTTACTTTTTTGTGTGTTCTAAGTTAAATACAAGTTAATTCCGTATAAGCGGATAAAATACATGTTTTAAATATGAGGTAAAAATACAACGCATTTTAATCCAATGTTTAGTAAGACATTGAATAAAGAGTGTGATGATAGAGTACTAATTACATATTGACCAAAAAATCATTAATCTTGTTTAATTATTAATGGTTTTATTTATTTAGTGGATAAAATAGTAAATTTATAACTTAATACGCTTGAACTGGACTACTACTTCCCCAGGTGGTATTATAATTGATATAATAATACGAATATAATGTATTATTTAGATAAACAATTGAAATAAACTTTATATAATACGATTTTTTTTTGGAACCAAATATAGTATAAAATTGAAATAAAAAAATTTAATCTGTTATAATTTTGTAATTCACCTTTTAATATAATACTACGACCAAACGATGACTTTAATATCATGTTGATCTTCATTTGTTCTACAAACTTAAACTACTAGGGGAGAGATGTAAATAAATATTTATTTAGGAGAGAGAGAGAGAGAGAGAGCTAATACATATGTTAAGACACAAGATACAAGGATAATGTAAGAAGTTATGTTAATATGGGCTGTTCTAGAGGAAGAACATCGGCAACAACCGATAATTTATTCATAGAAGGTGACAAACATGTTTACATCAAAACAATTAGATTAAGCAGACAATGTAATACGACGTAGTATTTCCTTTCTCTCAACTCTTTGATAATAGAGAGTTGATGAGACCCACTAGCAACCCTGATGTTTGATGTAATCCGTGCAATCTTCTAATTATCAAAACTAAGTATTTGCCTTCACACACACAGTAAGATTTGCATGACATTGGACATTTGACAAGAAAGTTTCAAGGCAAGTAGATTAATCTTTGACAGTAGTATTGAGGAAACTCTACCCTACCAAAAAAAATCAATGTCAGTATTGTTGGTTACTATCTTTTATGAAAAAATTATAATTTTAAAAGAAGAAGTTAGAACTATTCAAAGAAAGGTCATAATCAATTACAAACACCCATGATTGATAATAAAATTTTGGTATCGACCCCAACTTTTTATGATCAATCATACCTTTTAAAGTTGTAACTTATATGTCAAAAAATTGTAACTTTACTCCAAAAAGTTATAATTTCGGTACTAATACCGCCACAGTACTATATCATTTCCCATAGTATTAAACTTGCGTCATTTAAACTCATAATTGTTTCACAAATTTCAAATGAATGTAAAAATCAACGAATCATACATGTGGAGTCAATCGAGCCTCGAACTTACAATCTCGATATATTCGTGTGACAGCGAGGCATTCCCATTTTGCCTATGATTATAGGTAGACCTGATAATTTTGTATATACTAACTCATTCAAGTATAAAATAAATTAGTGGGGTTTATATTTATTTTTAATAGATTTGGGTGGTAAATGACTAAATTCACTAGACTCATCAAATAAGAGTCAATATGTACACAATTAAACACGACTTTATTCGCAACATGAATTCCACAAGATAACAACCCGAAAAATGACCTAATAGACATGACTTATACTCGATAAATTTTGCCAATTTCAAAGCACAATATAACAAGCCTAGATGAGATTTTAATGTGAAATATTTCCAGTGCTTTCTTTCTTTATAATATACACATTGGACGGCCAAAATGGAACAATTTTTTTTAGTTCAAACCAATGTTTGTTTCCAAGAGTTGAAATATTGAAGGGCAAAACACCAATTACTAGCAGTATGATGCCGGGGTGGTATTAAACAATGGCATAATATAACATCACAGCAAGGATTATGATGATTTTTAATGCTGTCCAAAACATAAATTAACCCAAAAAAATCAGATATCATTGTCTGTTTTAAAAATGAAGTCTGACAACTTAAGCAAATCCAATGTAGATTTGATATCCTATGCTGTTTGTCATGTACAATGGAGGCAGATGAGTATGTGTTCTTCCAATCTCATTGGATGTCCCCAGGAGAAATAGTTTTTGTTTTTTCTTGTGTAGGTGGTAGAGATTCATTCACCTTAGAGATTAGGTTTATGTATTAGAAAATTAAAGAATCACTCACCCTTTTGCTACTTGATCTTGTTAGATCTCTTTTCCCTCACTAAAAAACAATTTAACATGATGAAAAAGCTATCATACCTAATTTGGCATCTTCTGACTAAGAAGTCCACTTTCTAGTTTCAACCCTCATGTACAACTTAGTTTATCCATAAATATTTAATGCAGCTATACGATTCATACACGAAACGAATTCGATATGACATGATTCGTTAGACATAAATTAATAAATGAATCGAGAATGGGTAAAGTATTTTTTTGATACACACATACTAAGACCCGATACGAACCCGTCTCATCCAACACAATTGACAGATCTAATCATGCCTCAATAATAACCCACCACATATGTATTGGTTACTCCACGTATTTATTTGATATGCTATCACTAATACGTGCAAATGTCAAATACACCATGCATACATGGAGGGTTGTGATTAAATTGTGATAGCAAGTTCTAATAAAGATGTAGTATCACCGCTTTAATGAATATTAACCTCGTTTATCAAATAACATCGCTTTGTAGAAGTTCTATAACAAAAATAAGAAAAACTATTTGATTTTTTTTATATAAAATGATAGCAATGTATTTCTTAAATCACGAAATAAGCATATCATCATGGAGGTAAGGGGCCAGAAAATCTGAGTACTCTTCCCTCAATAATAACAAGTCATTACATTGTAAGGCATAATGAGCCAAAGCATCAATAATGTTATTCCCTCGTTTAATCCAAAAATTAGAAAAACTCTAACACATTCGCAGCATATTGTTGAACTTGTCCATGATGTTCCAAACGCATTAAAAGTTATCCGAAAAGAGGGGGAAAAAAGCTAGGAAGCAGGTTCCCCATCAAAATCAAGTAGAAGAAAGTACCAATTAATGCCTGGTCATATGTATATATAATTTTTTTGGTTAGATAATCCGATATTCGAAAGTCATTTTGGACTCCGATTAATCCGGATTCGAGTCAGGTAGGACCACAAGGGCGGCAAAACTCTCTCTACCGAACGCAGCTGCGTTCCCAAGACTCGAACTCGAGACCTTAGTTAAGGTAGAACAGTCCCTCAACAACTGATCTAATACTCGGTGGTGTCATATGTATATATAATAGAAACACTGATACATTCCTTTTTTGTTGTGTTGATCAAGTTATTTTAATCAATCCGTAACAAAATGTTTTGTTTACACCTTATAGATTAACAGCAAATAGGAAGAAATACCATAGACGAAATAAAATATATAGTTAAAGATAAAAACTACTTAGACATACAGCTGTGGCCCGGGGGCCATGTCTGAACAGTGCAGCTTTTATCAAACCGCACTGTTCAGTCACAGTTTGAACAATAACTCTCCGCCCCTACAATGGGCGTGCCCCCAAATTTCGGATTCTGATACTGGGCCAATTTCGTCCCTGGACTCGATTATTAATGTTGTGAAAATTGATTGATGTGTTCTTAGCATTCTGCATGCCTAACAACAGCACATAATTGTAGAAGGAATATGTAGTTCAAGTAGAATGGATGCAACATGGCAAGGCTACATGAATTCCATGGCATCTCTCTTCCAGACTAATTACAAGAAAAGCTTAGAGAAAAGCCCAATCCTACACTGACTTTGAGAAAACAAAGAGAACTTGCTTGAGGCTAAATGATGAAGGACTATCTCAAACTGCCACTCACTCACTGCTGCCAAATGATTTTGCAGTTGTTCGTGTTTCATAAATCTAAGAATTTTACCTCTGGGTATGAAAAACGAATGTCCCCAACTATCCTTGTTAATCATTACTCCGATCCCGAAGGCCAACAGGACTAAAATCCTCTAATGTTATCCCATGCTAATTTATTCAGAGCGTAGGCTTACTTTGAGCACTCTAATTTCTTCAAAGTAACAACATTAGACGAACGAATCATGTCCAAGAGTTGATTCTCTGTTGTTCCATCCCTAACAGCTCTGCTGCTAAACCATCTGTTACATTTTTCTGATACGAACTCTAAATCCCTTCAGGGCTGACAAAGCAAAGATGATAAGAACTACCAACAACATGAAATCAGGCCTGTGTGTGAATAATGTGAGAACTTTCATCCCAAAATTTTGCCTAAGTTGGCAGGAAACCTTCTGGTCTGTTTTCCTGTCAACTTCGTACGCCAATCTCCATAGTCCAGCATCTACTGATTCCGTCGAGGAAGAACGCATGCATAATCCTTATGTGTCAACTTGTCGTCTGTATATGCGTACAGGTAGAACACATGCACAATCCTTGTGCATTGAGTTCTGGTCTGTAACCTCATATAGGTAGACACATGCATAATCACTATGGATAATCACATACCATAGACAGCCACCAAAGACAGAAGATACACTGTTTTTGCATTAAGAAATTGCATATCTGGCTTGTTGTTTCAAACTTCTTTTATGAATTTTTAATTTAAAAATTGTTGCTACTTGCCAACCAAATAGTTCAAAGGTAATAATACAACACAGTTAACATAAAACTTCATTCAAATTTTGCTCCATAATTGAATGACTTTTACTGATCAAACTGATGAGTCAAATATACAACAAAACCAAAGTGCATTCCTCAGGGATTTTACCAGTTAGAGAGGTGTTGATTTTGCTATCCTTCTGCCCTTGGGAACCTTCATACACAAATTGTAGCAGGTCATGGACTTTAGAGAACATAAATGCCTTTGAAAGGTCACCTGGATCATTACTTTGTGATGCACATGAACTCTCCTCAAGCTTAATCTTCTCGAAAAGATGATGTCTCTCAGCCTCTGCCTCACTCAACTGGAGTTTTATGTATTTGCTGGCATATTCTTCCTCTGAATTCTGACTTTGCAAGAGCAATCCTCTGCAACCTCTCAGTCTATTGCTTTCCCCAGTGGAGTAAAGCTAGAACATATCGGCCTCTGCCTGTCTAAGCCCACAGATGCTCTCCAATTGTAAATCTGTTGCATTTTTTGTTGCCTCTCCAGCTTTTAGTTTGCAACTTCCCTGGCCTTGTTTTTAAGCTCACGGTCACATGTCTCAACAGCCAGACAAGCTTTCTTTTACATCCTCATCTTCTCATCAGCCGTCATTTCCATCTTCCTCACTTCCTCCTGGATCACTTCAGCAATTCGGTTGCATGCCCCTTGTGGGGCTGTCAGTCCCCCACCTTCCCCAGACTCTGAACTCCTTGGACAATCTATTTCAAGCTCTATGTGAATGTAGCAAAGATATTAGAACTGAAAAAAGAAATGTTTGCCTTCACATCTAGCATCACTCCCACGTTTAGAAGGAAAAGAGAATAATAAGTGTGTGTGTGTGTGTGAGAGAGAGTCTTCAACATGTTTAAACTAGTAGTCCACTATTTGAGTTAAAAAAATTCTAAATGGTTTAATTTTCTGCTGTATGCCTATTAGAACTGAGGTTTTTAAACAGACAATAACTTGAAAAATCCATGGAAACGAAAACCAAAAAGATCAATACCTCAAGAACCAATAGAATATAATACAAGGGGACCAAGACATGAATAAAGTTATACAAAATAGATCCAAGCACATACGAAGGGAGGGAATTAAAGGCAATGCCTTTAATACCCAACTCAAAGACAATCAAAATAGAGACCCATAATTCTGGCAGAGCTAGTCTTAAACAGTATTTCCAATTGGCATGTATAAGGTAAACATTCTACAACCTCCTTTAGTAAAATTCAGCACAAAAACGTAGATAGCCCAGGTACAATGCTGAGTTTAATGGTTGAACATGTAGCCCACCTGGTTAGAAAAGATTCTAGCCAACAATAGATACTAGATCTGACAGAAGATTATGCGAAAAGACATAAAGATGTTAACTTACAATTGTTAAAAGGCCTTAACTAGTGTCAAAGAATAATGCAAATGAAAAGAACATAACTGGACAAGTTGTCCACATATGTCAAACATACATATTGGTTTAACTACGCACCTATTAACCATGTTCCTGTAAAAGTGAACATGCAAGGAACAAAGTATAGTGCTCCATCGCCATAAAATAAACCTGTACTAGTTGAGTTTCTAATCAATAAATAGCACTGTCAACCTTACACAAGCATGGGAGAGAAATTCACAATCAAATAAATGAATTCTAAAGCTGTGTAAGACTGAGTTTGCATAAAGTATGAAATCGGCTTGCAAGGAAGGGTGTTCAATAGTCCATATGCACACTTCTAATCTTATTTTTAACTAATATACTCCACCACACTTTTGTAGTTGATGTCCATGGTAGCCCACTCTATCTATAAACACTAACCCGTCCTTTCCCTTTGGCGATATTCAATGAGATAGTAAAATGCTCATATATAATTACCAAGTCATCTTAATTCAGCTATAGGCAATCCTATACTAGACGTGATAGTTAGTTCTGATACCAATTGTTATGAACCCATGGGTAAACTTGTCTCTGAATGCTGGCTTGGAATGGAAGGATGTCCAAGAGTATATATACACACATCTAATCTTATTTTTCATCGACGTGGGATCGTAAAGTGGTATAAATTGTCAATGGAAGTATTTTTTCTACAAGGAAATATTTCACTTTGTCTAAATGATATAATACACCAATAAATTCACAGAATTATACACATTCACAAAATCCTCGAAATCTGAATACTAAAAACTTCCTGGCTTGATAAGTACCTGGGAAAAACATCAATGTAACTCGGCAAGCTGTTGATGCTGAGATTGCAGAAAGCCTCGATATTTCGCTGGAACACTATATTTCTGCATCGCTTATACATGAAAGCATCAACCAGGGAAGTTTGAGATAAATTCCTGTGTTTATAGCGACAAGAATTTCCGGCTGAACTCGATGAGCTCTGATCAAAGTCTGAGCAATCAAATCAGACCTAGTCTGAACAAGCTTCTGCAAGAACAAAAATTCTTCTCTATGCAGTGAATCACCAGTTTCCCTCAAGAATTACACGAAGACCGCCCTTTGTCTCTTCAAGAAGCTCATCAGGCATCAACTCTTTCAATCGCAATATCCCGAAGAGAAATCTTATCCATATTTCGTGTATAATGATGAGAATAATGCTCTTCGAACTAAAACGCAGAATCGATAACAAAAATGAACCTAAAACAATTCGGTACTTATTTCAATAGAACATATTCATCAAATTTCGTTTCATTTTTCCTTCATTTTCTATGCAACCAAACGGATCATAGAGAAATTGCTAACCAGATGACTCAAATTTCAGTAACACTTCTGCTTCATAAATCGATTGAGACTTTAATCACGGATTGAAGAAGTGAATCCGACGTCTTCTCATCATTTTTGTTTCAATCTCAGAGCAGAGTCGAGCAAAACCCTACAAAAGAACACCATTGACGTTGACAAAGAACACCCTAGTGTTGCTGACCGGTCCATTTTACAGAAAAAGAAAAACAAGAAAACAATGAAGGAAATATAAATTACTGCTGTAACACATTCACCCACAACCACAAGCCAAGTTGGTGTGTCCCAACAAAATTGTGTTGGCAAGAGTCCTTTGATATCAACTTTTCATTTTTTCAAAGAATCAAAATGAGGTTTCCATCTGGTATCATTTTCAGTCTGCTCAAATTATGCCACTACAACCAATTACCGTCGGGGTACAAAATTCACTGATACTAAATCTATTATGTATGCATAATTACGAATATCTAAGAAAAAGCCCGATTCTCATTTCTGTGCACCGGTTTCAGCAATAGGCTCGACCACCTCAGCTTCCATCGTTTCTGGAATGTAGGATGGGGTCAAAGGCTGCTGAAACTCAGCAGGCGATGCTCCCCACTTGCCCGAAAGAGCCATGCCCATCATCTCGTATATCTTCCCTCCGAGCTGTGCTGGACTTTCAGGCTGCATTAATCAGAAGATTTAAGTTGATACATTAGAGAAAAGCAACAATTTGCATTCCCAAGCACATGAACAATGGGCGGGCACAAGACTCTATCATGCATCTCTGAAAGATGGTGCCATGCTTAATTTGTCGCATTTCAGACCTCAATATGGACATTACTGCTTTAAACATAATGTTTACAAAATGCCCATTCTCAAGGGACATTGCTTTATAATTCAAGCCCACTCCGAACCATCTATAACACTTGGCACATGCACTCTACATCTAATGTGAGACCTAAAACCACCCACCATCCACCTATAGGTCTAATATGTGCCAAGGATGCAATCCAATATGAGAAAAGTAACTCCACACATTGCTATGAAGACATCCCCTTGAAAACAAGGGGCATTGGAGGCCCGAATACATCCTCGGAAATATGAGGATTGTCCAATGGTCTCTCAAATCATGCAACAAGAAATCCTTTGGTTGGCCCATCTATGTTGTTAGCCACATAAAGCATGTCAGGACATAAGGTGTTAATGTGCTGTAAACCCAGCTATCTGAAATCTAGAATTCTAGAACACAAATGTTGAGATATAGGATGAGGTACTCACAGTGAAACCGCTAGACATCAAAGCTGTGTCATACAAGAGATCAACAGCTCTCAATGCTTCTTCATCGTTTGGGCTACTCTTGCATGCGGCCTGAATCATTCACCAATTACATGTTGAGATGTAGTTAGAAGTCACTAGATATGGAAAATGGCAAAGACAATGGTGTATTCCTAAAATTCATCGAAGCATAATACATTTAATATGTTAATGATTGGGTGATCAGGATTGATCTCAAAGACCCTCCTGCTTCTCATGAATTCAAGGCTAGACGTATCACCAACTGTTTGTGCCTTCATCAGCCTGCAAAAAAATTCAAACTACTACTAAGAATGTTACAAAAGATTAAAGCAACCATATCACTTGCATGGGTAATAATAAGGCACTCTACCTCTCCATGTTAGCAGACCAACCAAACCTCCCAGATACAAGAACACAAGGCGATGAGCTCAGACGACTTGAGATTTGTACTGTGGCAACTTTGTCGCCTAACCGTTTCTTTATCCAATCACAAGTTTGTCCAAATTCCTGCTTCATCTCCTTTTCCTTCTCCTCATTTTTATCACCTGCAAAGTTTTGCATTCATGATCCACAGAAGCCAAATATAAAGAATGGTATGGAGTAAAGGGTAACAAAAAAAATGTTCTAATGAATTAAGGTAACTATAGCCTGTATCAGATGGGATCAGCTAATGATCTCAGCCAACAAAAGGCATGCAACTGAAATTAGTGAACCATGATTCCGTAGACAAATAACTAATTCCTCCCCTTTTCTTAAATACACAAAGATTCAGCTGTCTAACATGATTGGATAACACACATATTTCACGGGACTGTAGATCCCATCATAAGCATACCAAGAGCAAGAGGAATGAATGAGCCGTGACTGCAAAAATACTGAATGATTATCATGCTCCTACCCTGGAAACAAAAGTTCCACAATGTATGAAAGCAATCATAAACTAACCTACATCCAGATCTTCTTTGCTAATATCAACAAAATTCTTTTCCTTGTATGATTTAAGGTTCTGGATGGCAACCTCATCAATTGGATCAACCAAGTAAAGCACCTGGAGCGAGGACAATGAATAAAATTAAGAAGAAATACAAAAGAAAAACATCAATCAGTTCCACATTATCTAACATAAACACATACTTCAAGATTCTTTTCCAGTAGTTTCTCTAGGAATGGAGTGTTCCTCGCACTCGTCACACTGTCAGCAGCAATGTAATAGATATCCTTCTGGTCAGGGGTCATGTTTTCAACATACTCATCCAAACTGATCATCTCTTCCTCACTCTGAGAAGAGAAAAATCGAAGCAATGGAGCAAGACGTTTGTGATTTTCACGATCTTCAATGCATCCCAATTTTACGTACTTGCCGAAGTTCTCCCAGAATTTCTCATAATCCTACGACATAAAACAAGTGAGTCAATAATAGAGGATTGAAATTTTGGTAATACGTAGTATTACATATGTGATGCGAGTAAAAGTGGCATACATCTCTGTTCTCACTCATGGAGATGCCCAAAATCATGTCAAATGCCTTCCGCACCAAACGCTTTCTCATAATTCGTACCTTCATGTACAATAAAATCAGAAGTCAACAGCAAAATATCAATGTGATCAGAAAGAACAGTACCTCCACAACCACAAGAGCAAATACCAGACACACTTACAATACGACTTTCCTGGAGAATTTCACGCGAGACGTTCAGGGGAAGATCATTCGAGTCCACAACACCTTTGACAAAGCTTAAATATCGTGGGAACTATTCCACCCAAAAAAAAGAAAATTGCTCTCAATTAGCTCACATTTGACATCAATTCACTTCTCCCTGTAAAAATTTTGCCACTGTCCTTACCAGTTCACCATCAAAGTCATCTGAAATAAACACCCGTTTCACATAAAGCCTTATGTTCTTTGTCTTGGGATTGACAATGTCATCCTTATTTGTGGGAGCAATGGACGGCACATAGAGTATAGACCTGAACTCCACTTCACCCTACAAAACCAAAAAGAAAAGGAGAACAAGAGAAGGTTAATTAGGTCGCCAGGCACTAAAAGAATGTCTAGATACAATAGAACATTACATCTATTCAACCATATATCGCCGAAAGAAGAAACCAAGGAACTAAAGCAATATTGTTATTGGTTTCACTATAAAGATATATCTAATTTAAAAATAGACATCAGCATGTACCATTTTTAGTTCTAGGGTGAAGTCTGGTAATCAAACTATATTGTATAGTACTGTGGTATTAATTATTACCTCTGTAGTAAAATGCGAAGATGCTAAAGGCTCCAAGTATTCATTGAAGGTCTTCTTGTAAAACTCGTTATATTCCTCTGTTGTAACTTCTTTAGGGTTCCGAAGCTGCATAGCACAGAAAGCTTAGGACATAAATCATTCTTGAGGACACTAGCATTTTACAAGCACAGTAACCAGCAACAAATAGCATTTCAAAAGCTCACCCAGATTGGCTGAGTCTCATTAGTGAGCTCCCAGTCCCAGTACCTCTCAACGACGGTCTTAGTTTTCTTCTTCTTCTGTTATAATACAAATGTAAAAAAATCACCATAAGCTATTTAATAGAAGTCCATTTTAAGGAATAATTTTATGCGAAAGAATGGAGAATTCAGTGAAACCAATGGATGACCACCTCAGCTTTATCATCCTGTTCATCCCTCTTAGCGTCAACTGGATCCTCATCAACCTCAATCTATAATAATGCCAGTACATGGCGAAAAATGCCAGATGAAATACACAAGCAGTACAGCAACAGGAATTTGTGACATCTAAAAAGATTAAAAAGAAATATACTAGAAACTGAAGCATTTGTGGCATTTGTTCACTAGGCAATCTATAAAGCTCAAGAAAACGGAAAGGCAGTGGATACAGATATACCTCTTTAGTATATCCCTTTTCTTGCCAGGTATATATTGGGAATGAAACAAACTGTGAGTAATTTTTTACAAGCCTCTGAATTCTTTCTGGATGTGCATAATCTTTGTCGCCATGCTAAATATTTACAGAAGAATATGGCAAACAAAAGGATTAGCTTGGAATCTTGGTAATGAAAGTAATAAGCAAATACTAGAACCAGTACTGTGCGGCAGACCTTAAGATATAACGTGAGGCGTGTCCCTCTAGGAATGAGCTTCTCAGGGTCGGTCTCCTCTCTGATAGTATAGGAGCTGGAATTGGCCTCTCCTTCCCACACATATTGCTTATCAGATTTTGGGCTCTTTGTTGAGACAACAACCTATAGATAACAGGATGTACTAGACTTAACAAATACTGAAAAGAAAGTTTATGCATCAAAGAGTAAGAGTAGAGAAGACAAACAAACTTAAAGCTTACAACCATGACATACCCGATCAGAAACTAGAAAAGCTGAATAAAATCCGACACCAAATTGACCAATTAAATTGCTATCTGTGCCAGCATCCTTGCTCTCCTGTTAAATGATCAATTTTATTACAATATGACACTTTTGATCAAGTCACTTAAATATAATAATTGACACATCACTGAAGAAAAGGGAAACCTTCAACGCCTTTAAGAACTTTGCAGTTCCACTTTGTGCAATAGTTCCCAGACAATCAACAAGGTCTTGGCGAGTCATACCAATGCCAGAATCCCTGCGCAGAGTATACAAGGTCACAATAGCAAGAGGCAAAACATCAACCAAAACAGTTTTTAGAGCTTGCACAACTGACGTGATTGTAATTATCCCATTATCTTTATCTGTTTGGATACGGATATCAAGATCAACTGCATCCTTCAAAAGCTCAGCATCTGTAACACTAAGAAACCGCAGCTTGTCCAAGGCGTCACTAGCATTGCTGTGGATTGAAACCAAAAAGTTGCATAAAATTAAATAATTAGTATCAGTTGATTCACTAATAGGCATGATACACTCCAATTCCTGCTTCCTATTTAGTATAACACTATAAATATGTTATTTTTGACAAACAGTAAACAATTATTAGAATTAAGGGCCAGAGGGGAAAAAACCACGACAGAAAGATACAATGGAGCAGGAAATATCATTATAATAAAGAAAAACAAGAATACATCAAAACTAACAAACCAATACAACAATATAAGCCGCCACAATGATCCCTAGTCCAACATAATATATCTGGCACAGCATAGAAATGAAAAAGACATGTTTAGTGTAGCTCAACCTCAATTTCTAATCACAACTACAAGCAGAACACAGCTTCTGAAACATGCACTATAGTGACCAGTATAACTGAAAATGCACACCAAAAAAATTATAGATAGTCATACGTGGAAATTTGAATGCAGACAACTACTAAAGAACCATTCTCTTTGGTTCTCATGTAACTACAAAGGTTGCCTTGAGATGAAGGCCAAGGATCTAGGTGTTAAATTGCGCCTGAGATGAGGATATCCCAAAATAATGCAAGCGAGCATAGACCTTTTGAGACTAGATTAGTTTTTTAGGTCCAGAAATTTTTGATTAATTTAAAAATGGTTATGCCATCATTTACTTAAATTTATATTAACCCCTTTAACTAAAAGAGGAATGATACAAGGAAAATAATAGAGTATCTAGAAATCTGCCCCAATAACGTGTAAACAAAATTCAAGTCTAACCATAATCACAAGCCTTTGCCATTGCCAGTCAACTAAGTAGGGCTTGAGGCCCCTTGCAAATCCGTAAACCTGAGGAGCATGCCGCAACAAAAGGATGGCCCCCTATGCATTTTGTTCTTTCCGGAAGGGAAAAAAAAGTGCCCTCAAATTCAAACGACTCCCCTATCTAAGGATCCAACTGGAAACCCACACAAGTGCAAAAAACTTAGAATCATAAGACAAAGGCTACAAAACACATGATATTGATTCCGAAATACCAAATATTAAGGCCTTCAATGTAAACAAGAAGCAGCTCTTTTACCCATTTTGAGTGTTAGTTTGTTCAATTTCCTTTTTCCTGTCCAACTAAAATTCATAACAGTTCTATGCCTGCCCATTCTTTTTTTAAGATGAGCAAAAAAAACCTCATGTAAGGCCTCGTGTATATGAACTACATCCATTCATTTCCACAACCAATATGCAGATTTTCTGTATGTTTCACCAAGTACCGTCACAATGCTAGCCCGAAAGAGACCTCCAAGCTCTATAAGATCACAGGATTTCCAAACATCATACTAGGGAGGCATCTTTCATACATCAATAAAAGGTAGTGTAACAAGATAGATATGAAATCGAAGGGTTGGCGAAGGCATGCCTGATAAGCTCCCGAAGAAACACCTCTTTGTTGCTGTATAAGCTGTTAACTATGAGGTCCATGAGTCGACTAACCTGCCACCATTTGAAAAAACTTTATTGACAAATTCACCAAACATTATAATGGAGACTCAATCAGTTCGTTTCCCCATAAAACAATGGATAAATCGTTCAAGTTGTGTACCTCTGCTTGATATTCATATTTCTCGGCTGGTAAATAGGATGCGTCAGATGCCGCAGCAGTAGACTCGTATCTAGTGCCTAATGATGGTTCATTTCTCAGGCTAAAAGGATTAATGGATCCATTGGCATTGCATTTCCCACCGGTCAACACTGAGTACCATCTTAGTTTGGAATCACCCTCTCCAGCCTAATAATAGTGGTTGGCATACATATTGTAACTTAAGAAAGATTATGCACCAAGATATAAAAACTTTGTTCAAACTTCACACATCAACATGACAGATAACAGTCAACAATGCAAACTTTGGAAATAATTCCTCAAGAACAATCACTGTTAAAGCAATATAAGTCCATAAAAAATGTGAAAAAATTCTAAAAATATTTACTTTTCTAAAATAGAAAATTTTGCAAGGTACCCAAACTCTATGAAATTATATCAAATAAAAATTAGGCATCGAGGGTGTTTTGAGTTCCACTTGCACTTATATGGCCCAATTACCCTTTCTCACGTTTGGAGTAACCAAACCAAACCTTATGTCCCAATCATTTGGGATTGGTTATATGAGTTCGTCTTTGCATGCATTTCACTCGTACGTTTTACGTTCATTTAAATTAAATATTTTCATATCTTTTCTTATTTTGTTATTAAGGAAAATTCTATAATTTTTTCTCATATTTGGAGCCACGCAGAGAAATAGACTTCATATCTTTTCTCGGGTTTCTTCAGAAGACATGATTCAAAAAACACAGCTTTCGGCTGCCAATTACCTTAAATTACAATGTAAGAGTAAGACACTAGGCTGAGGCAATTCAACTACCAAGGACATCCAAACGGACATCATGTATCATTAAAATAACTACATAGCCAAACAAGTCCATGGTGGAAACCTATAGATACAGACAAGCCATTGTATTTTCGGAACGACAATCTCAAGATTCCATCACGAAGAAACTGAAACAACAAAGCGAAATCCGGCTGGAATCAATCACTTCACAAGACTCTATAGAAAGCACAAGATAACCCAAAAAAGTGGTAAATCAACGAACATTCAATGAAATGACTTTAGAAGAATCATAAGCTGAATTAAAGAAGCGTATGAATAAACACAAGAGTGTATATACCGATTCTTTAAAGAGATTGCCTGAGGAAATTGGGGCAGCGGCATTTCGGTACCGTGCACCACCGTTGCGAAGAATAGCAGAGACGGAACGTCTCGAGAGCCTTTGCATCTTAGCAAGCAGCGATGGAAAATGTGGAGAAAAATGAGATTATAACACTGGAATGCGACTGTTTTGAAGCAGAAAGAGTGAAGAGAATGGAGGTGGTAGGGTTTTAGTAGGGGCCTGTGGAAGGGTTTATGGAAGCTTCTGGAGATGGGTTCATTGGAGAGAGAGAGAGAGAGTCGTGGGTGTTTTGGTCATTTGGGACAATATCTCTGCGTTTTTTCGTGGATAAGCGGTTTGCTTGTGTCAGGGTAAAATGGTAAATCAAGCATATGAATTCAATAGCCGGGTTGATAATCCAAATTTGTAATTCAAATTTACATATCTCAAAAGAACGTGAATTATTGAATCAATGAGTTCCATTTAAAAAAATTAATAAGATTCACTCATCCAACGGTTTTCTTCATTTGTGATGCAAATTTAAAAAATAAATTTGGGATATATAGTATTTCTTATTTAAAATGCATTCTTGGGAAAATTACACTTAAACTCCTAAAATTTATAATTTAATCACCTAAATTTTTTGATATTTAAAATATTACAAATAAATCCTTTAAAATTTATATACATGTAACACATGGACCACTACAGATAATATCCAATGACAATGGGGTTCATCTTTGCCATCCATACAATTTCATTCTAGGGGGGAAAAGAAAATATATATTTTATTTATCAACTTGGAATTTAGGTTGCCTAGGCTAATTTGTATAATTATTAAAAAAAAAATTGCTTGATACTTATTTATAGTAATTTTTTTAATATTTACTTATAAATAGCTTTTACTTTGTTAAAATGAGAAAAAATTGTACGGAGAGATATTGCATAATAGCTCCTATCAAGACAATGAAATTGTCGATTGTAGGAGGAAATTAACTAAAATAACACGTAATCAGCACTCGAGATAAGTGAGAAAAGTAATTTGTATGCAAAACACTAAGTTACCTATTAATCAATAGACACGTGTAGAACGTTGAAATCTCCGAGTAAGTAGGCAAATTGAATATGATCTGATGCCAAGGAGACTTATGCTTTGGAGGTTGAGTTCTAAGGTTATTTACAGTACAAGTGGTTGGGATAACCAAGGTACATACAGAGGCTACCTCCAACTACTTGCTTACAAAGTCCCGCTATATTTAGCAGTCATGTCTCATACTAACAATGTCAACTATATTTGTAAGATTACTCTCACTATGTGCCATCCTCCTGTGTCACTAGCAATAGGGTTGTCTAAATTTGACATAACACGATTAATCGACACGAATTAAGCGAGTTTGGGTGAAAGCTTAACAGGTTTGGGTGATAAACAGGTTGACACGTCAAATACGTTTAATAAACGGGATCGTGTTCGGGTGAGACATCTCAAACCGTTTATCACACGTTTACTCGTTTAAATAAAATTAATATAATAATAAATTAATAATTATTTTGAAAAAATTAACAAAAAAAAAGAAGTAAATAAATCAATACAAAAAAAAATGTAAAGTAGTAGTTCAAAGACAAAGGAGGGGAGATAGGAAGCACTTCAAAGACAAAGGCAAACCAATGCCTTTTGTTTTTGTCTCACATTAGAAAATGAGAAGAGAGGGGGAGAGTTGAGTTGATTATAAAAAGACAATGACCTCTTATCCTTTTTTTTAAGCCTTCAAGTCTGATTTTTTATGAGATTTAACTAATCCTATTTTTTTGAGGTAAGTACACTTGGAAGTAAAAAAAAAAATTGGAGTATTAAAATTTATTGATATAATTATTTTAAAATTAAATGGGTTAAACGAGTCGTGTCGTGTTACCTGTTTATTAAACGGGTCATGTTTGTGTTGAAATTTTTCGCCCGTTTATTAAACGTGTCGTATATGAGTTTACATATTTTTCACCCGTTTACCCCGACATTCTTGACACCCCTAGTAATAATCAAGTAGGTGGAACAATCCTCCAATGTATCCCATAAATTCATTTATCGAGGGCAGACCTCATTCTTTGAGGGAGGATCTCGATCCTCAATGTAAAAGACTTGGAGACGAGTGTGTAAACGTAAGCAAGTAGCGCGAGATTAGAAATTGATAAGACTCTCAATTCGTAACTATATAATTGGCCAGTGAAGTAGACCACCGGTATCTCACATTGCATCTGGTTCTAGAAGTATGAAGGCAGACTCGT
Organism: Ilex asprella; assembly: GCA_023539305.1. Taxonomy (NCBI): domain Eukaryota; kingdom Viridiplantae; phylum Streptophyta; class Magnoliopsida; order Aquifoliales; family Aquifoliaceae; genus Ilex; species Ilex asprella. The sequence continues at coordinate 6,274,132 of CM042197.1, forward strand.
CACGATCAGGTTATTCTTGGTTTCCTTTGCACAATTTGTTGTCAATGTGTCAAGATTTCGCTTGTTACTCCAGTGACCATAGAGTTTCTTTTGACAAGTGCAACATTGGAATTAGAAAGTACAATGTTGTTTTTTTCACGAGTGCAACATTGGAGTTAGAAGCACAATGAAGGACTCTATATAGTAATAAAACAATGAAGTATCAGGTGTAATATATTCATAATTACATTGAATACTCAAGAGTCTTGTAAGACCAGCATAATAAAACCATTAAAGTCAGCGACATACGACATGTCTATGTCTTCAGCAATGATTTACTCACTAATGTGTATATAATATAATATGGCGCTCTCAAGACACTCCCGTTTTAAGACTTTTTTGAAATTTTATGCTCCCACTCCTACTCCATACGACTTAGGTTCGGATCACTTATAATACACGGCTCTACAAAGGAATGGGTTGGGTTAGGAGCCTTTTTAATAAAATTCTTTTCCTGTATTTGTTCGATGAGAAATCCAAGACAAAAAAAGATGAGCATGAAACTACAACAAGTAACTGTCTTTCTATTTCCCGATCTCATAGTGAAGCTATGAGAATTCATATACCGATTTACAAGAGTTAGAACTACTTGGTCATACCATGATTCTAAAATGTTTCATCTCTACTATAGAATCGGACACAAGAATTTCTTCTCATTTAGTTCATCACAAATGAAATTTAAAATCTTTAATTAAGATATACGTGATATTTAACGATCAATAATATAATGAATCATAAGATTCTTTGAGATTTCCTCTACTCTATTAGGAATTCATATATCTTATTTGGATATATAATTAAACATATATTTTTTTTTAGAAAAAATTGATAGAAACTTTTGCATTATAACAAATCTTTATTTTATTTTGTCTTTTATCGTTTCGGTTCCAATTACCCCAAATTTAGCCAAAAAAAAAAATTCACGGGCGAATATTAATTCTTTTAATATCTATTTTATTTGTAGGGTTAACACATGACCTATCAAAATGAATGAATTTGGTCCTTTGCTCACTTTCCTCTAGGAACTGATGAAAAAGCGAAGAAAAGAAAGCATTTGAACCAATTTTATCCATCGTGACGAAGAAAAAAAAGATGTTAAAAAACAAAGATTTCCCTCATTCACTACAGAGTTTTATTATTCATAACTAAAGTATACATAATAAAGTAAAGAAATATCCTCTCACAAATAAGGCTAATTACAAATATACCCTTCTTATGTGATATGAAACACTTTATAAGATAACATTTACAACAAATGGCGTGATCGAAGATTTTCATGAAAGTTTCCAAGTCTCCCAACTCTAATAGAAATAAACGGTAAGAAATTTTTTAGGGGTTGAAGCTCTTTGGGGGAGGGATGAGGTTGGAACCTCGCAATCGAGAATGAGCTCTTATCACTACCTTATTCGATCCTTTCAACATTGCTTTATTGTCTTATTTTTCTCTCTCATAACAAGAAAAATGAAGGATTAACAGTACTTTTAATCCCTAAAATATACTCATTTCGTCAGTTTGGTCTTTATTGTATTAATTTTGTTAAATTGATCCCTAAAATTTTTAATTCATGTCACTTTGGTCCTTAATCAAATAATTTATTAAGTTTTTTTTACGGAAGTGATCACATGTCATTTTTTCAGACGGTATCATGTACTCAATACGTAATTATTCCGTAAAAAACTTACGGTTCATCTATGTAAGGATCGTTTAAGCATGAATAAAATATTTTAGGGATCAAATTAAAAATTAATCATTTAGGGACTAAACTAACAAAACAGGTTGAGTTGGAAACTGGAAATAGAGATCATATTACAGGTGAAGAGAGGTATCGACGTCCGAAATATCAGAACTACGTGTTGTGCTCACAATTTCTTTATCAATGGACCTTAACTTCCTCGAGGGTGAGGCTTTCACGGCTCGAAACTCTGCATGCTGGTTACATGGGTTGAGTCCTAGGGAGACTGAATTCTGAAGAGTTGAACTAGCTGGAAAGATTGTTTCATGGCGGAAGCGGAACAGCAACATAGCAGGCTCAGACTGCTGGACTGGGACAATCCGTTTGGGCTCGGAGAAGAATTTTCGCAGCTCTTTCTCCTCTCTCTGCTGCCTCACTCTTTGCAGCTGTTTAAATCTCTCCTGCAGGAGAGCAATAGAAGAACCAACAGGCATTTTAACACTGCTTTGTCTTCCCATCGAAGGGAAATTTTCACAATCATTTAGTGCACGAGGTGGCATGTCGCTGGACTTTCAAGAATTCGGTTGCTGTAAAGAATCGTAAGATAGATGATGGATTTGGGTCGTTTTTGAATGGCAAAGGGTGCATATATATTGGAGAAAACTGTGGATTCGCTGCCATCAATTTATTGGTTACGTGAAAAAATAGAGGAATCGGCAACGTTGCTACGTAGTCCAAGGAGAAAAGTTACATTGCTGACCTAGTGTAGGCTTTCGTTGGTGAATAAGATGATGGGAGGCCTTTTTGAAGAGAGAAAATGGGGAGGGTGCAAGTCCAAATGGAGATGGATGGTAGCATTTGGAAGGTTCTGCTTGAGGGCATAAAAGTTGGTTAGGCAATGTTGTGAGGGCTGTCTTTAGGAGTTCTTTAGGCATTGTAGAAGATGGTGCCTGTTTTGGTCTGTTGTGGAGTTCGACTGCATAGTTCAACAGTGGTATCCCACGGATCCGGATTGTCTATTGTTAGTTTTTTAATAGTACCAGTGTTGTTTCTCGAAACGGCGTTATTCCACGTTGAAATGATATATTTTATTAAATAAAATGATATCGTTTTGGTGTGAAATAGTGTTTGATTAAGAAATAACATATCTATCATATAACAGAAGATCCAAACTTTTTGAAGCTTAAAGACTTGTTTGGTACGTGAGTTTGGAGGGGTTTGAGAACATAGGTTGGGAAGTAAACTCCATTAAATCCATATTTGACAAGCATGAAATATGAATAGGATTTCAAACCCGGCGTGGTCATGGCCCGATCATGAACCTCTCATACTTGACTTTCATGAAACCCAAAGGTAGGGTGAGTTTCATATGTGGGTTTGGAGGTTTAACACATAAATGACATTTATACCCCTATATATCATATATATAAATTAGTTAAGGGGCAAAATAATCGTTTATATACAAATAGATACAAAAAATTTATAAGTTTAAGCATGAGAAATAGAGTATGATTTATGATTAAAGACTCTATGACAAATAAAATCCAAACAAAAATAAAGTAAATACCAATAGCTACAAATTAATTATAAGTTAGACATGAGAAAAATAGTATGATTTATGATTAAATTACTCCATGACAAATAAAATCTATATCAACAGTATATTAAAGGAAAACATGTTTTTAAAAAAAAAAATTCAAAAACTGTGTATAATTTCCTAAACTAAGTCTCTCAGTAATTTTCATAAAAAGAATTAGTCACAAAGTGATTACTGATTTTCTTGCAAAGCCTGATTGAAATCATCTTACATCTTGTTGAGAAATTTATTCTTTGGAAAATCAAAAAACACGCATTTAGATTGGGTTAGAAAGTTTTATAATTTGCATCTCTCCATGTTTTACTCATTTACAAACCATTAATTCACCACACACAAAAAAAAAGAGTCACAAGAAACTATATGATTATTTTAACAAATTGAAAAGTGTAATAAACAAAAGAGAAAGTGGGGGCAACTGCCCACTCAAACTATAAGGTAGGCCACCACTGGGCTCTAATCGTCCTTAGGAAATGTCTGCGAATTCCTGCGTTTAGGTCCTCTACAGAGCTTCCATAGTGGATGAAGACTGTTATGGTCACATCTGGGTAAAGACTAGGGGCAATTTGTGAGTGAAGTAATGTGAGTGAAGTAAGTGAGAAGTGATAGATTTAAGAGGGAGAGAGAGAAATTTAATGTGATTGATTTTGAGAGAGATGTTTGGTGACCGTTGAATGAATCTATTTGAGATCATCGGATGAGTTTATTGAAGTCTGTCATGTTTTATATTATTAATTTCACATCAGATTGCTCCCTCACACTCTTTTTTATTTAGGGGGGAAAAACAATGGTATCCCACCATTTTCCTCAAATAAATATCTTAGACGATATCATGTTATTATTGACACTCGATATCTCCAATTACTATAATTAAACATATAGGATTAGTAGATTAAGTTAATCTAATATGACAGTTATCACGGCTGAAAAGTCATCATGGTGGTTATCACAACCCAAATAAAACCAAAAATTATAACCCAAATGCATATCATTTGAGTGAGTTTCGTCAACTTTTTCAGTAGAACCTACTCTTCCAACACTTATCCAATAGTTTTTGGATTTTATTTGAATTGTATAACATTTTTCTTAGTATTTATGTTGGAAAAATTGGATGCAAATAAAGTGAAAGGCAGGGTGAGACGCGGACTAAGTCGCTCTCTTAAGACAATTCGCGCCCCTTTATGAAAGAATCACAGTGCATAAGGTAGTAATGAGTCGTCCCCAGGATACAACAGTCCAACCTGTTGACTGTTGCTTCACTCAGATCTACACGATCGAATGAAGCAGAAACTTCACACACGCCTTTGAATACTAACTAAAAACTTATATTTGTAATAAGATAGTTGATATGATATTGTATATTTCTATACTTAATATATATATATATATGTTTAATATGCTGTAATTACTTTTAGATTTAATTGGATAATAACTCAAAAAATATGGTTGTTTGAATACTAACCGTTGGAGGTTTTTGGTATTCAACAACTGAAATTTTAACATAGAAGTAATGACAGAAAACAATTAAACAAAATATTAAAAATTGGTCTAGGCACATCCATGTGGTTCATAGATTTTAGAAATCCGTATCTCCTCGACTAGTCCCACTCCTGCGCACATGAGAGTCTCAAGATCTCTCTTTAATTCAAAGGTTAGATAACACTAGTATATATATATACTAGGGATAACCCGTGCCTAAAGGCACGCTGTAATTCAAAAAACATCGAGCACTAAATTTAGTTTAATTGATCTTGTGTTTGTTCCTAAAGATGCTGAGTAACCAAAAACAAAATCAACAATTAGTAATAAATTCATTGGACAAAAAGTTAAACCCTCCATATTTTTTTAAAAAAAATTGGTCAAAGTTCCCCCAAAAAATGGGACATTAGAAAATTTTCAACCTGTATCATAATTTATTCTCATATCCAAAAAAGTTACAATTTTGTCTAACACAACCATTTACCAACTAACGCAACCATGTAAATGAAGTCCATAACAACATATGAATTCCATAATAAAAATATTCATGCTGCATGCACCCAAGAATACTTAATGCTTAAATCCAAAGATTTCAATCAACAATATTTATCCAATACTTTATGCACCAATCTATTGAAAAAAAATAGAAAATTAATCCATGATTCCGAGAGAATGAAAGAAATGGATGAAAAATTGGTAACTATAAGCCTAATAGAGATCAAAGGCTTGAATGTTATCTACACATAACATCACTTAAATCTATCAATTTCATTAAGGCTACTCATTAAACTAAAATTCACAATC
>CM042197.1:6289719-6304656 GCA_023539305.1 Ilex asprella
CGTGTTTTATAATGTCACGGGTTTTGATCCTTTCTCAAGGCTCCATTTGCACCGATAAAGTTATCTTTCAGAAAGGGAAAATATTAAGGGGGGGGGGTAAATGGGTAAATGAAGTACAGTGAAATATTGGGAGCGAGTATGATGCATGCACTTCTGTACTTGTTCAACAGAAATATTGGGTAGTGATCAGGACACCACTTCAAGATATTGCAGTCTATGGGAATGACTTCTTCCAAAGAGAACTGGAATGTTACAAGACTTCTCCAGGAACGAATGTAAAACCAGCTTGTCATCTTGGATAAGTTTTCAGCAAATATCACCACCCTCATAGTACAATGGATTCCCAATCTCCGAGAAGGAGATGGTAAACTCTACATTCCATTGTTAGTTTCTATCGAGATTCACAAACACAAACCCAAAATACTGGTTCTCATTCGGGAAACAATTTAAAGAAATTGTCATGTTATCTTATGATAAGCCACGAGAGCATCTAGCAACTCAACTCAACTCAACCCAGAAAACCCTAATCCTAATTGTTTGGGATCAACTACGCAAATCTTTTTTCGTCATTGGGTTCTATCAAGGTTTATATTTTCTATTAAATGGCAAGCTACGATATCTTAAGATATATTCTGGATATGATACAGTATTTCATTCTAACGTACATCTATTTTATCAAGAAGAGAGATCTGTTCCAAAGATGTACAAGTTTGCATAGTAATAACAATTAGAATCATGTGCTGGCCTGCTGCTGTTGAACACCACCCTAAAAAACCTCATATGACGATCAAAGTTCTCAACGATGACATCATATATTCGGTGTAACTATCTCACATGGAACTATTGCGCTGTCAATTAATGTCAGAACGTAAGTAGGAATGTCATTTCATTATCCTTAGAAGTAGATGGCATTGTCAACTGTATCATGGAATTCACAACTCCTGTTTTTGATCAGGAAGATAAAGTTTTTACAAAAGCAGCTCCATATTTCCATCCTCAAATCCAAATTCATGTTCCCAAAAGCACCCTTAAAGTAACAAAATGTGAATGGTGAATGGTGAATAGTTTGCTTAAACCTCTAAAATATGAAGTGGAGAAAATATTGATTAAATTAATAGGAATTACACTGCACTTTTTACTGGTGCAGTAACATTTCCTGTATAAACATGTTCAAACCATCTAAGTTGATTCTTCTTTTAGTTTAATGTTTATCCCTTACTGATATTGCTTGTTTCACAAATATACTGATTTCTAATTCATTCTTCTCTGGCTCTACCACGCAACTATCTTAATATCCAACAAGTGATCCTAATTATATGTCGATCAATCGAACTCAATTGGTAATGGCCATGCGATGGAATATGTTCAGTGTGAGAATAAAAAGAAATTTGGCCCATGATAAAGTACAATAGCGAAAAAGGATTCATGTAGCCGACCCCAAAAATATTGGGACAAGGCTTTGTTGAGTTGAGTTGAGTTGTAACAGCCCTATTCAGGCTCTCCAACAAGGTCATTCAGGTCAGGAATCAAGAGGCAGTAATAAGTTGATAATATAGAAAGTTACGGTTACATTGCTATAGTAAAATCAAATCAAAGAATTGGCCTTAGATTAATCGTGAAAGAGTGTGTATATGGAGATTAAATCCATTGAAGGAAAAAGAATTAATTTTTAATGAGGTATACAACAGAAAAATAATTCCATACGGGTATTTTATAAGTACCTTTATGCACAGGCAACATCCCAAGCCGTAAATCTGATCCTGCAAAAAATAATTCTGAGAAAGTCAAATTCTCCTAATTTAGGTCCATAATGTGCCAAAAAATTTAAGGGCAGTGCACATAAACCTTTAGTAAACCAGAAAAATTAGGGTCGAAGCACATTAACCATTGACACGACCTGGACTTGATTGACAGCAAATGTCCATCTGTTAGATCAGTCCCATCTAAGATTTCCCCAGTGAGAGATTAAGTTGGATGGTTAAGAGCCTAAATTTGAATGAACCATACAACTAGAAAGTATGGATAGAACAAGAACAGATAATGAATATTCTGTTTTTCCTTTATTTTGGGCTAAGTTGTAATTCAGTGTTTGGAGGGGCACAAGCGAAATTTTTGTCCAGCACGAAACTGTGAATGGTGGCCTCTGGTAGCAACAAAATGTGTGGGATTATCCTTATTACTACCTGACCTTGCCAATAATGTGAACCTATAACCTAAGAGCCGTAAAATGAACAATTTCAAGTTAGAAAGACAGATGGAACTACTCTGTCTTTATCCAATTTCATGTCCAGGAAGTGAACTTCATACATATAGAGAAGACATAAAATTGCAGTCCCTAAATAAACAAGCACAAGAAATACTTTGCAATGTACTCTTTTTTTATGTTTCAAAAAACCTCATTCAGAGATGCTTTCCTTATCCATTGCCTGTTGATTCTTTGTCAATATATCTCAGCAAAGGCATTGGCAGACAAAAGAATGTGGAAGGCCCCCAATTCAGAATTTTCCTTCAAACCCAATGTGTTTGTTGTTCAACCACCAGTGAATCAAAAATTACAAAAATTTACTTTTTAAAATTATGTCAAAGAGGCACACAGAGCATATTAGTCTTCGCACAAAGTATATTTCAGCATACTGACCATAGATTCAAATTCTGAGGAAACAATATGTGCTTTTAGCAGAATGTGTCAGCTAATGAATGTACACAACAAGAACATGGTCATGTAAAATATCCAGCAAAAGCAATTAAATGCCTAAATATAAAATTAAGCCTCCCCATTTTCACCTGGTAATGATCAGCTTTGGGCCAAAAGCTCACTCGCCATTGATAGCTACAACATTCCAAAGTCAGACAGAATTGGGTACACTTTCAGTGGAATTTCTGTAAGGAAAAAATATTCCAATTTAAACTCTCTTTCAAGGAGCTTCAAGAAAAATCACCCACAGACAAGAATCATAGAATGGTAGAGCATTATAAAATTATATTAAAAAATATTCTTCTGCTCACCATTTTGTTGGTTGATAGAGCAGCAAAGCGAGTGCAACTCAAAAGTCAGTGTACTGGTGGGAGTAGTGGAAACTCTGCCAGCAGAATGCCGAGGCCATTAGAGAGACCCATCTCTCTTCTGGGAGAAAGAACCATATGTTATTTGTCTTGATTCATTAAGGAAATCTCAGCCTGCTTTCTTATTCCTCAGAAATCTCAATTTTTCAGCAACCTGATTGGTATCAGCAGTTTTGTCTACTTTTGACAATTCTCTTGCCAAGATTACATAAGTCTGAAAATTGAGATTACAATTCTTTGAGTCCATTGAGTGAAGAAGTTTCATGCATGCATCTAGTTCTCCCTCCTTGAGCAACCCATCAATCAAGATGGTCCAAACAATCTCATCGGGATTCCATTGCTTCTCAAGCATGTTTTCAAACAAAGCTTGAGCTTCTTTTACCCGGCTTGCTTTGCAGAGAGCACTAATAAGTGATCTGTAAACTGATAGCTGAGGCTTAAAGCCTCTCAAGATCATCCAATTAAATATATTTAGAGCATGGTCCACTCTAAAATTCTTGCAATAATCACCTAAGATACAGCAATAGATCTCTTCATTTGGATACAAGCCTTTCTCATCCATATATTTTACCAATTTTTCTGCCTCGTGACTTTTGCCTCCTCTGCACAGGCCAGCAACTAAGGTGCTGTAGGTATCTATGGTGGGTTCACATCCATTCTCTGACATTCTAACTAAAAGACTATATAAAATTTCAAAACTGATATCCTTCTCATCTGAATTGCAACTGTATGCTGCTTCATTTTGCACTGCAACCTTTTCTACAAGCAATTGACATTCCTGTTGCAACCCTTTCACCAACACACAATAGGTTCTGTAGTTTGGTTTGCAGCCAATATCAATCATCCGGCGAAGATGTGAAAATGCATGATCTAGCCTACCCAACATTACAAATCCATCAATTATTGAGGTAAATGTTACCTGATCAGGAGCTAATCCTTTTCTTTCCATTTCTTCAAGCAACATTTCTGCATCATCAGCCTGGCCTTCTAGACATAACCCATGGATGAGTGAACTGTAAGTGTACAGATTTGGCAAGCAATTTCTCTTTTCCATTTCATTGAAAATCTTGAACGCAAGTTGTGTTCCACCATTCCTACAGAGCCCATCAATTAAAGTAGTGTATGTAATGACATTTGGGAGGAGACCCCTTTCTGTCACTTTATTGCACAGTTTCTCTGCTTCAGAAAGCCTATTCTCCTTGGACAAACCATTTAGAATGGCATTATAAGTTTCGATGTTTGGACTGCAACCAACTTCCTCCATTCTTTCAAGCAATGACGAGGCAAAATCTACCTTCCCTTCCTTACAGTAACCATCAATCAAAGAGGTATAATTGACCTGATTTGGACTCAAGCCTCGCTCCATCATTTCACTGAATAGAGTTGAAGCCCAATCAAGCTTGTCCCCTTTGCAAAACCCAGACACAAGTTCTGCATAAGTCCATTCATCTGGTTCACATCCATTCCCCTTCATCAAATCCAACAATCTCATAGCATTATTTAGATTACCCTTTTTGAGGTATCCGTTAATGAGTGTGTTGTATGTAATAACAGTTGGGGAGGGACCCACCTTTAGCATTTCATTAAAAAGGACCATTGCCTTCTCCAGGTCGCCAACTATGCACCATCCCTTCATAATTGCATTGTAAGTTTCAGTGTTTGGCAAATTACCATGTCCCTTCATCCAATTGAAAATCTTGATGGCCACACCAATTCTTTCTCCTACACACAATTCATTGATCAATGCATTGTATGTGACCCTGTTTGGAACCAAACCATCTCTCAACATCTTGTGGTACAATCCAATTGCAATCTCCAGATTCCCCAATCGAGATAACCCACTAATCAAAGCTGTGTATGTCTGCACATTCGGCTGACAACCCCTCTTCTTCATGCTGGCCACCAGATCAATAGCCTCCTTCACACGCCCCATTGCACATAATGCAGCAATTGGAACGGTATACGTGTATACTGTAGGCTCGATTTTCTTCTCAATCATTTCCTCAAGCATGTCCATTGCCGCATCCACCCTCCCCTCATTGCAAAGCCCATTTATTAGAGTTGAATATGTAACCGAATTCGGATCACAACCTTCCTTCACCATCCTATCAAAAACCTCAAATGCCGCATCTAAATTGCGGTTCCTACAATGCCCAAGAATCAAAGAAGTATATGTAAACACATCTGGATTCAAATCACACTGAAAAATCCTACTTACCTCCAATTCAGCCTCTTGAACCTTACCCTTCTTGCACAATATGTTAATTATTGTATTAAAAGTCAATAAACTCGGCTTAATACCACTACTCAACATTTGCTTATATACATTTTGAGCTGCCCCAACCATCTGAAACTTACCCAATTGAATCAACAAAGTATTACAACTATACAAACTATACCCAAGACCTTTTCCACTATATTCATTCAAATAATCGATGACCCTTCCAATTTCTTCCTTATTTTCACATGCCTTTATCATCAGAATCCTAACATGATCGGCGGGTGTGAAGTTTCGATCACGGATAAGCCTGTTTAACATTGATACATAACAGTCCATATTGTGCTTGTAAAAAGGCGCCTTAGAGATCCAATAGAAGAATTGCAAAGCTGAGTCCGTGCTTCTATGGGTTTCAATAACTTTAGCAACATGATGGGGTTGGAGATTAGAGCTCAAATGTTTTAGTTCTGAGCTTTTACGCCAATCAAGTGAAGATAATATTCCACTGATTTTATAGACTATGTTTGGGAGGTGGGTCTCTTCAGGGGGGCTTGGTGAGTATTGGAACTGGGAAGAAACGTTGGGTTTTGACGACAAGTTTCGGGATTCAAGAGATGCAAATTTAGGGTAGTGCCTGTGGAGGTGGATGAGATTGCAAGACTGGGTTTTGAGGGACTTTACCATTTCGGGCGATGAGACCCAGAGAGTTCATGAGTTGTTGCAAAGAGTGCTGAACATTGCTGATGATGAGGTTTTCCCTCCTCTTCTACACAGTATACAGATCAGTGGCCATCGAAAGACCACCAGCACACAGACAAGGAGAAAGTGAGAACCAAACAGTCCGTTACGGTTACTAGGGTTATTTTGAAACTTCTCGATTGTCGAACCCTTTCTCTAAATTTACGAAAATTGTATTTTATACCCCTAAATATTTAATTATTTTATTTTATACCCTTAACTTTTATTTTATAGTGGCCCTTTCGTTAATTTTTGTTACACATTTCGTCAATGTCAATGGAAACTAACGAAAATGCAACTTTTAAGGCATTGAGGGTGTAATATAAAAAATATAATGTTTAAGTGAGAAATCTTAAACTTTTTGGGATGCAAAGTGAGATTCCCTTTTTATCTTAGTGCAAGAATCCCTTTTTATCTTATTATGACGGCACCCCCATAGTTTTCAAAATTAGAATGACACCTCTTGCCAGAATTTTATGGTGCATGTGAATTACCAGAATACCGTTAACCGAGGTTAACTAATAATAAAAAATTTAGGAAAATGTAAAGAAAAAATTAAATATGACATACATGCAAATAAAATAAAGGGTTAATCTCACTTTGCACCCTAAAAGATGTTTCAATTCTAATTTGCACCTTTACACATTAAAATTTTTAATTTATACTCTCAATGTTATGAATTAATAGCAATGTGAACTTGATCTAAAGTGTCATTCAGTTTTTCGTCATAAATTAAAACAAGTGAGGTAGAAGGGCTTCGAGTATAAGGATGAAGTAAACAAAAAAAAAAGAATTTCCAAGTGGTAATTTAAGTGGTGACATTGACGAACTATAAACCCAGACATTTTGAGTTCGAATTTTGACAACTCTTGAGGACTAAATCGTGAGGAATTTATTCTTCATAATACTCTAGTCCCGGCGTATATGATCTGATTTTAATCGAATCAGAAAATGAATTAATCGAGGTGCGTGTAAGTTGACTCAAACACCCCTGATGTCTAGGTTTATATTTAATATTTTTACTTAATGGGTTCATATTTAATATTTAAATCAAGACTCAAAAATTATGTTTCGCCAAAATATAAAGAAAGCTTCAAAATTTTGGTTCGAAAAACAATCACCAAAACTAATGCGGTTTTTTTTTTTAGCTCAACAATCAAGGATGTGTGAGCCACCCTGACAACAATTTATTCAAAATCAAATGAATTGACTCACAACTCAATTTTAATGTGGTGTTGATTGAAACTAATAGTTGTGATGATAATTTATTTTTAATCATTACATCTTTTTTATAATTTGGTCAATAAGTGGAGGTGACTCACAAACTAATTTTTTTTTATGATAAGAACCAATTATTGGGTTTTCTTTATCAAATGAAAAGTTGGTTTTGATATGCTTTGTACAACTAAATACTTGTTATTTACAATAATTTGTTGAATAAAGTTGTTAACTATGGATGTGTTTGTTAACTGAATTTCAACATTTAAAATGAATATATTCGATATTTATTAATTAAACTCATTTGATAACTAAAATTTAAATATCTTAATATATTAAGAACTCTTTAAAAATAGGTTAAAATATTAAGTAGGAGATTCTTTACTTAATTCTGAAAACTGAAAATGCTCAACAAATTTTTTTTTAATAATATTTACAATATGACAATTTACCCCGAAAATATTTTATAATCCTATTAAAACTCTAATTAATGTTCTCTCCAAAACTCATAATCTATCTATCCTCCCACCATCATTTTTTTTTTATTGTCTTTTTCAAGGATTGCACACATACACGTTAGTTATTTTTTTCCTTTTCTTCTTCATCACACACGTTGCACACAAATCACATAATTGACGATTGTAATTTTTAAAATCTATGACAATTGACAACTTTGAGTGATCAATTTAATTTAAATTAATTTTATTATCACGTGTTGTTAAATATAGACTACAATATGGTAATAGAGATTATAATTTATGTTGTGAATTAAACTAACTTGATATATTGTAGTTTTTTATTAGATAAACATATATTTTATAAATATTTTCAAAATAAAGAGTGGAAGGGTAAAACTGAAAATTAATTTATTTTCAGACGTAACTTTGTGTAATTATTAAACAGTTTTGTTCAATTTAGTATTTAAATTTCAGCGGGTACCAAACAATCCCCGAATTCATAATTCATAATTTAACATTCAACTTTCAGTTTTCAGTTTTATTAAACATCACCTATGCCATTGTTTGAGACAAAACTCTAATTTCGTCACTATGCATTCAGATCTAGCTATTATCACACTCTTTAGAAAAAACTAATTGACCCCCCCCTTTTTTTTGTTAAAGGATGTCTAAGCTTGTGACGACTACTCTCCATAGTTCAGCGGCTGAGTACCGTGACTTGAGTTGATCTAGAACATATCTCTAAAGATAGAAAGACGACTAACCTTTAGGAGTATCAAAAGGGATTGAATCTGATACTATTAAATTACCAAAAAACTGACTCAACCACTGAACTATTCCAATTCCAAATTAGCAAGTGACCTTGCTTCTTTTCCAAATTACCCAAAAAAGTGGTGAGCTTTTATTTCTTCTTGTGCTTATGATGCTTTGTGGTCCAAAGCCTTGGTTGGTTATCAAGAACACGTCCCAAAGTTGTGAGTAAGGGCACAAGGCGTAGGTTGCCCGTCACAATCAGGCTATGCCCACGAAATTAGGCGCGTTCGTGGAGGCAAATCGATGGAAGAGGGGACCAAAATTGATTAAACCAACAGTGTGAATGAAATATACCTCCAATTCAGTCGATTCTGAACCGACCAATTTTGGGTTTTAATTTTGCAATAGACGATGATTTTGGAGGAGATTTTTCGGATTTTGAGATGATATAATTTTAGATTGAGACAACTTTTACACAAAATTTTGACCTTAATTCAAAACGGGATGACCAAAAAATCATTATAAGAATTTTTTCAAGTTTCTATAAAACAAAATGAAAAGTTAGACTGTCCAAGCATAACATTGTTTTGATGTTTCTAAGGCCTTCCCTTTTTGAGACTTTCTCTACACACGATTATGCATTCTTCATTGAGGTTGAATATTCAATTTCTTCATAGGAATACCTCGTTTTTTCCGTGGTTCCGTATAGTGCTTTCCTTCCTCTAATTTGAGACTAAAACCATATAGTGTCGTTCTTGGAGTCGAGTCACATGTAGGCTTCCAAGGCATTACCATATCACTTCACTTAATCTAATTGTTTTTATTGCCCGATTTATGTTTAAGTGCATAAAAATAGACTCTCTCTCTCTCTCTCTCTCTCTCTCTCGTTGGTGTATGTATGCATGTATAGTGTATGTAATGTATATCTGCTGTACAAATTTAAAATTTATAGGGTTCGTTTGATTGCCGTATTAGAAATAAATGGATTAAACATAATAATCCAGTCTAATACAATACGAAATGACAAAAGACAAAATTAAATAAGGTATTAGAATAATACATAATTTTATCAAGTGTTTGGTAATTCAGAGTATAAGCGTTGGATAGTAATTATTTAATCCAATCGATTGTTTGGTTAGAAAATTATTTCATCTTATTAATGTTGAATTTATAAAAATATCATCAATCAGTGTTTGTTACATTGATGACTACTTGATTTTATCAGTTAAGGGGTTATAATAGTAAATGTGTAAAATAAAACGTTTAAGTTGGATTATAATACCACATCTCTTGGTGATATTAAAAACTTCCATAATACATAGCCATCGTATAAAAAATATACGATCAATGTACATTTTTAAAATTAATATGGTATCAAATTTATTTATCAAATAAAATATTAACTTTAATTAAATAAAAATAATATAATTTAATATTTAATTCCCTTTTAATACGTTTACCAGATTCGAGTTTGACGAATATTTGGTCCACCGACATTGAAGGGTACAGCAAGCGACCATTTGCAAATGCAGTGGCACGTGGCAGGACACTACTGGTTCCTTTTTTCTTTTTGTCTTTTCTGCCTTCAGTTCCTTATTGTAATTTGGAAAATACTTTTGCTAATGTAATATAATAATATTGGGAAAATTTCACTTTACCCCTTAGGGTTTATCACTTTTGCAGATCACCTCTTTATTCTTCTAAAATAACACATATTTCTCCTATAGTTTGATGGACTGAAAAACACCGTCTCATTTTTCGTCCAATTTAGCTACACTTACAAGTCATGCACATAGACCTAACTCAAAGAAATTTTCGGGAGTCGAGTTGTAATATTGAGAGTGTAATATGAGAAATTTAATCTTTAATAGTATAAAGTGAGAATTTTAAAAATATTTTAGGGTCCAAAATGTAATTCTCCCTTTTTTTAAAAAAAATGGAAGGAATGAAACCCTAAAGGGCCAATCAATAAAGTAATCACAATGTTTTAGGGTTCATCGTTCCGCTACTCTTCTCTCACCCAGTCCTCCGCGAGAATTGAACACTGAGCGAGCACCACGCCGAGCATCTTCGCCTCAAAGTGAGCTTTGTATTCTCTCTCTCTCTCTCTCGCACAACCTGCGCAGCTCAGGTTGCGATGTGAATGTAGATTTTATGTTTTTTGTGTATGTTGAATACAAATGCTTTCACTTAGTTATAAACCGATGATTTGGGCCTTTTTTCCCTGAAATTTATCGAAAAAAGTAATTTAACAAAAGAACTTGTTTTGGGAAATTGAAAGTAGCGGAGATTTGCTTTTGCTGCGCGTGCGAGTTTGGTTCATGAGTGAAAATGAGGATAGAAAATTGAATTCCAAAGCAGAATAAGAGGGTTTTGGGGAAGAAAAGCACAAAAAAAAAAAAAACAGTACATCATTCTAAGAATCTAAATAAACAACTTGGATGTGGATAATTGTAAATGATATTTGGAGATGGTTATAACTTAAATTGTTTAGGGGATTTTGAACTCTGATAATGTTAATTTGATTCTCACGAGACTAGATTTTGGATACAAAAAAGAAAGTCATAAAAAACAAAATGTAAGCAATCAGGTGCTAAGCAAATGCAGGATATAAATGTGGGGGTACTCCTTTGGTTTGGTTAGCTTTAAATTTTCTAGGTTTTTTGAGTTTTTAGAATCTGAAGTTGATTGCATGTATTATGAGCTTTGAATTTCTCCAATGCATTTAGCCAAATCTTGACCTCCCATGTAATTCGTTTTGATGTAGAGCATCTTATTATTTCCAGTATTGGGTTGAAATCCTATATTTCTATAGCGAGTATGATTATTGGTGTTCCTTTGGCCTAGCTATTGATATGGTTTATTTTGTTTGACTGTTTTGGTTTTGGTTTTGGTTTTGGCACCAGGAAGGAGAGTTTTGAATCTAAAGTCGATTGGAAAAATGTCAGGGTATGTGAATCTAAAGTCGATTGCCAAGGCCTAAGACTTCTTAAATGCATCATTTTGGCCATACTCCATCTTAAGGAACAATTTTTTTGTCCCTATTTGTAATCAATTGTAAGGTAGTTTTGGATTAATTAAATAATCCAAAAAATATTGCTCGATCAAATTCTATCTATGAGTCAATTCTCGAGGCCAACAAATTATATCCAAGGTACATTATTGTGAAAGACCCTATTTGCGATAGAGAAATTGGATACCTCAGAAATTAAAAAGGATCACAAGATTGAATCATGTGGAGTAGTATTGGAAACTCCATGAATGATTGTTTGATAACTAAGTAATTGATTGTAAGGAAGTTTTGTTAAGTTAGTACCACTTTAAGTTAACATGTTACCACCATACATACTTTCGTGTGTTAACTCAGAAGTGCTTTAACATTCCATATTTACTGTACATCCTTCCAGTGCTGTCCATGTTATAAAGTGCATCAGTGAAATGGACTTTCACTCTAAGAAGCTGCACCAAATGCAATGAGTATTTATTTGGAATCAAATAAATTCTTCAATAAAGTGTTACTAAATGAACTTGAAATCCTACCTGAGTGAATGCGAGTGTTTTTCTGGGATTTCAAAGCAGAAGATGAATCACTGTGCAGGTAGACCACTATAACCTTAAAGTTTTAGAGTGCAAATAGAGCAGACGGATTATTAATTATGTAAACCAGTCCATCCCATTTCAGAGAAAAGTCTTTTTGATTTTGGAGTTTTTTTATATTTAATGATATTTTATAAGATTGGGAGTTATAAGGATTTATCAATTCTTTGAACTTGGCCACCACAAAAAGTAACTAACTTCGCTAGGTCAAATCCCTTAGAAGTAAACTTAATCTGAATTTTTCGAGGTTCCACTTTTATAACTTTGGGAACAAAAAAATTCATTTTGTTTTTTTTAATTTTCTTTTCCATTTGGGTAGTCGTCTTTGATTTTTTTTTTGTAGAGCAGCCTAGATTTTGCTTATTTGTACCAACTGAATCCAATTCCTTCCTTTTGGTCTCTTAATGGAGCAGCTTTTTATTTCTATTTCTCACTTGGATACCTTGAACAGTTTTGTGGGGTGTGTTCTACGTTATGACGGGTCCTATGAAAAAATGCAAATATTAGCTGTGTTTCTCTTGACTACACACCTATTGCAACATCTGCACCATTGAATAGGATCGAAGCGGAGGTTCTGATGCTATCAAGCTATCACCTCTTATTCATTTATCTGTTTCGAGATTTTTAACACCATTGATATATCCCTCACCAGTCCTGTACTATGTTCTTGAGATTGTGAAAGGGTTTTGTTATATGAATCTATGATAGAAACAAATATTGTAGACATTTTTTAGAATGGGTTATTGTTGTCCTATTTTTCTGTAATTACAAGGAGAACGATATTTGCCATCTGTTTATAGGTAGGTGATTAAGAAGATACATTTTTAAGTTTATCCAGTGCTATGCTGGTTTAGACGATCTTCTTGAACATTGGTTTATTTGATAGCAAGATGGCCGCAATTGTTCAGTTGATTTTTTTTTTTTTTTTAAACTCAGTTGCATTTGTTACAGTTGTGTGCTGCTGTTGGTTCCTTAGCCTAGGTTATATTGAATGGCCTGGTGCCAATGCCATGTTTTTGGTCCACTTCTAATTTGTTATCACACACTAATCCCCTAAAATTTAAATTTTAGTTGTCCTCCTTATCTATGGTGACAGACATATTACATAGGAATATTAACATTTAAAATTCTGGTTTCATTTCTAATATTTGTTTCTTGATGTTACAGGGAAGATGTTGTTGCAGAGACTCCTGCTCCGGCTCCGGCTCTCGGTGAGCCCATGGACACCATGACGGCTTTGCAGCTTGTGCTGAGGAAATCACTGGCTCATGGAGGGCTCCATGAAGGTGCCAAGGTGATTGAAAAGCATGCAAGACAGCTTTGTGTATTAGCAGAGGACTGCAACCAGCCAGATTATGTTAAATAGGAGAAAGCACTTTGTGCAGATCATAACGTCAACTTGATAACGGTGCCCAGCGCTAAAACTCTCGGCGAATGGGCTGGTGTAAGTAATGAATCATCACTGATCTCTGTTTGCAGATAGCTCCGTTTCATGTTAATGAGTCAGTTTACACGTTCCTTGCTCCTGAAATAGAAGGGCAGTTTTAGCAGATTGTTTCTCACCACACCCCCAACCCAACAAAATAATTGCTCCTGGCTAGCGGAGTAGTTGGCTTGGGCATCTGTTTGTTATCCTACTCTGCCAGATTGTACAAGGGATTCATTCAAATTTTTTATCCTGTCTATGTTCTTTTTAGCCTCACATTTCGGTTTTTCTGTATGGATGAAATGTTATTTTCTGGCATTGTTCTGCTTTAAATTATTTTCCATTTTTGATTTTCTCATACAGTTGTGTAAGATTGATTCTGAAGGGAAAGCA
Organism: Ilex asprella; assembly: GCA_023539305.1. Classification (NCBI taxonomy): domain Eukaryota; kingdom Viridiplantae; phylum Streptophyta; class Magnoliopsida; order Aquifoliales; family Aquifoliaceae; genus Ilex; species Ilex asprella. Next base: position 6,303,584 of record CM042197.1, read on the forward strand.
AGGAAGGTTGTTGGGTGCTCCTGCGTTGTTGTGAAGGTACAAACTATGCAAGTTTTGCTATACTGGTTTCACCTTCTACCAGGAGAGGAAAATCCATGACCTTTTAGGATCCCTGATGGTTATGTGCTTGGGAAAACTGTAGATCCTCAAGATTCTAGTCTTCCATATATGTTTTGTATAAAAGTTAGATCCCTATAAATTTATTGCTTTTTGTCTAGTGGGAGGTTATGTTCAAAAGAAACTCACATTATGTTACATTTTCTCCTCCTCATTTTCATATTACTGTTTGCAGGATTATGGAGAAGAAACCGAGGGTCTTCATATTGTCCAAGAGTATGTGAAATCCCATTGAACTAAGCTTGGAGTGCATTCCAGATTCTCAGAAGAGCAATTTGGATGGCTTTTTTTTTTTTTTTTAATTATACTGTTGTCCTTTTGTTCTGGTTGTGAAGAGAGTGTATCTTCCCAGACCATAGCATAGTTTTGGGATTTTATATTTTACGACGTTTTTAGTTGTAGTCAATTGACCCTTAAAATTTATCTCATGTTTTAAAATAATCTAAGTACTTTTGGTTATCTCAATTTAATCTCTCAATTATCAATTTTGTATTAATAAAATTCTTCAATCCATTACATCCCTTAAAACAAACGAAATCAACCCTTATGTTTATCATGTAGTTGTCCATGTCATATGTATCAGTTTGCTTTAATGGCAAAAATAGACAAAGAGACTTAATTGACACGAAATTGATAATTTAAAAACTAAATTGAGATAACTACAAATTCAGAGATTATTTTAGAACAAAAGACAAGGTTTAAGAACTAACTATAAAAATTACCCTAATTATATTGATTGTCACCAATACTTCAGTGGCAGTGATGTTCTTCTCCATTCCCAAAAATATGTAGCTAGCAATGAAAAAGAAGTTGAGTGTTATCTTAATTAGGGTTGTCAAACGTGTCAGGTAGAGTCAGTTTCATGTCGTGTCACTTTTTACCGTATTTTTTCGTATCGTGTCATTTCGAGTTTGGATCAATATTCGTGTTAATAAAAAAATATTTAATTTGACAAC
>CM042197.1:6316401-6340046 GCA_023539305.1 Ilex asprella
CATAAAATGTTAATTATTTGTAACTATTTATTAAGCACTGACATAATTATTATATCTAAAAAATATTTTTACTTATTGTTATTATAATATTTATTTAATTTAATTTTTAATTTATAGAAAAAAATATGAACATGGATTCAATTAAGTGAAAATAGAATATTAGAGTTAAATTTTTTATTCACAGTTTATGTGGGTCAACATAAATACGAACACGAAAATAAAAAAAATTAACTCGACATGACACAATTAATTAAATAAGTTGAATTATGCTTGATTAATGTTCGATACAAACCCGTAACGATTCACCACGAACCTGACATGACACGATTTGATCGTCACTTCTAATCTTAGTCAGCAAAAAAAAATAATCATTTTTATTTTTTATCCATCTAATTAAAAAAATTATTTAATATTTGTGTATGTATGTAATGTATGTATTTAATAACTTGACCCCCAATTTATCAATTCAGTTCATTACTTTTTTTTGGGTAACTAATCTAATTCCCTATTTAAGAAGGAGAAACAGATGCATGGGATGGTTTTGAAAATTGGGTTTGGGTTGGATATGTATGTGCACAGCAGTTTGGTTAGTATGTATGCAAAATATAGTGATATTGACTCGGCTCTGAAAGTGTTTGACAAAATGGATACTAAGGACGTAGTTTCGTGGAATTCTTTGTTGGATGGGTATGTGAAGTGTGGGGAAATCGGCATCGCATTGGACTTGTTCAATCAAATGCCCGAAAAGATGCTTTTTCATGGACTGTTTTAGTTGATGGGTTGTCGAAATGTGGGAAAGTTGAGGAGGCAAGGAAGATGTTTGATAAAATGCCTAGTAGAAATTTAGCTTCTTGGAATGCTATTATTAATGGGTATATGAGATGCTGGAGTTTTAGATCAGCTTGCCAATTGTTTGATCAGATGGGGTGTGAGAGATATAATCACATGGAATGTAATGATAGCAGGGTATGAATTGAATGGGAAGTTTTCCAAATCTCTAGAATTGTTCAGGAAAATGTTGAATGCAGGTTTTACGCCTAATCATGCTACATTAGTTGGCACTCTTTCTGCAATTTCTGGGTTAGCCCTCCTGAGCAAGGGACGGTGGATGCATTCTTATTTGGCAAAGAAAGGATTTAATGTGGATGGTGTGCTTGGCACATCACTGATAGAAACGTATTACAAATGTGGAAACATAGAGAGTGTTTTACAGGTTTTTCGAGCAATACACAATAAGAAATTAGGCCATTGGACTGCTATAACTGTGGGGTTAGGAATGCACGGAATCGCCAGACATGCTCTTGAGGTATTTCTTGAGATGTGCAAAGTTGGATCGACACCTGACGATATAACCTTTGTTGGGGTGTTGAATGCTTGTAATCATGCAGGATTGGTTGATAATGGTCGTCAGTTTTTTGACATGATGATAAATAAGTAAGGTTTGGAACCCAATATTGAACATTATGGCTGCTTTGTGGACATTTTGTGTCGAGCTGGGCATCTAGAAGAGGCAAAGCACATAATACAGAACATGCCAATGGAATCAAATAGAGTCATTAGGATGAGTTTACTTAGTGGTGCGAGGAACCATCAAAATACCAAAATTGGAGAATATGCGATAGATGTTGCTCCAGAAACCATTCCATGCTATGTGCTTCTCTCTAACATGTATGCTGCAGCAGGTCAGTGGGATAAAGTTTCACAGATAAGAGATGTGATGAAGAAGAAAGGAGTCAAAAAAGACCCGGGATGCAGTTCAATAGAGCATAAAGGTATCATTCATGAGTTTATATTGGGAGATAAATCACATCCCCAATCTGAAAGAATACACTCCAAATTGAGTGAGATGATGCTTAGATTGAAATGTGCTGGACATGTTCCTGATACTACCCAAGTTCTTCTGCATATTGAAGGGGAGAAAGAAAAGGAAGCTGAACTGGAAAACCATAGTGAGAGGTTGGCTATTGCTTTTGGCCTCATAAATGTGGAATCAGGGAGTCCCATTCGCATTGTGAAGAATCTACGTGTTTGTAATGATTGTCACTCGATTGCAAAGCACCTCTCTAAAATCTATGACCGTGAAATTATCGTGAGAGATAATAGACAATTTCATCACTTCAGAGATGGGTCATGTTCTTGCATGGATTATTGGTAAGTGCTGGAATTGTTGGCTAGCAGCAAGGCTCTACTCTGGTTTCGTGGTTCAGAACTTGTTCCATCAGTTCAAAGATTGACCCTCCAAAGATGAGAGATACTGGGATCAATTCTTACTAAGCTAATTCCAGGTATTATTCTTTAATATAAGGTTCAATACTTTACAAATACTATAAATCATGTCTATTCCTGTAAATGGGAAGAGCAGTTTTTAGAATTGCCAATTTTTTTCATTTGGTACAAATAGTGTGTTTTAAGCATATCACAGTAAGTAGCAATAACTAAAGATTTATTTGCTCATTAAAGCGGAGGGAAGGAAACGTTGGAAACTTTCAGTTACTTTGAATGTGGAACTGCTTTAATAACATCCAAATATTTCCTTCTCCATCCTTGCCTGCCAAATTGGTAATATATTGTCGTGTTTATGTTCTTTTTGTGCAGATACTAATGATGGACTTGGTGTGCAGGAAAAATGATCAGGACTGTATGGACAAAGGAGTCGAAATCTGGTGATAACTTAGGTTCAAAATAAGCAGTTTCTCCTCATAATGTTACATCAATATTCATCAATTCCACAACCAGAGAAGTTCATTGACACCAGGAAGATTTAGTAATGTTACAGCTGAATGAGGCATGGTACTTGAACATCTCATTTTCCGGGGACAAAGTTAGTGGCATAAGCCCATGCATTGTTGGCCACCGGATCAGCAAGATGGTCATAGAGGTTCTCAATTGGACCCTTTCCGGTGACAATGGCCTGGACAAAGAATCCAAACATGGAAAACATGGCCAATCTTCCATTTTTGAGCTCTTTCACCTTCAATTCTGCAAATTGATCAGGATCATCAGCAAGACCAAGTGGGTCAAAGGCACCTCCAGGGTAGATTTTATCAAGTCCTTCACCAAGTGGGCCTCCGCCAACCCGGTAACCTTCAACGAAGCCCATGAGCACAACTTGGGAGGCCCAGATGGCGAGGATGCTCTGGGCATGAATGAGGTTGGGGTTGCCAAGATAGTCAAGTCCACCTTCTGAGAAGATTTGAGCTCCAGCCTTGAACCAAACAGCCTCACCAAATTTGACACCATTCCTTGCAAGGATTTCGGGGAAGACACAGCCCAAAGCACCAAGCATGGCCCATCTGCTGTGGATCACCTCTAGCTCCCGGTTCCTGGCGAATGTCTCTGGATCAGCAGAAAGCCCAGCAGTGTCCCATCCATAGTCACCGGGGAATTCACCGGTCAGGTATGATGGAGTTTGCTCTGAGAATGGGCCCAAGTATTTTGGGCGGTCTGGCCCGTACCTTTTAGAATAATCATAGGTCCAATTTGTCAAAAACATGGAAAGGAAATCAGATTTATTGATTACATCAAACATAGCATGTGTTGGTTATACTCTTCTATTTTTTTTTTTTCTGTTGCACCGGCCAAATTAATTTATACACACTTCGATTAATTATCTTCAGCAAAAGACAAGTCGTCCAAGAGTATTTGGGAGAAATGAATCTCTGAAGGGGTTTTCAAGATTTGAACCAATGACATTTGGGTTTGTGAGTTATACTTTTCATCCCTAAAATTGAAAGACATTTTTTTTTTTTTTTGCTCTGAGATATCCAGGTTTGTGCCGAGCTTAAATACTCCACCGTAGCCAAGCAGGTTTAGAACATGTTTTCCGAGGAACTAGGGTAAGTGACCCTTAAAGGGCATGAAAAATGTTGGAACTAAAGAGATTGATAGTATTTTTACCAGATGCTTTGTGGAACACTTTTCACGGTGCGCCTCATGGTGGCGCGGCCACCACCAAAGCTGCCCACCTTCCTCACGAGCTCGTTCTGCGGCTTCAATGCCGTCTGGCCGGCAAATGCGGAGTGTTGGATGGCGGAGGTTGCCATGATATTGCTAAGCTTCTCTGTGGTCTGAAGTTTTTCTGTATATGGAGTTGCTGCTTATGAAGGTTACTGAAGGGGAAGGAGAGGTTATATATGAAATTGAGAAGATTTGTGGATTAGGAAATCTACACATCAGCACCATCTGATTGGTTCATGTGTTGGCTTGAGATTTCCCTTCTGATTTTCCTTTTGCTTCAGATGGATTGGAGGTTATTGTTGTGCCACGTGGCTGTGAAAAATCTCATTGTTTATTTGGGTTTTGTGGAATTGGTCTTGAGGTGACTAATAGGACGGCTGGGCAGGGATATCTAGAATAAATTTGAATTAAGATAATTGAGGGACCCATTGATCCGACGGATATAGATGATTTGGTATATATTTTTTTTGTGTGAATAGCATTAATCCTCTGAATTGCATAGCCACCCCATCTTTGTTTTTTTTTTTTGGCTGTTTTGAAAAAGGATGGGACTCGCTCTTATAAATTCTCACCGGTAGAATCATAAAATTGTTGACCGCGTTTAGAACACCTATTAAGATCAAATTTAATTAAGTTAACATAACGGTCAACTATCAAATCTTAATAAAAAATTTAAACTCAAACTCCCAATTTTAAGGTGAAAAATAAAGTCGATATTCCACTAAACTACCCTCATTAATGATATCTACCCTAATGATCACGCCCTTAGAGTTTAAAATTATAGGTTCCAACTACATCATTCATTTCTCTTTTTCTCTATAATAGTGGCTGAGAAGCTATGTTTGAGCTTTTAGGTTAGATATAACATATTGGTCTAAATTCCAATCTCAAAAGATTGATTGAAGATCGGATAAAATTGTGTAGGATTTGGATTTGTACATCCAATACAACTCAATTTCTTGTTTGCCTTTTTATTTTGGATTCATGAAGCTTGGATAAAATACTGCAAAGTATTAATTTTATCTTCTAAATTGGTTATAAAGAATAAATTCGTCATTAATGCAAGTCATCCTAAAGTTCCATATCCCCCCTCCTCCACCCCTCCCAACCCCATTTTTTATCTCACGTCCCTATTTGCAAGATCTACCCACCTAGGTAGAATTATTTCTCCGGTTCAAATGGGCCTCACAAAATGGATCTCGGGTTTATCTTGGACCACAAAACACAACAAAAACATGAAAATTTTGAACCACGTATCCAATTAATCCTATCACCCTAAGTTGTATTGATTAACCTCTTCCAAATTCATAGTTACATCTGACGAAAAACAACACAACTCGAAGTTAAGGGATCTAATTAAAACAAGCGGCTCGGATTTTTTCTGAGACTAATGTTAATGAAAAAATTGAATCTAAGTTAAAACTAAGACAAACTGAACTCGGACGAACAAATTGAAATGAGTGCCATTGTATGGGCAAATCCACTTGTTACATTAAGTAGTAGTTCATTGTTTATGCCTTAGTAACTTCAAAAACTCAAATGTAGCACATCAATCATCACTTTTTTTTTTTTTTTTTTATGATTTATTATACATTCATCTCCACCAATTGAAGGCACAAGTGCCCATCAAAGAATAATTTTGGAGACAGGCAACATTTACAAAATCAACAAGACACAAATATATATATAGAGGGCTTGCACATAAAGGGAGTTCTCCAAAGAAGAACAAACAGCAACACCTTACCAGATTTGAAGACAGAAAAACAAGAGTTCTTTCCTTAACATCCCATTTTCCTCTGAAAACAAAAGAAAACTATAAGCTCGTATAACGCAAATCTTACATCAAGGTTCTAGCTTCAAAGAAACCACTCTACAGTTCCTGTTGCGCTTTGTCATCTTGACGAACAGTACGGAGAGGAAAGATGGGGCCCACCATGGCCGGCGGACTTTTTGTTCCCCTTTTAAGCAAGCCACTGCAGCAACGTTTTAAACTAGTAAATACAACTTCAATTAACATAGCAACTGAAATATATGGATACAAACACAATGGAGGCACTACATACTGTCACCAAGATTATGTATTTTCAATTCCATATCTGATACTTCAGGTACAAAGTGAAGTTAACATAGGAAAGCAAAACCGTGACCCTAAACCTGGTCGGCAAAATATCCTCAAGCATTTGAACATTACAAGTTATTAGCCCGAAAAAGTTAAGTCTCATGAGATGAACTCATAATGGCCATCAAACAACACATGCATAACCATGATGATATCCTTGATGTGCAATAACAATGGAGCATGTATGGATGTGCATGGCATGTGGAAATAAAAGAGTGGCCTTATAAGTAAAGTAACAACAATGGTTGCATTTTAGGGCAACTATGTAACATCATTAGAAGTCATTGTTTCTATGACTTTCCTTTGTACTTCATACACCACAAGACAAAAAAACACAAACCGTTCATCAAGGAAGAAAACTGATATAATTCTATGACTCAGCAGATTAAGAATGGCCCATCCACCTTATTCATGGTGAAAGATAGTGAATACGGACTCAAAAACATTCCATATCTTAACAACACTAGATAACGAAGATTATCAACATAGTACTTCAAGGAAGCAGCAGGCAATTGAACATATTTTCGGAAAACAACAGAGTATATACTGAATGACATGATGATCAAAGGGCAAACTTTAGAGAGGGAAAGACCTTTAATTCGCCTCAGCTCCTTGCACAGTGTTATGAAGTCCCCCCATTTCATGTGGCACCGTCTTATAAACCGAAGTATCTGCTCCGTTGTAAACATGGACATCCCCTCCAAGTACTCTCCATTAACACCATTTTCTTTGAAAATTTGTCGATAGCTACCAAGATTTATTTCTTCCAACCACAAACCAACATCCTGACAAAACAAGAAAGAGGTATCCAGAAGGCATGTCATTGAGCCAAATAACTCCGATTTTTTCTGTTTCCTGGAGAATTACCAGGAGGTAAACATGTTATTGAATCTTTAGAAAAGGACCAACATATGATTATTTTTTAGAATAATTCAGAGATTAATGTTTTCTAGGCCAATATGCTAGTATAGATTACATAGCACCTTTTAGTTACTGAATTAATTCCATCAACAAGCAAGGGCGGAGCCACCCTTGGGCTAGGGTGGGCACATGACCCCCCTCAATTTTTTTTCTTCTTATTAGACATGTATTTTTTGAAATAAAATTTAGATATAGTTAATTGTGCCCACCCTGATATTGTGTGTTGGTGATATCGATTTGAATAGATTCGTAACTAAATGATTGTTAACTTTTTGAACAATGTTATTAAGACCTAATACATTGTGATATTAAGTTTAATAGTGAGTCTTAACATTTAATAAACTCTATTATCTATTCAATGGTCACATACCATTTTGTTTCCACCAATTAAATCTCAAATTAGATGGAACTAATATTATTGTTAGCTTTTAGACACACTTTAGACATGTTCGAATATTTTTTGAATATATTGAGGTTATTTTATATATATTTTTTAAATTTTACGGTTATTTTGTTATTGAATAAAAATGTGTGTTGTTATGTAGTAAACTATAGAATTATAAATGGAAGATTGTTACTATAATTTTATAATAAAAGAAATATTGTTGATAAAATTGATTTGTAATTCTTTCAAATAATAAAAACATATCAGTGTTAATTCTAAGTGATAATAATTAGTCGCATTTTTTATAAGAAGTTCTAATTTTTTTTTTGTCCATATTGTGTACATAGGTTTTTAAGATTCTATGTTTACTGAACTTTTAAGTATTAAATATAATTTCAATATATATGAATTTAAGAATTTTTATAGTCAATTGAAAAAAAAAATTAAAACGAACTAATGTGCCCACCCTAAATTTTTTTTCTAGCTCTGCCCTGTCAACAAGCAAATCAAACACCACAGTAGTTTCCCATTTTTGCACACAATTTACATGCTCTTTAGCTTAGTTGTTTTTCTTGTGTGTGTGTGTGTGTGTTGGGGGGTGGGTGGGTGGGTGGAAATAGGGGTAATTCCATTTACATAAAGCCAGAAGTATATTTAGGAAAAGCTATATCTCTAATATCTTTATCAATTATTCTTCCAAACTAAAGTAGAAACTAACCATAGAAACTCTATACTCTTTCACTATGCAGTTTATATGTGCAAAGCACTGGCTAGTATATTTTCTTCCCCACACATGAACATTCTGACCATATGTATTAGTTACAATGGGCAGTCAGACACCAGAATAATGCATCACTGAAAACAAGAGAGAGAGAGAGACGAAAGTGGGGACATTCAGGTCTTCAATTGTCGTGGGCCCATATGAATATGATTATGGACCCTCAGCAAGAAGACCCATCTCACTTAACACACAACTAATGAACTAATTAAATGCCACAAATAGAGTGTCTCCGCACAATAGACTGTCCCCTACTCCCTGCCACAATACACTTGCTATAGCCAGGAGCAAAAGACAAAAGCACACCCTTCATACTTCACAGAATGATACATAGATCTTGGCTCAACAGAAGCAGCAAAGGCTTTACTAGGCCAAGGCTGGACGTGTATCCATCAGTGTAGTGTCCCTTGTTTGGGTTATCAACAGATGGAACTAAGGTTTTCACTAGTCCGTGTCATACGCAATTCCCTTTGGGACGGCTAACTAAATTCTACCAAAAGATGCCACAATTGGGCATAACTCCCAAAACAGCATAATTCAACCAACCAAAATTTGAAAGAGGGATGCTAAGATATTGAAACTACAACTTGTATCCCAGACAAAACCATGTATTGACATCTAAACATCCTCAAAGAATCTCCCACTGACTTCCCTCACTTTTTTCAATATACAGCACCAATACATTAGATAAACCTTAAGGAAGGTCTCCACCCTTCTACAGACACATTCCTCACACTAACCCCATGCAGCGCATAATCCACTTTATCTCAAATGAAGGACAATAGAATACTATGACATTCAACCTATAAAACAGTAAAAAAAGTGTTACCAATTTCCCTGCAGTTCACACATACCACCATCAATCACAACATCAGGATGCAGGCCTCCCTTGCTCAAATTGGAAATAGTTAGAATTAATTCCAGAGTTGCAATCCAAGCAAAAAAAAATTGTTTAACGGGGCTTTCAGTATGCTAATTTCCTTCAATGGAACAAATGGAATCTACAACAACAAAGCATATTAATCGTAAATCTGATACTAAACAAACCTTGCGTATCCACCTCCCCTAACTCAAGTCCTCCACGTCCAATGAAACTCAACTGTGATATAAAATGCAACCCCACTGATTAACAAACCTTAGGACAGGATCCACCACCTCAAGCTCCAATTGCAAAACCTGCAGTGAAAAATGGGGCAGTCCAACTGGTATGTGAAACCTACCCACAACCTCAAGCTCTAACTACAAAACAAACACTCGAAATGGGGCACCAAACCCTCCATCTTCTGAGAGAGAGGCATAATCTACAAAAGATGGTTCCTCGTTGAATGCAATCAGACAGATTTGGAAACCTGTTGCTTTAAGAATTATGTCAACACATTAAACAACATGCCGAATTGGACGGTGCATTTTTTATCGCCCCAGCATTCATTTTGTTCCCTAAAAGATCCCTCAATTTTTTCCTCAGTTCACACTCATGAAAAACACTCATCCAGCAATAGATATCTATATTCTTCCCCAACAAACACCCACAACTCCTACCACGCCCAAACAAAACCCTAAAATAGGTGTCATATTTCATTCAGGTCAAAGTATCATTGGTATAGCTTCTTGACTGGCTGAGTCCATTTATTTAGGCATGCAGCCCTCCATACAGAGTGCTCGATATTGGTTCTAGGCTTGGATTCTAAGACTCCAACACAACCAAGAAATCTTCGTATAAGGTCCAATATAGCAAATTATCAAGATAGATTCAGGCGCCGAGTCCTCATGCTACCCCTTAACATCTCACTTTTCCCATGGGCTGGTTCGCCTTGCTCTTTGGAGGACCCTCTACCCTCCATAGTGAAGCAGATCCTACGCTCCTGATACTTCTGAGCAAGAACAATTAAATTCTAATAAGATATTATCGATACATAAGCGGATTCTGTTGTCAACCAATAATATCTTTTGAGTAAAACCTACCTCGTGTGAACTGCAAATGTTAAACTCTCACTGCCTACAAGAAAAAGTCATTGACACATCATTTTTAAAGCAAATTAACTCTTCCCTCAAACAAGGTTCCCTTTGCATATGATGCACCTTTCCCTTTTCCTATCACCATAGTCACCTCTCAAGAAATGTCCCACCAGCTTACAACCATATATTGAATGGTAGATCTCAACTTTCCTCACCGATCAACGCCCACGGCTTTTCCATATAGGTTGGATTACTTCGTTACTTGTCCCTAAAAAGTTTTTGCCCATACACCTGCACCTATTCCTTGATCATCACATATCTTACATTCAAATTATCCTCAATCGGATAAGTTATAAGGTCTTAATTGCCTTTTACCTCCCACTTCTTTGTAAAATTTTGAAGTGATCATACAAAGAAGCCTCTCAAATTCAAAGTGAACAACATTGAAAAGAAAACAATGAGAATTAACAAGGACCACAAAGGTCGAAGAGTTCTCAATAAAAGGATATGAGAATCAATCAAAATGCCAATTTTTAATTGTTCACAATTATGGGCGAGAAGGAAGGGTGAGAGAGGGAATTGTTTGTGTAACATATACAAGTTGGAAATTGGAATGATCCAATATCATCCTCTAACCTAGGCAAAACCGTCCCATATTCCCCATCCTTACATAGCGAAAAGAAAATTGAACGAACCTTTCTCAGCTAACATATTTTTTTTTTGTTTAGACACTGAACTGTTAACTCAGTCAATTATTAAACTTTTTCTAAAAAAATCATCGACTGTTACAAGCTCATAATGACTTTTTACGGATTTAGCACTACATACTTCATGGTTTCTCCACTGAACAACTTATTGATAATATAATCCACGATCACTGTCATCACTAACACTAACAATACATCACGTTGAAAACTAAACTAAATAATAGTCATTTGAACCATATAATTAGACATAATTTTTGAAGTAAGAGAATTTCCATAGCCAAATCCACTAATTTCTTGTGGGGGATAAAAAAGTGACAAAGAAAACAAAATATAATTCATATATTAAATACTTAATTTTCTTCTGGTCAATTCCCCAGAAGAAAATTGAATATCTCAAATTATCAAAGCCAACGGTACCCATATTAAGCTGGCATAGTAGAATTTCCTCGCGGATGACAAACGATGGAAACTGTATAACCCAAAATTTACGATCCTCAAATTTTCCCCCAATTTCTCATCAACCAAACGGTGCAAAGCAATTCGATAATCAGAGAGGAAACACCAAAATACATAGCATCAATAACCAGCAAGACCCCAATAAAACAACATCAATAGATAAGATCTACATGTTGATATAAAAAAGATTGCCATAAAACTATATGAAATAATACAGAAAGAAGAACCTCAACAGTCCAAATGAAGAAATCAAGTGGCTCAGGTGGCCTTTCCTTGCTCATCATCCAAATTACTCAATAGTCCGAATCTTCAAAAACCCAAACACAGCTTCAGTTAGATCAAACTAACATTAGAATTTCTCCCTAAACTTGGAAAGAAAACAGAAAACAGTACAGGACAACAACGAAAGGTCAACTTAATTGATCTACCTACAATAAAGGTGTGATTAGGGTTTGATTTCCTACATTTGATGCTGAAATAATAAGCTCAGAGGATTGAATAGCTCTCAAGTGCAGAAGAGAGAGAGAGAGAGAGAGAGGCGACCGGGTTCTTCGCACTGAAGGCTTTCTTGCACTTCTGCCCACACTTTCTTTTGATTTGTCAATGGACCGACAGGGTCGGGTGGACCCATTTTTGCTTTATTTGCTGCTGAATTATATGTTTCGGTTGTGACAAGTCAAGTCCACGCGATTCTGGAGTACAGATTTCTGCACGCGCTGTCATGACCAAATTAACGTGGCAATCCCGTCGCAAGCGGTTCAATTAATAAATGGATAAACTAAATCCTACTTGTTTTTTTTATAGGCTGTTTATGATTATTTCCTTAAACTCGGATACTAATCACTCTAGTCTAGGCGAACTTAGAACATGTCTTCCGAAAAATAAGAGTAGCTGACTCCCATAGGATATAAAAAATATCGAACATAAAACTTTTAATTTTTCAAAATGTCAAATTTAACTACACAATCACCCTTACGAGTTTATGATCTTATGTAGTTATTGAAATATATATATATGATTCTTTTGTCCATATCAAATTAACGAAATGTGTCTTGTAATTTGCAATTATTTACAGAAATATCCCCATAATTATTAAAAATTAGGTTATGTCTTTTGGGGTTGACGTTAAATTTCAAAGCTCTCTCTCCATCCTGGCGGACTTTTGCAGGTAGAAACATTTGGAGATGATGTTAGCAAATAAAATATTGGGGTTTACATATATAGAGCTTCATTGTAATAAAGGACAATTCATCCTCACCTCACATAATTTATGACCCAAATGAAAATAGGGTTAATTATAATCTCTTCCCTTCAATTATATCTTTTATTACAATTAGTTCTTTGTAGTTTCAAATCTTGCAATTTGCCCACACTGACAACAGTGACCAAATATTTGAAAGAATTATTATACCCTTTGTTTTTTATATTATTTTTTATATTTTTTTCTTAAGATACTAAATTTGTCCCCAAAAATGAGGAAATAAAAATATCAAGACTAAAAAATAAGAAAACATTCGCCTCCACCTCATCATAGAAAAAAAGGGTTTCTATCGAAAGGAGAGGGTGGAAAGGTGTAAGGGTGTAAGGGTAAGGGGTGAAGTATGAATATTTGGTATAGAAGAAAAATAGGTGTAAGGATAATTGTCTTTTTTCAACAAAATAAGCATCATGTGAATTTGATATTCCTAACTTTTGTCAATTTTTATTGTCTACAAATAACTATTGGAGTTAATTGCAGAATATTCAAACTTAAAAGAAACTATTTATTGAAATTAAAATCTGAAGGAGTGAGTTGCAAACTACCCAAAGTTGATAGAGACATTTTAAAATTAATCCATAAAAATCTATATCTATAATATAAAAAAGGTCAGACTTTAATAAGTTCATCTGACGGTTTCAAATAGACTCATCTAACGGTCACCAACATCCATCTCAAAATTATTTATATTTTACTGTATCTTCAAACACAAATTACCCTTAATAGTAACGATTTTGATAAAATATCTAGATGTCTTTTTCTTTTGCTTGCGTTGTCATTATCTCTCTCTCTCACACTGAGAAAATCCAGACATATGTGGTTCTCCATCACTTAGAAACAAAATTGTTAATCATTTTTATGCGATTCCAAAAAACTGAAATTTCTTATTAGTTTTAGAAAAATTCAAACACAATGTGTTACCGAGAAGATTATAAAAAGATAAATTACGATTAATTATAATTTAAATCACCTACTCAAATGTAAATGTAATATAATGTTGCAAGTGCTTTTCTCTTCCAATATAATACATACCCTAATTTAAAACCACCCCCACAATCCCCACAAATATATCACTACCTCTTTCACCTTCCTTTGGTATAGTCCATCCCGGCTTTTTAATTATAATGGCAACATAATGATTATCATGGTTTTGGGTTCCCATGGCAGGACTTTTTACTTTAGAAGGCATAGTCAAATCGAGTAACAGGTCCAAACTAGAGAGGAATATCTTTTGGGACATGATAAGGAAAAAGAGAATGGAAGTTGCTGTAGACTTCATTGACATCAAGGATGGGTATTGGTTTTTGTTGCATACTATTTATTAGTTTGAAAATATAAACGTTTTAAAAATATTTTAAAAAATAGAATACAAACAAAAAAATAATTTTTAAATTTTTTTTTGAGAAATTTTGAAATATTGATCAAAACATATTAAAATATATAAAAAACTTGAAACATAGGAATTTCGAAAATCAAGTATTGATTCATTTCAGTTTCTATTGAAACAGAACAATTTGATGGTTTCGAAATAAAGTTTAGTTCATTGATTAAGATTGAATTACAGTCTTAGCCCTAATAAGAAATAGTCTTTATTTTACACTATAAACACATCTTTATTGATGAAATTTAAATCCCAAGCCTCCAGTTGGAAAGGTGAAACGTTAATTATGAATTAAGCCGTGATGACCCAAGAAAGAGTTGATGAGCTATGTGTGAGGTGTATGGAGCGTGTGTGATGGAATAAGAGAAAATGAAAAAAGGATTAATTAGTTCACCGAACTGAAGAGTTACACTAGTCTATTGTAGCGAAAACTCTTACTCCTTAGTTGTACATTACAGAGGGAAGAGAAAAGAGGTTACATTCGTGGTATTCTTTTTACATGTTGAGTCTTTATTTATACATAAAGGTGGTGTAATCCTTACAAACATGTCAAAAAATATTTAGATAAATCATTGGTTATTATAGGCTCTCTTCTTAAACCTGACGTGAAATTTTAGAAACGATGACGCGACATATTAGAGGTAATGACTTCTTGGCTAACTTGGACATTTGCCAGGTTAAGTCGGCATATAGATGATGGCCTGACCTAACACAAGTCTGAATTGGGTAATTTTTCCTTGTACGATCGAGATCAATTTCAAGATTTGCATTCTAATCATGAATTCAAATGATGCCAGGTTGGTAAGATCCTCCTTAGTAAGGGAAAAAATAGGAATGAACTAGGAAGCATTATGGGTCAATCTTGCACAGTGATGGCTTTGAGCACTGATTCCATCCATATCCAAATTATTGGTTAGGTAGCCCTAATTAATCAGCTTTTTTCTCAAATAAATACGACAAACCATGTGGAAGACAAAACAGCAAAGTTCGATCATATTAATAGTTTATATAAAGAGAATGAGTGCAAGAAACAATTAGGAAAAGGTTTGTCATAATGAAATAGATTTTTTTTTTTCAAATAAGAATGGTCGTGATTACGTAATTTTTATATTCATTGCTGTAAGATTACTTTGGAGATACATATAATTACTAAAAGGTGATGAGTGGAGAGATAAATATGTCGGTAAAAGGAGATGAATGATAAAAAATCATATCCAATGCATCCATTCAAAGCAAACAAGTAATGAGTAATGACAACAAGAGGGTGATATAGAAAAAACAAATTTAGGATTGGATTAAAACGACAGTATAGTGTACAAGACTCTCATCACAACGAGATCTACGAGAGGTCAAATCAAAGATTAAATTTGTAGGAGAATTTTTCTTTTTATAAACTTTCAAGAAATACTTGAGGAAAACTTCAAACCATGCACAAACCACAAAGATAAAAAGAAGTTTGGAGATAAACTACTTGAAATTCTAAGAATCACCTCAAAATTTTCTTTTTCACATTGAGGGATTTGTTTTGTTTTTTTTTGGTTCCCCTTCCGCTCCCTCTATTCATATACTTGAACTGAGGCAATCATAAATGGGTTGATCCGATTAAAGGATGTCGGAGTATCTGAGTATGTGTCTATTAATCTACTAGCAAATATGTTCCTATAATATACCTCTTTATGGCACCCATGGATTATCTATCTACATCTCAAGAACATTCTATGCAAAAAATTAGAGACATACAAACTCTCTCTCTCTCTCTCTACACATAACGTTCAAAAGTTTTTTTGTGCTATGAAAATTCAGTGTTATTTCCTTAAATGATAACACATTGAAATTAGATTCTGAAATTTTATCGAACATCTTCTAAAATTTCTGAAAACAAAGCACACGAAGTAGGTTTTTAATTGTACACTACTGTAAATGTACGTGATTCTCAACAATTCAATTACTCCACTATTAAGTAGTAGGATCATACAATCATTTGTTTTCTAGCTATACTATTCAGGAATATATAATTGTTAGATCCCAAACATCTGGTTCTAAGCCAAATATAAACTCATAAAAGAAAGTTTCTCTTTTATAATGTCAAGAGATTCTCATGGAACATATGGACACTAGAGACGTACAAAGTAGTAGGTAAAACCTAGAAATTATTTAGTGGGTCCCAACTTCAGAGATTTCTCTACAACCTTCCATGCCAATTCTTTCAGTTGACAGGGATGACATCCAAACTCAGGTATGATTAGGGGGTCCAGTTTTGCTCCAATCCAACAAAGTTGATGCTGAAAACAGTAGTCTATCAGCTTTATTTCTTTGATAACCCACACCCAAATTAATTTAGATAATAATACGAGATCCATATCACTCTAATTCATTTTTTTTTATCAAATTTTCCAATGGTAAATCATTAGCCATGATTTTTAGTCGGACCCCATTATATATACCCATTATATGTACGTTCATCTCTCACCAATACATAGTAAGAGATATACTATTGCACAAAATTCAGGGAAGGATATGGGAAGGGATCCCAATAAGGATGTCAATTCTAACCCGTCGATACAAATCCAACACAAATCCGACACGACAAGATTCTAAAATTGACATCATTATTAAATACACATAATAAATAGTTTAAATTAATGTTTGATATTTAGAACACATTAAATAAAAAAAATCGTGAATCTAGACACAAACACAACACGAAAATACTCGATACGCAGAGTCACACGACACGACACAAATTGACACCCCCAATATCCGAATCCGATAATGTGCACCCATAATTTATTGATAAGCAAATACCTCTAAATAAGCAAGACCTCCTAAGAAAAGCATGGCTTCATCCTTTGTAAGCAAAAACTAAGTTTGCTCCAGATCAGGTAGTAAACTACGACTGCTTTGATCCAGCCACTACGCTACTCAAAGGCTAAAGAGCCTGAAATTATCAGTCTATATGCCAAATAGCTATAAAAGGTAATAAATACAAAGCAAAACCAGCTATATGTAGTAACAAAAAATACAAGCCCAACATTACTGCACCACTTGAATGAAATCATGAAGTAGTTAAGCAGAAACATTCGGTAAAGTTCGTCCAGCATGTCAATTGCAAGAAACTTGAAGCTACAGGCCATTTCTCTTGATCTTGCTCAGGGAGACTGAGTAACATGCCTCCTTTGTGAAACCATACCAGCCAGTTTGAACAGATTAAGATATTCGATGAGTATTCTTTGAATGTTCTTCTCAGACAAGGTTCTCTTTTCCTCGATCACTAGACTAACTAGGTCAAACAAAGGTGTGTGAGTAGTTCAATATATGGCCAATGCCCATTGAGTAGGGAGAAACCCAAAGTCGCAGAAGCATAACCCAAAATTTCTAATTTCTGTCCAAAGTGAAGCAAATATTTGCATGCCAATGAAAGAAACAGCACAAGCTACAATGGAGCACAAAGTAATAAAAATATCTCACAAGTTGCCACTGGAAATAGTGTTGCTCAATCAATGAGCGCCAGCGGGTCCATCAGTAGTTTTGCTAATAATCCCCTTCCCAAAATACTCCGCGATCACAGAGAACCCATCCTTTGAACTTTTGACTAGTTGGAAAAACCGATCTTGGTCTTTGGAATTCTGCTCCAAGCTTCTCTTCATCTCCAGGACAGATCTATACTCAGGAGCACACTCGGGGCATTCTTTCTCATTGTCGCCAAGGCAACGCTGATGGAAGGAGTGCATACACATAAAGTGGACAGCAGGGAGATCAAGGGTGAAAGTGCAAGCAGTACACTTGCTAAGCTGAAATATTCTGGCATTTGTCCTAAGATCTTGAATTTCTTTTCTCATTGCCAATGTCTCTTCCTGCAAAATTAAAGGAATAATCAAGAATTTTCTAATCTCATCTATCATACACTTTCCATGCGGAATTTCATTCTCCATGCACTGATTATGGTGTTCCATCCTTTGTAACATGGTGATAGTATCTGTCACTCTTAAGTCTTAAGTTACAATAACTAGACTAGTATAGCTTAGATCCAGATGCTCGGTCCAGTCCAGAAATAATCCCCAAATGGTCAAAATGATGGACTATAGATTTATCTCCTTACATTTATGGAATCAACTGTCCTAGTATTATATGTATGGAACAATGATGATTTTATCAGCACTGACAACTTCATCAATTATTCCATAATAGTTAGTAGTGTATTTGATGCACAACATTTGGAATTAGGAGAAATACAAACCAGTCAGGATCTTGGCAGGTTGAAGTGATACGAGGATGTATGGGTTTGTCAAGTTCATTGAGTGTAGAAAACTTACTACTTATCTTGACCTAAAGGTAGAAAGTGCCCAACATAATGCATCACAAAAGAAGTCCCCCAAAGTCAATTATTGTTTCCTTATACAATTGAATTCCTCAATTAAGACAAACTTATTGTTGCGATAAGCCCTCCATTGAGGCCTCCAGACTGAACCATAGCCAACTTTTTTTTTTCGGAAAGTAACCATAGCCAACTTCACTCAAGAATTCCAATGATAAATCAAGCAGAATCGATGTGAGGGCGTGGCCCACTGGTAAGGGCTCACTCCCGCTTGTAAGTGGTTGCGGGTTCGAACAACCTCCTCCTCTCTCCCCTCCCCTCCGCCCCCCAAAAAAAAAGAAAAAGAAAAAGAAAAAGAAATAAAGCTGCATTAATATGTATCATAGGATTTTGTGAATAATAAAACCAAACCTGATACTTCTCAATAGCTAGCCGATCTTCTTCAATCAGCTTTGACTCCTGTTCCAATTTTCGAGCAACATAATCTTTGATTACAGAAAGAGTGAGGCATGGGTTTCTGGACAGGGCCTGAAGAACTATGATAGGAGGTAATATGTCATCCCTTTCAATATATGTCAAAACTTCCTTAACTTCCTTGGAACA
The DNA here is from genome assembly GCA_023539305.1 of Ilex asprella. Taxonomy (NCBI): domain Eukaryota; kingdom Viridiplantae; phylum Streptophyta; class Magnoliopsida; order Aquifoliales; family Aquifoliaceae; genus Ilex; species Ilex asprella. The sequence continues at coordinate 6,335,238 of CM042197.1, forward strand.
ATCTTCTCCAAGTTCACCAAAGTACTTCAATAGATCTGCCCAAAGAGAAGGGTCACCTCCCTTGCCCGAATCTCCCAGCCTCTTGCAGCACGCAATCAAACCCTCATGGTCATGTGCCTGCATGTAGCAGGCAATCACCTCTTTATAAAGTTTCATCTTCTCATAGAGATATAAGAGCCCTTCAGTAAAAGCATTCATTTCGCATAAAATTATAGCAAGATCAACATCATATACTGGATGTTCCTGGTCAGATGGCCATGCACTCTTGAGTAATTTTAACCCCTTCTGAAGTCTTTCCTGGAGATCATTTTCCTTATTCATATATCTATGATTTTCAGGTAATTTTGCATTTGACTCTGATCTTGACATCACAGCTGCTCCTAATGGTCCTTCTTCTCTGACATTACCATTTTCTCCAATGTTGGCTTGGGAGATTGATGGGAAGTTCAGGTCATGAGATAAGTATAACTCCAAGAGTGTGTTGTGAATTTCAACTTGAGCAGGTGACTCCTGTACTTTGTTGCAGTATTTCTCAAGAAACTCCATAAGTGACAGTGGATGATGGATGAAAATGTTGAGAAAATCAACAGGAGATGGCAACATGGCTACATATGTACCATGTGAGGTCCCCCTCTTGTCTGGTTCTCCTTCCTCTGTGCAAAGCCTCATCAGTATTTCAATAGTTTCCCGTGGTTTGTGCTCTACAAGAATTTTGCCATATTCTTTCACAGTCACCCCAGCTTGACTGGGTTCAAGATTAGAAATATACTGCAAGGCTTCCTCATAGCTACCCAGGTCTTCAAGTAAGATCTTCAAGTACCATTCATGCCTCCCAGCCTTCTTAGCAACATACATTGCATGCTCATGATAACTGGCAGCACGGCAGACTCGTATTGCTGTTTCCACATCAAATTTAAGCTCCCCCATGCTGTCATCACTTTTAATAAACATGTTAAGCTTCTCAACGTCTTTCAATTTGGTGTAACAGTTTAACAGAAGAGTGGTGTGGTCTTTGGAAGCAAGCCCCTTCTCATGTAACTTCTCCAAGTAATTAGTAAGGTTGTGGATTCTCTGTGCATCTAAAAACTTCTGAATCACATATGAAGGTTCAAGGTGACCAATGGTGTGGATGTACTGCGCCATTGCCTCATCATAGTCTGGTTTGCTGTATAAATGATCCCCATATTTCCTTAATACTTCAGCAGTTGCAGCACCATCAGCTTGCTGACTCTGAACAAGATTGATAGCTACTGTATAAAGATTCTTCTTAAAAAGCATATCTAGTTTGCTTTCCATATCCTTCTCCCCAATACATAAAGCTGAGTTGTCTGCCATTATAAGAACAATGTTACCCCATTCACAAAGCATTTGAGAAACTTCTTTAACCATTATACTATGGGCAATCAAACGGTTCTTCAGGTCATAAATATTGAAAGTATTCATGCTATTCCTTTGATCTGCAATTACACATAATAGGTATCCACGAAACCACCCAATGAATTTTTTCTCTCCCTCAAAGGCCCAACAAGGACCTCGGCCATCAACTTCATAAAAATACACAGCCTCAGGCCGACCAATGATCAGCTCCTGATTACAGTACAGCAACAACATCATTAGGTGTATCTAAATATATAAACACTATTTTATGTCAATAAAATCATATGACGTGTGTCCAGAATGGCATACCGATCGATCACTCATCGCAACACTATTGACATTAGATCCAATCTGATCTAGCATATGCCGACTAGGTGGTTGAGCCCGCAAGTTAAACAGGCTCACTGAAGTAGGAGTAACTGCAAATAGCTGAAGGACTTCACCATCCACTCGGAATCCTAGACCTGTAATAGAAGATGGGCTTTTATCTGACTGATTTTCCACCTGAAGCTTGAAGCGTTTGATGCGTTCACGTGCAACGTCCCCTTGGATGCAATAAATGCAACCGCTGTCTAATCCAATAGCTATGAATAATATTGGTGGAATTTCCTCTAGAACTAGAAATGAAGTGATCTGCAGGACATGCTATTTCTTAGATATTTTAAAGTAAGCAGAACTCCAAATGGTCATTTCACAAATCAATTTCAGTGAACAAGTTAATGGGAGAAGACAAATTCAAGAAAGCAACTCCACAAATACATAAAAGATAAAACCGGTATCATTCAATACTTTTGCTTCAGGAAATTGATTGGTGAATATCCGCAATATTTGAATGCAATCAGGACTGGATGTGCTTGTGCTTGTGCCCTCCGGCTGCAACTTGTCAAGGTCAAAAATCTTAAGACACAATGGCGATAGCTGTGGAGAAATTTGCTCATCTTCCCCAATGGTCAATAGGAAGTTCCGTTGCTAATGAATCAAAAAAAAAAAAAGACAAAAAAAGGAGAATGCTCAGAAAATCCCATCCACAGTGAAGTATGGTGGTCTACTTCAGTTAAGCAATAAATAGTCTAATTTGTAGTCCAGAAAGAAAAATCAAAGTCGAACCCCATATTGGAATAATCCTGTGCCCCATCATATTCAACACCCACAGAAAATCAATCATTTGATTCAAGTAATGCTCACTGAACTGATCCTACTAACAATTGCAAAACGAATAAGCCATTGTTCTCAGAACTGCAATTTTCTGTGTCAATTTCTAAATCTGTCTTTTTATTACGGAAACATCAATCCCAAAGGTTTTCACAATATCAAAAATTGTAAATATAAACAAACAAGGACGCTTACCTCTTTCGAAATTTTACTGCCAATCTGAATTTTAGTTATTAATTCAACTCAAAAACTGAAATTTTCTCTAATTCTAACCAAAACCTTCAATTATTCTAAACAAATTTCCAGTTCTCGTGCATATTATGATATATGATGAGTCTACAGATGTACAATATACACTTGGAAATAATTCAATTGAAAAAAATAATAAGAAGATTTGCACCAAAAAAAGGTAGAGCGGAGATGAACAGACCTTGAGCTGTTGAAGGAAGAGAATAGAGGAAGAGTGAGCTTGGAAACCATAATTGAACTTGAGCCCTCGATCTAGAAGACTGACGGTGCCGTCGTCGCATCCAATCACAACTTTGCCTCTCCCGCTCGAACAGCACTGAATTTTTCCGGTGATTTCATCCGGAATCGAGCATTTCCCCCCATATTTCTCTTCGAAGAACTCGAATTTCCTCCACTGGTACATGATCCCTCTGCTAACTCAACCAATATATGAAGATCTATATACCTCTATCCATGTTCATATATATATATATATACGTGTGTCAGTGTATCTGTATTTGCTATTTGCTGAAGAAATCAATTGCCGGGGAAGAGGAAGACAACGTGTACACGTTTACAGACTTATTTCTCTCATTACTATAGTTGTTAAACAAAATTACAACTTTTTTTTTTATTACCTAGAATTGGAATCTAAAAATATCACTGGAGGCAAAGTAAGCCTTGTCCTTCAATTAAATATCATAAGTAACCTTAAATTACATAATCTTAGGATCTCCAAAACTATTTTGTTGATTCTACAACACAAGTGTCTTGAGACTTGAAAGACTTCTTTGTAATTCTATGAATAATTTTTAGCTTAAGTTTCAAAAGTAGTTCAAATGATGACATAGATATGTTATAAATTCAAACGTTTCAAATTTGAATCTTAAAAATTTAGTGGAGTTTGTTTAGTTGGCAAGAGAACGGTGAAAAAAGGGGAAAGAGGAAAAAAAGAAAAAAAATTGGCGTTTGTTTAACAGGAAATAAAGGTTTCTCGGGGAAAAATTTTTTTCCGCATGATCAAACTTTTCTTCATTTGATGGTTTTTGATTTCCCACAAAATTTATAATTTTTTTTTTCCCGTGAAACTTGTTTATCTGTTGCATTGTTAACCACTTTACCCCTATTTTAGCACACCATTACTCTTCTCAGCATTATGGGTAATTTAAACAATTACATAAAAAGTCTTGTAACTTTCTTGTTTTCCAAACTACAAAATAAAATTTTCTTACAAATTTTTCATCCTAATCAAACACATACAAAAAATATATTTTTTTCACTTTATTTTCTTTCACTTCACTTTTAATTTCTACCTTCTTTTTCTTTCTAACCAAACGGACCCTTGGAGTCATGAGGGATTTATCTCTTATAAATATCTTAGTCCCAACATAGATGACTTGTCTTTAACCGGGCCAGAGAAAGAATTAGTCGAGGTGTACATAAACTGGCCCAAATATCCCTGGTCGCTGAACAAAAATAAAAATAAAAATTTAGCTTCTTAAATTCAGATTTTTCTATTCTTATTTGTTAGGAGTTCAATGAGGTTGGAATCTAACTATTTTGATAGTGTAAAGGTGTTTTACAATTACTCAGTCCCGTTTGGTAACCACTAGTTTTTATTTTTTTTTAATTTTTTTTTTCATTTTTTGACCCCAAAAAAAATCGAAATACGTTTGTTAAATATTTTTGTTTTTTTTATAGCTCTGTTTTGAAAACAATGGCAAAATATGAAAACATTTGAAATGGTGTTTTTGAAAACATCCAAAAAAAAAACGGACGCGTGAGGACTTAATGAGGTATGGGATTTGATCCTTCTTAGTAACAAAAGTGAATTTTTTTGCTTGACTATAAAAGGCCACCCCTATCTCTCCCCCTTTCACCTCTCTCTGTCATCTCTGTCGCTTCTCTTTCTCTCTCTCTCTCTCTCGATGCGAAGACGAAGCCGAAATCCAAACGAAGACGAAGACCATCTCTCTCTTTCTACCTTCTCTATTTTTTGTAGTTGTGATGGATTTTTGGGAGTGGGGTTGGTTGGTGGTGGTGGGGTTGGGC
>CM042197.1:6349849-6371802 GCA_023539305.1 Ilex asprella
AAAGGACACAAAAAATGAGTCAATTGAATATTTATGGTTGTGAAGAGAATCTAAATAATTCAAGTATAATAAATATGAGATAATATGTAATTTAAATATATAATTAAATTTTTTTATATACTTTATCAAATCTTTCAGCAAAATTTTTTTCGTGCAATGCACGTGATATATTGCTAGTAACCTAAAATGTAAACTACCCTCTAACTCCACTTCAAACAACATTAGACCAACAAATGACCCACAAAAACTAAATTTTCCACGGTCACTAAAGTCCAAATCATCAACAAAATTTTTGTAACACAAATCAAGGTGACATATCTTACGATATAACCAATGTCAGACTTCCATTTCTAACGAGCCCAAAAAACACCAACCCAAAGATAAACTGAGGCTCACACTCTACAAGAAAATATACCATTTTAGTCAAAAAAAAACAATGATACTTCACTTCACATTAGATTTAAAACAAAATGAAAGGGGAAGAGGAGAAAAAGAATGGGTAAAAAAGTCAATTGCAACAAATCATGTGGAGGAAATAAGAAATCTAATAACAAATGAAAGTGTTACTTAAGGGTGGCCCAACAAATTCGAAGATCTTAGGTGAGAATATGAAGTGGAACCCTATTAATAGGCAACAATAATTAAAATATATTCATTGAAACGCTATTTTTTTAGCTTTTTGAGATGAAAAAAATTGATTAAAATTTTATATTCAAGTTTTGTTAATAGATCTTTTTCAATAAATAATATAATTAATTCATTTAATCTTTCTTGTGACATAGTTGATCGGAAATAAAATTTTATTAATTTAAGTTTTGAAAAATTTCTCTCTACTGAAATAATTTTTACCGATATTGTTAACAATATTTTAAAAGTTATACATACATTTTGAAAAAAAAACTAATCGTTTTATGTAAGTTAGGGTTTTACCAATCAACTATCAAGATTCAGACATTTAAGTTTCTGTCAAAAAATGAGACATTCTAAATCAACAATAATATTAAAAATACAAAATTAACATATTAAAAATTCTAAGTACACCAAACTTCTAAAAAATTCTAATAAAAAATGGAAGAGCAATTGAACAAATCATTTTATTATAGTAGATTGAACCCAAAAAATTTTGACCCTTGAATCTTGATCACTATCAATTAATTGAAGACTTTTTTAACAACAAGATATTAAAGACTAGAGAACTTTGATGTTCTTTCTTTATTCAGATTCAAACTTCACACTTCATAGAGAGAGAGAGAGAGGGAGGGCATGAGGCAGTGGTGTTAAACAGAAACTGTGGTTTGTGAATGAATCCTGTAATGATAGCAGCTGATAAATTTGTGCGAGAGAGGCACAGTGATGTAGGGAGATTTTCTTAATTCCTTCACAGTTATGAGAAAGAGAGAGAGAGAGAGAGAGAGAGAGAGAGAGAGATCTAGTCGTCTACCTTCCTTGTTTTATAAGTTTAGTAGTCTATTATAGCTGACAAGTAGAGTAATTTTTTAGGTAAATTATTGAAGTGTTAATGGACCTATCAATAAAATTTGAGTCATCTCAAATCAACCTATCAAAAATACATGTACCCCATAATTAAAACTCTTAACAGGGGACCCCCAAAATTTTACAAAAATTGAGGATCCTAGGCGGCCAACTAAGTGGCCTAGGCCTAGGCCTAGGATCGGGCCTAGTGTTACTTGCAGATGTTTACAACGGACCAACAATTACAATTCTTATTAGGGCAATACAACATTCCCATGCTAAAAATCATCAAAAACTATATTAAAATTTGAGACATTAAAGTAACTACTAAAAACAATCTAGAAGACACAAAAGTAAGGCACAGACTTATAAAATTTTTCCCATACAACTTATAATAACTTGAGATTTTTTAAGAAAATAATCAAATGTTACCACCTTTAACCAGGTATTTAAAAATGTAAGTTGCCTCCTTGCACAATTAGTACTATAAGTAGAGGATGGTTATAGAGAAGTAGTGCTTTCTCATGAAAGAAAAGTGGTCATCAAAAAAGTATTGGCAACAATTTTTCTCCCTCTTGCCCCTCGGATGCCATCCCCTGATAGATCGTATCATCTTTGTGTTTTATATCTCAATTATCAAATAAAAAGTGGAATTAATCCCAATCAATCTTATATACAGAGAAATGAATCAGAAAAAAAAAAAAAAACATGTCTCTGGACTGACAATAAGCATGCTAGAAAGAATGTGTATAGGATCTCGAGGAAAAAAATGTAGTTGGGATCTTGTATTAAGCTGTCATTATTCCCTAAAGTAGAACGAGAAAAATATAAAATTAGAGACAGTCAAAAACATTTTTTTTCTTAATATGCTAACAAAAGCAAATACATGTGTATTCTAAAATCCGAAAGTTCTTTTTAACTTCCCAAAAAAATATTTGGATGACCAAAAGTCCTACTTGAATTGTCTTCCTGAATTTTTTTTTTTTTGCATGTTCTTAGTCCTCAAAAAGGTATGCTCGCACCAGCATAACATAAGGTGTCACTTTGCATAACCATACATCGGTGAACTGAGTAAACACAAACCCAAATTAAGCAAAATCAGTCAAGTGAAAAAAAATTTATGTCTGTACTCTCTACGCACACACGTTACAAAAAAAGCATGAGAAAGGCTAAAAAGAAATCAATGTTATTCCCATACTAGTAGTCAATTTTTATTATGACCCTACTATGAGGTTTATCTAAAATTTTCTGGATAATTAACCATATTTGCAAAGGCAGGGGGGTCCAAATGGCACTGCTAGAAAATGATATGCGCATGTAATTGCAGATTGTGAGGAATATATTTGTTACAAAAAATAATATATCACCGAATGATGCTGTGTACACCTTCATATTTGTCACATGACAATGAAAATTAATTTTTTTTTTCTAATTACAAGTATAAAGGAACAAAAAGTTTATATCAACAGCATTAACAAGAATATACACATTAATAAAGTTCACTAGTACAAAAAATTGGACCAGATGATGAAAATATCCTATAGACATACATGTACAAGTAACAAAATCTGACCTTCACAGCATCTTTCGGTTCTAGCATGTAGGAGTCACCACCTTTTTTTTTTTTTGTCAAACCATTAGGTATCTGTAAGTCACTTTGGGCTCCGACTAATCCGGATTCGAGCCGGGTAGGACCACAAGGGCTGCAAAACTCTCTCTACCAAACGTAGATGCGTTCCCAAGACTCGAACTCGAGACCTTGGTTAAGTTAAAACAGTCTCTCACCAATTGATCTAACACTCGGTGGTATGTAGGAGTCACCACCATCTATTGATTAGAAATTTTAAAAATTAAATTTTACAGATATAAGCTTTTAGATCTTGATACTGGTCATGTTTTTATTTCCAGGATGTTATCTTTCATGAATCTGTTTTTTCCTTTCAGACAGATTCATCTTCTTCTCCTGGTTCCCCTGTACATATTTCTCCACCAATTTTTTCGTTGCCTTTACCTGATATTGTTGATTTTCCTTATTCTTCTACTCTTTCTCAGGCTTCTGAGGTTTCTCTTTCACCTAATGTTTCTTCCTCAAATGCTCCTTTATCTAATACTTTTTCTGAGTATTCTCCATCCTTTCCTATTCCTCCTCCTATTTCCTCTCTCATACGATCTACTAGGCTTTGCACAACACCTCAATATTTGCAGGATTTTCATTGTCAACAAGCCAACCTTTCTTCACCAGCTCCATCTTTGGCCAAGACATCCACTTCAGGTAAGTCTTTTCCTTTGAGTAACTATCTTTCATATCATAGATTTTCTCCTGAGTTCCAGGTTTTTTCTTCTTCTCTTTTTTCTGTTTTTGAACCTCATACATATCGCCAAGATGCTAAGGATCCTAACTGGTGTAAAGCTATGGAAGCTGAGCTATTTGCTTTGGAACTGAATAACACTTGGGTACTTACTGATTTACCTCCTAGCAAAGAAGCCATTGATTGCAAATATGTTTATAAAATCAAGTATCATTCAGATGGCACTATTGAAAGGTTTAAAGCCATATTAGTAGCTAAAGGCTACACTCAGTAGAAGGGTATTGACTATCATGAGACTTTTTCTCCTGTTGCTAAGATGGTGACCGTCAGGTGTCTTCTCACTATTGCATCGATTAAAGGACGACATTTACATCAATTTGATGTTAATAATGTCTTTCTTGATGGGGATTTACAGGAAGACATTTTTATGAGGAAGCCTCCGGGCTATACTAAGGATAAACCACATCAAGTTTGTAAGCTCTTGAAGAGTCTTTATGGCCTTAAACAGGCTTCAAGGCAATGGTATTCCAAATTCTCCACCTCTCTGTTGGACTTATAGTCTTTCCCTAATTATTACCTCTTTTACTGCTCTTCTAGTCTATGTGGATGATATCATTGTTGCTAGTGATTGCTTGGATTCTGTTGATTCTCTCAAAAAGTTTATGGATCATCGTTTTAAAATCAAAGATCTTGGAGTTCTCCTCTATTTCCTTGGCATTGAGGTTGCAAGATCTACTAAGGGAATTCACATCTGTCAAAGGAAATACACTTTGGATATTTTAGCTGATTCTGGTACTTTGGGTTCTAAACCAGTCTAGATACCTTTAGACTAGAATCTTAAACTCAACAAAACTACTGTTCCTTTATTGGATGATCCCACCATCTATCGTTGGCTCATTGGTAGACTGTTGTACCTCATTATCACTAGGCCAGACATCAGTTACACCATTCAGCTTTTAAGTTAGTTCATGGATAAGCCCACCACTGCTCATCTTGCAGTTGCACACAAAGTTTTGAGGTATCTTAAGCAAGCCCCTGCTCAGGATGTGTTTCTTTCTTCTTCATCTCAACTTCACCTCCGAGCTTACTGTGATTCAGATTGGGCATCTTGTTCGGATACTCACAAATCTATCACTGATTATTGTATCTTCTTGGGCGCCTTTCTTCTTTTTTCGAAATCAAAGAAATAGTCTGTTTTTTGCTCGTTCTTCAACAGAAGCTGAATACAGAGCTATGACTCCTACATGTTCTGAGCTCACTTGACTGCGATATCTTCTTACTGATCTTCAAGTATCTCATCCACAGGCTGCTTTGCTTTATTGTGATAACCAGGTTACCCTTCATAAAGCTGCTAATCCTATCTTTCATGAGCGAACTAAGCATATTGAGCTAGATTGTCATCTTATTCGAGACATAATTCAAGAGGGTAGCATCCAGACAACTCATGTTTCCACACAATCTCAATTAGCAGACATTATCACTAAAACTTTGCCTTTTCATATTCTTCATGCTCATTTGTCCAAGATGGGAATAGTTAATCTTTATTCTCTATCTTGCAGGGGTATTGGTGCATATCATAGCTGCAGAAGCAGTTGAGATTGAAAGGAAAGGGAAAGGATAATTTTATTGTTCGACAGTTAGCTTGTAGTCTGCTAAGTTGTAGTTTGTTAGATTTGCTGAGTTGTACTGTTGAGCTGGAGATAAGTCACGTGAAGTCACGTGGATAGTGTAGAAATTGTATATAAATACTGATTGTATGTAATGAGATCAACAATAAGAATATACAAAAAAAATTCATGTCTCAGCTCTCTTTGTTTCTCTCCTCTTCTATTTTCTTCATTTTTCATTACAATTCTCTTTCTAACATATTGCAACATATTACAGCTGTAGAAGCAAAAGAAGTAACTGGGAGAGACAATTTTATTATTAGACAGTTAATTTGTAATCTGTTGAGCTGTAGTTTGTTAGGTCTGCTGAGCTGGAGATAAGTCATTTGAAGTCACGTGGATAGTGTAGAAATTGTATGTAATGAGTACAACAATAAGAATATACAAAAAAATTTCATGTCTCAGCTTTCTCTATTTCTCTGCTCTTTTCTTTTCTTCATTCTCCATTGCAATTCTCTTTCTAACAATGTTTTTTTTTATGAGGATGATCAACATGCTTTGCATGATTTATAGAGGCTGAAGGGAAGAATAGAATAGTTCTAGAGATAAAAAAACAAAGAAATAATAGTGGATGGTTTCTGATAGGTTCGCTTAATATTTCTACACACATCGCAAACTCGTAGAAACTTTTGGATTTTTAAAGTGTGAGTTTTTTTTTAAAGTGTGAGTTTTTGACACACCACTTTCTGCTCAATCCACAGGTCCATCCCAAGAAAGTTTGGGATTTTTGTTGAGTTGGAGGAATGGGCTACTAGGGGACGTAACGTTATCATAGAAAGCCCATTATACTCATCACTAAGTTGAATGATTCTTGAATGACAAATGGGGGTAGTTCCCTATCCTTATTCTTTTTCTTTTTCTTTTTTTTATGTAAAATCATTGATAGATTTTACAAAAAGTAGACCTTTTTCAATTATATTTTTAAGAAATTTTAATTTTTTTATGGTGCTAATTTCGATGAAGTTTTGGCTTTAACTTTTTAATTAGACATGATGAAACTCGTATATAATATATATTTCGAAAAATTATAATCCACCCTGGAACCTTTGTGGCCCAAGGGTTCTCGGCAACGTAGCCCAAGCCTGAAGGGTTTATGGTCAGCTTTGTGAGCTTCATGGACCGGCCCGTATTATTGCACACCTAGTTCTAATAGTTGACGCTCACCTAATCACCCGGGCCAAGTAAACTACGGAGATCGCAGTCTAATTGATTTCAATAGAGAGTGAAAGTCTTGTCCTCCTCTTATGGTTATGTGTTTGAATCTGTTTGTGGTAATAATTTCTGTAAATCAGATACTGCTTGAGAGGCGGAATGTTCAGCTTGTCTTCGGTGGTGCTATGGTGACGGGTTTAACCATTCTAAGTCAGTAGTTATTGCTTAAATCGAACATTCTACAACAAGTGAGAACCTCAAGATAATGTTCTACAGAAGTTGCTATGCTTGGTCTCCCCTGATCATGTTTTTTTTTAATCAAACACAAAAAAAAATCATGATGTTTAACCATGAAAGTAATGATATTGAGACCTAATTTATTGATCAATAATGTAGCAGTAATGTGATCTAATAGAATTATTATGATTGTAACTGTTGGACTTCTTTAAATGGAACTTTATTATTTGTCGCATCATTACACTAATAAATTATATTATTTTTTAAAATTCTAATAACATTTCGCTCAGATCAATGAGATTCCTTTTATTATTTGACATATATATTGACAACCCCCTATGTTTGTAAAATTACACCGAAAAATTGTGAAAACACAACACGTAATACAATCCGTTTTTGAATTTTTTCGTATCATCCTTAATCTTGGCACAGAGACCACACTAATTTTCTCTCTATTGTTCTCATTTTATCAGATGTCTCCAAAGAAACCTTACCATTCTGTACAAATATAAAGCTTTCAGCTGATGTTTATACCAATTTATTATATATAAAAAAAAAAGTTTATCAAATTCTACCATTTCAACTCTAACAAGATACCAATTTCTCTGCAGTATCAATCATCCCATTTCGGTCTCTCTTGGTTCTATTTTCCAAGTTCTTTCTTAGAAAGATCCGCGAGCTCATATTAAAATTTAGAAAACACTATTCTCTCCTAGACTTGGAATTTCTTTTTCGGGTGTTTGTTCAAAGGTCATCAAGTCCAACGTTGCTTGACTTCATTGCTTTGAAGCACAAGTCAACTAAACTTTTTTTCTTTTCTCAAGTCTAACCCACTATCACTGACTGCATGTAGAGGTTAAACCCATATAAGGGGTTTCAATTATTTTTAAATTATATGATGATTAGGATTAGAATTAGACATATAACTCGTGTCGATGTCTGTAATAATACATGGAACTCGCGTCAGTGTTTGTAATGATACATATAACTCGCGTCAGTGTCACTAATGATGCAAATCACTTTTATACAGAAAGAGAGGGTGAAGGGGACTTTTGTGGTCGATTGTGTCTTTCTATGCTTTTCTTTGGGGTAGTGACCATCGGAGAAGCTGATGAATTTGGAATGTAGAAGACTTGACTTGTTTAGCTAGGTACATATGTTATTTTGAAGTCAGTAAATGTCCTTCTCAGGGACTAAGGTAATGTATTACATGGTGCATGATGTTTTCAATTATTTGTTTTGAATTTTTAGTTTTTTGTTGGATCATAACCTTAACGGTCATATAAAAAAAGTATATATTTATGATATTCGTACAAAAATCTCTATGATCGTGACTTTCTTTAGTGTTTATTGTTGAAGTAAAATTGAAGAAATAAGCTACACTTTGATTTCTTCAACTATGACTCAACTGATATTGCCTCCTTAACTATCACGTTTCGTATATTGTATCTTCAACTATGATTGTTAAATTTGTATTATTTTAAAATCATTAACATTTGTTACAAATTTGAAAGAGTTGTTTTACTTTATCCCTAAACTATGTAATTTTATTTTATGTTATCCGGACACGTAATATTAGTTAAAAGATTATGAATATTTAATCTTTAGGACAACATGAAACGAATAATTATATTTAGAGCAACAGTGTAAGATTTTTAATAATTTAAGAGAAAAAATAAAATCGATACCATATTTTAGTATAATTTGTTCTAAATTAAGTTGCCTCCTAACTACTTCGAATTGGTTATGATAATACCTAATACAATATGAATATGTGGTATATTTAGAGCTAGCTTAAATAAATAGTTAGTTTTTAATGGTTTAAAAGTAAAAGAAGCGAGGTTTGTTTGGACTTTAATTTTTTTATCAGCTTATGCAGTAATTTTTTAAATCTAAAAAAGCTTATTTGGATTGATTTAAGAATATAATTTTATGGACTTTTCTTCCCCCTTTTTAGAGTTTTATTGTATGTCTTACATAAGTTTTTAAATTATTATATTCATAAAAAATTATTAATGACATAAAAAATTTAAAATTCATATTTTGAGAACTATTATATATATAATCTGTACATACATGTACCTTTTTTTACTTTGTCCAAAAAAAAAACTAGAAAGATATTTCAAATTGACTTTTTTAGCTTTTTAAAGAGTACCCTAAATGATTTTAGGAGATTTTTTTAATTCTTTTTTTTTTTGCAAAATTTTTTAAAATACAAATTTTCACATAAAAAATTAGCTCCAAATGCGTTCATTGTACTCTTTTTTAGGATGTCATTGCTTTTATTGTAAAAAGAAGTTGCTCTCCCTTATCCCTTAACCCTAAAATACCCATTATTCTGAAAGTGGATCATGATTCATGTGAGTCTTTAACCCTAAAATCCCTAGAAACACCCACCCACCAAAAAACAAATCAATGAACACATAAAACCCAAAAAATTAGAACTTGGAATTCAAACTGGAGATTCAAAGAGGGACACATGGTGGGTCCAGTGGGTCCCACATGAGACCCAAAATTAAGAACAAGAAAGAATAGTGTAGTTGGACCAAGATGCAGTCTGGTAACCCATTTTACTTTGGAGAGGGATGAAGACAAGGGACAGAGAGTGGAAAGTGAAGATTGGTCGTGTAAGATTTATTGGGTCAAGCTCTCGAAACCCACAAAAAAAAAAAAAAAGGAAGAAATGGTCGGAAAGAGGACAATGAAATAGCATAGAAAGTCAAGTGTAATAATGGGTGAGTTCTTGTCACTTGTTCCATGGAGCTTCGCAAAATTCAGACATATATACCTGCAACGTAGACTACTATTGCCTATAAGTCTCTTTCAGGTGCCATGCGTGGTCTGAATTGGGTCCCACTGTCTGCCTTTCCAGGGTGGGGGGCTAGTTGAAGCCCACCTGGACATCAATAACCTTTTTTTTTTGTTTTGTTTATCTATATAATAAAATAGAATTGTGTTTAAATTTTATCTTAGTCATATTTTTTCCCTCAAAATTATCACTAATCACTTATTTTACCGATCATTCTTTTGTCATACTCAAACGTCAAATCTCATCACTTATTTCTATCACATGTTTAATCATTTATATATTTTTTTCATAAAACATCGCATCACTCATTTCTACAATATAATTAATTATTTAATATTTGATTAATTTATAGTTAATATATTTTGAAAAAATTTAATAAAATGAGATTGATTTTTTGGACGCTTTAATTTTATATTTTATTGTGACTTCAGACACGAGTTATGACTAGTATAAGTATATTATTAGCAATAACCGGAGTCACTCCGTAACTTTAAAAAACAATTATTGATCATAGAATATTTATATTTTAAATAATAAATTAATTTTTTTTCTTGTAATTATGTTATTTAAAATTAAAGTGAACAAAAATAAAAAATTGTTTGACATTGAGCATCATGTAAAGAATATGATGTTAATGAGATTACCTGATATTGAAAATGTATTGAATGAATTATTTGACATTGAGCATCAGGTAAAGAATATGATGTTTTTGAGCGGCAAAAAAAATTTGAGATGAATTTTGTACCACTAAATAAAAATTGGATCAATCTCAATCATTGTTGTATTTTTTATAAATTGAGAATTTAATTTTATAGTTGTCATATTAGATAGATGATTCGGAAGTTTTTTTTTTCCGAAGTTTGTATAAATTGAGAGACAAGATTATAATTTATTTTGGTGGAATTACGTTAAAATAAAGTTATTTAGGATCAATCTTAAAATTTTATGATCCAAATATTTAGAATCAATATTAATTCTTTTCATGGTAACTTAAGGTTATTAAGGTATACCTTGGCCTAATTTAGCACCATACTTCATTTGATACTCAAGTCTCTCCTATGTATAGACTAAGTAACCCGTGTCTAAAAGCACAATACAATATGAATGATTTTGAGAGAAATATTAGTGAATGTTGGATGAGTCTATTTGAGACAATCGGATTGACTTATTAAAGTCTGCCCTATTTTATATTATAGATGGTTGAGAGAAGAGTGAGACACACAAAATGCTTACGAACATGTACATCAAATACGTCTTACAATAATATTATTTAAATCTAATTAATTGATCTAATTTATTATGATTGACAACGAATTTCAATTAATATTGAGTTTTATTATCAATTCAATAATAATTATTATTAGAATAACAAGATAAGTGAATAAATAAAGTACAAATTACATTGATGAATATCTTGTTCGTATTGAATTCAATTGGCTTGGAGCTTTGAGATTCTCTTTGCTTCAAACTATAGGTTCCTTTGGGATTGGATACTCACACATGGAATAAAAACTAGCTTTAGGCCCTTAGAAAGGTATCGTATCTATAATGCAATTAGGTTTTGGTGGAGGAATTCAAAACATCCAATGCCTTGTCCCCTTCCTTTCCTCCTACCTTTGGCATTGCACAAGTACCAATTCCTCTTTTTACTTTCTGTTCCTTCGTAATGGCATTGGAACAAATACCATCAAACATGAACAACCCTTTTTTAATTTTACATTAATTCTTTTGTAAATTTTACTCAAGAATATGATCAACAACCATATTTTTACGGTATATATATTTAGATATTTCATAATAGATAGATACACTTTCATATCTTCTATATATTTTTTATTATATTAGTTTTTCTAGGTAATATAGAAAGATATTTTATAAACCTTCTGCATCATTCGACTATGCGAATCTAAGTGAAACAACAGTCAATTAGACCGGACTGTTGTATCCTAAGGACAACATGTTACATTTTCTACATTGTGTTATTCCATAAAATGGTGCAAATCATCTTAAAAGCAAGACTTTGTCCGCGTCTTATCTTGTCGTTTACTTTATCTTTTAAATTTGTATTTTTAACATATAGTAAAATACGACTTATTTATTACATAAAATATTATTTTTACTCGTTTACTCGAAAATCTACCTATTTTGCCTAAAAAGCATTAAAGAAAAAGTAATCATAAATGCATTTCAATAATCAATAATTTTTTGATGAAAAATAAAAAAAAAATTTATTATGGGGAATGACACGAGTCCAACTAGGAGAGAGAATAGAAAAAAAAAAAAAAAAGGCCACTTGGAGATAAGATGTGGGCCATGAAGCATGCTCACATTGAAGGGGACAAAGTTAGCAGCAAGATTCCCCCTTTTTTCCTTAATATTTTTTTCTAAGACAAAATTTGAAGGGGGAGTCACTGCGTGATTACATATTAATGATTATTTAGGGAAAGAACTTCGTGGTAACATGTTAATGTTTATTCAATTCCAAGGGAAGGACCTTCACAATCTTCTAGAAGGTATGTTAATGTTAGGATAGTGCGAAAATAGAAATTACCAGATTAACCCTACTTATCCTCAATCAGGTTGATTATATATCATTATTAGTATTGTTATAATAAAATTGACTAATTATTAATATGATCTTAAGATGGGGACATAAGAATATAGAAAGATCATCGTTTGCTATGAAAAATGTTACTTGATGTCTTAACTAAATATATTTTTACCATTTCAAAATCTAAATCGAAAAATTTAACAAAAAAAATAAAATCATAGAGACATTTATACAGTGCAAATAACAAAAGATTGTTTAGACCCAACTCGACTGAGCCCATTTTTTGAAAATAAAAATTAATTTGGGGTCGATTTTGAGTCTAATTAAAGTGGGGCTCACTCATCGTTTCAAGTAAACTTTTCGTGGGTTTGTGTTTTATTTCGTGAAGAGAGTAACATAGTATATTTATTTCCTCAAATCGAATAAGAGGTGAATGAGAAAACAAGTTTAAAAGTGACCTTCTTGAATGTGAAAATAGAAGTTGGGACAATATGGAATTTAACATCAATTCCACATTAGTTGGGCAAAAAAATTTTACATGAGCATATATATCATAAGTTCGCTCTGTGAGTTGGACCCCAAGGGACACCACAATTTTTGTAGATAGGTGAGGACCTATTTTAGTCTAGGTTCCACCACGTGTGCGCACAGGCTAACTTGGTCGAGTCGGGCTCAAGCTCAAGTGTGAGTGTGGTTTAAATCCAACATTATCTTTTTGAAGAAAATTTGTTTGCCAAATTGAGTTTAAAATTCTTAACTTGAGTTTTATATTTTTTTGTCTGTTGGAATGTAGTTTTTCGCACTAGAATTCAAATTCAAATTCAAATTTAAATTTGGTACCAGTTTAAATTCGAATTTGGTGTCTGTTAATTAACAAAAACCTTCCAGGTCTTTTGGATTGCATCGATTCACATGGTGGCTATCTAAACAATCATCATTCTATCCATAAATAACTCAAATTCTTTAGTATTTCTTTATTCATTAACGAAGCCAATTTCGACATTAAGACGGTCATTACATCATCAATCTTATAGATTAACAATCCGCATTCCTAAGAGTACACGGCATAATCTTGTTCGTTGGGCAATCATCTTGTAGTGTTGTATCTTGGGAGACAGAAGTCTAGATTTTTAATAGAATGAGTGTGGGGTGCAAAATTTATCTTAAGGACATAGTATCAAATACTAGTCGTTGATGGTCCCGGCATAAATCAAGTCCAAATCAGAGATGCAGATCAAGTTATCTTAAACATACAGGCCAAGCCCACCAGAGGATGAAAGAAGCTCAGTCGGGTCAGTTTCGTCATCTTGATAGACTCAACCCACAATTGACATACAAGGAGATCTTTGTGGGACGCAATCATCGGATGCACGTCGCCACCTACATAAAACTGTCTCACTTGCTACGAGAATAGTGTCATCTCTATCGAACTACCACACATGTTGCGAGAATGACGCCTCAATTTGTTACAAGGCGCCTATAAATTGTTTGTCTCACGTACACAACAGGGACATCATTCATATCTAAGCACTCTACACCACTTGAGTATTAAAACACTCAGGTCACCGTAGTCCTTCATAGTAGAGTAGGTCACCCTGACAAAACCTTTTAATTTGTGTTTACTTGTGTTGAATCTCCTTCTTAATTACTGCATTAAATACTTGACATGTGGTGCATAAATCTATTTTGTGCATGACCAGTCTTAATCTATGAAATTCAATCTTTGTTTCTGGTATGCAATCGGGTCAATTTATTTATTACAATTTTATGTGTTACTGTTTGTTCTTATATATTATTGTTTTGCTCTTAATTGCATAAACAGATTTATGAATTTTTGTTTAATATATTTACAAATTTAATATCATTCTAAAATCTCAATAAATACTGTAATATATCTTAGAAATCAACATCAACATTTTCACAGCTCACAAAGTTTGTTGGAGGGAACCAGCCTAAAGCGGTACCTTGATGGAGGGAAATTATAATCATTTAGATCGTTGATATCCACTTTAAAGATATTCCAAATTCGCTATGAAACTAGGTAAATGAGATTTGTAAAACACTGTAAATAGTGAATATTATCTAAAAATACCCTTTGAATTTATTTATTTTTGTGTGGACCCAAACATTTTCCGTTTGAATTTCTTGATCTAAAAGTAACAAGCCATTGTCTTGTAATTCTCTTCCTTTTTAAATATTGGTTTAGATTGAATTTGGAACATATCCTTTTATAGATTGATTCTTATTCTTGTTGTCGTGGGATGTCTAAAGTGACAAAGAAAAGAATTAATGCACCTAGAAAGAAAGGTAGTTGAGGGTAATATTATTAATGAGCAATATTATTAGAATATAATTTAAAAATATAATTTGAAGAACGATTGTGGTTATTAGATTATCGATAAGTCTCAATATTAAATACATTCTTCATTATTAATTTATTATTTTTTTTAGTGGGATTCACTCTTCTAACATTCATCTAAAAAATTATATGTATTTGAATTATATTTTTTTAATTTTATTTAAATTATGTATAGTTTTTTTGTCCTGAAATTATGTACTAATATCATTAATGTATTGTCAACAAGAGAATTAAGACACATAGATACTTGGAAAGAAGGGAAAGGGTGAGGGGTGGTGCATGATATCTGAAGTGGAAGGCACTTCTTCCGTCGTCATCTCTATCGTAAAAGCTTAAAGTGGAGGTTCTATTCTCTCTCTCTGTCTCTCGTAACCGTGTGGGTCACATTCAAGGTTGGCCCAGCTGGGCCCCATATTTTTCCTCAAACTTTTAACCCCAAACGCCAATTTCATCAATACTACGATATTGCCCCTGTATTTCTCCTAGTAAATATCCAATAATCCCACTTGTTGCTAATCCTGGAATGTGATTGAATCTCACCTCCACCTATACTTTTGTGTGTCCGCGGGTCAAGTAAGGGTTGGTTGATAAATAAAAAAAAAAAGTAAGGGTTGGTCGACCATCTTTTTTTTTTTTTTTAATCAGATCATTCAGTATCCGAAAGTCACTTTAGGCTCCGATTAATTTGGATTCGAGTCGGGTAGGACCACAAGGGCGACAAAACTCTCCCTACCGAACGCAGTTGCATTCCCAAGAATCGAACTCGAGACCTTAGTTAAACTATAACAGTTCCTCACCAACTGATTTAACGCTCGATAGTAGGTTAGTCAACTTTAGTGAACCTAAGTCTCGAGCTTTGTTATCAAGGAGGGAGAAGAAGGTTTCCTTGATTTCGTCCTCCAGATCTTGCCATTTGCTCGACTAAAAGTTTCAAATCAAAAAAATAAGTTTTTTTAATATATTATAGATGAGATTAATGAACCCGAAATTAACTGGGCTAGACCCAATAAATCAAAAAGGCTCAAGTCAATAACAAGCGACTCGGACCCAATGAATCAAGGAGGAGCCTAACACATCAAAGAGGATCATGAAGGAGGAGCCCAAGGGGACACCCACAAGGGGGCGCCGCCCAGACCTGTTCCTCTTTCGCCCTCTTCACTTCGTGACTTCTCTTTGTCACTTCAACTCAAGTCCAGACTCAGCTCAAGTCCAATCCAACTCATAATCCTCCTCCGAAAGAATAGGAGCATGAGAGAGAAAATATCGGGATAGGCACGGAGATCTCCTACCATAACTGTATTTACCAAAATAGTGAAAGATCACTCCCTCACATCACCGCTTCACCGTCTTACAAAACCTATATAATGTAAGCTCTTTTCACAAGTAGAGACATCTTGACATGACTTGAGGACTTGAAGGCCTTTACAATTTGAGATCCCTACACACACTACACCTCTCTACACACATTATTATTTTTTCTCTCTCTCTCTCTCTCCCAAAGGCATTGTAACACCTCGGAGTAAACTCTCCCAGTAACTTTTACTCATCAATAAAGATCTCCAGCCACCGCAACCGTTTTCGAGAGTAGAGTAGGTCACCCGGACCGAACCACTATAAATCTTTATGTTGCCTTTATATTTATTATTTTGCCATTGATCTACTATTAATTACCTATTTACTGCTCATTAATTGTGTCTCTTGATATACTCGACTGTTGATTTTGTGCAATACCAATTTGTGCATCATCGGTTTGGCGCCGTCTATGAAAAACGACTAGTTTTCTACTCTCTTTCAATCCATGACAATCACTACCCGATCAATGAGTCAACAAACTGGGAGACAACAACCCGGCACACCCGTCGTAGAGCAACAACTCCTCAAAATCATGTAGCTGTTGGTAACCCAAAACTAGCAAATCATTCAGTTGATGCTTACCTAAGGAGGCATCGCCCCTCACCTTGTAGGAGGAACACCACTCCTCTCCTTCTGGGCATCAGGCAACCCCTCACTATGGGGCCCCTCGCCAGAATGCTCCAAGGCCACACCAGGGCGTCATACGCCCAATAGTCCCTTCACACCGCACAGGGAGCTCACGGGTTCCCCCTCTACATGTACCTGCGCAAGAGAACGAAGACCGAGAGAGCCAATATTGCGATCATGAAAGCCAGTGACTTTCATGTTATCTATCCTTTATTGTCTTAGTTTATTTATGCTGTTATTTATTATTTTATGAAATTCTGCGAAGATTATTGTGTCCAAAATTGTCATGTTTTCCTAAAATTTGCAAACAACTTATAAAGGTCTGAACATGGCTTAACAACAAGGTGTAGAAAAAAGGACAACAATCGTCATACTCCAGACGATCAGTCACTTCTCTCTGAGCCACAACCACTATAATAAAGGCTCTCCCCGTCACCAACTATTGTTGAAGTCTCATAGGGGACAAAGCTAGGGAAATCAACAGTAGCCCTCTCATCAGGCGCCCAGCAGCAGGTGCCTAGAAGCAAGCGCTTAGGTTAGCCAGCGCCCCTCGATGTCTGTCCGTGCCCAATGGCATCCAGCACACCTTGGCGTCCGTGTCCAGTGGCTCCCAAGCCCCTCATCGTCTGCGCCTAGCACGAGCAACAGACGCCCAACCCCTCAGGCGCACAACTCCTTAAGGCTCTCCTCATCTCCTCCATCTCTATGGAGTGAGACTCTACCCTAGTAACTCTCTCAAGTGCTACTCGAAGGATAACCTCAAGTTGAGTAGCCCTCTCGTGCGCTAGCCTCAACTTCTTAGCGGTATCCTCTTGTTCTTGTCGCTCGAGCCCTAAAAGCTTCGCGACATCCTCTCGTGTCTATCGTGCAATTTTTACGGCATCCTCTCATGCCTGTCACTCAAGCCTTAACTGCTCTTTAGCAGCTTCACGTGCCCGCCTCTCCACTGCCTGGCCATCAAGTGCTTCCTTGATCTTCAACTTACCTGTAAACATGCAGGGCAAAGCAGCAGCCACCTACAAGCACCCAAAAGTAAAGTATAAAGAAAAAAACCAGGTACAAAGTCAAATAGGAGTGCGAGACATACCAAAGCAAAGCATATGTTATGGCAGCCATCTCTCGAGATTATACGTAACTCGGCCTCTAACTCTACTCTCGTGCAGATAGACACCTTGTAAGTCTTTGCGACAACAACCATCTCTCGAGACTATACGTAGTTTGGCCTCTATGACTTTACTCTCGAGCAAGTACTCAGTCTTTGCTACGACAACCATCTCCCGATACTATACATAGCTCGGCCTCTATGACTCTGCTCTCGCGCAAGTAGTCACCCCTGCTACGACAGCCATCTCTCAAGACTATACGTAGCTCGGCCTCTATGACTCTACTCTCACGCAAGTAGACGGCCTCTGCTATGGCGGCCATCTCCCGAGACTATATGTTGCTTGGCATATGACTCTACTCTCGTGCAAATAGTCACTTAGTAAGCCTCTGCCACAACAACTATCTCCCGAGACTATACGTAGCTCGGCCTACGTAGTCTGCCACGGCAGCCGTCCTTCGAGACTCTGAGTAGCTCGGGCCTCTACTCATGCGGCCCTTTTACGGGACGTCCACAACTCTGACTTTACTTTCATGCAAACAAACAGTCTATCTCTCTTTCTCTCCAGGTAATAATGTTAGATATTTTAATGTTGGGATAACATTATTTTTGTCATGTACACTTTTGAAACTCAGATCGTCTGCACTGGAGTCTCAACAGTACAACAGTTAGCTCTGATACACACATGAGTCACAATCAGAGAAGGAGTGGGGGCACCATCGGGTCCCATATCCTAGGAAGCAACCTAGACATAGAACCTTGACCGAGAAGCACTATGGACATCAAACCTCGACTTCTTGGGAGGAGTGGAAGACACCACCCAAAAGGCACAAAGACTATCTACCATCGCCCTATCAACAAGTCGTCTGTAATTAGATACAAGGTCGTCTAAACGTCACCCAGACCACATACATCCTCTGGTGTCGCCTTTCCCTCCATGGAGACACCAAGACCAACTTCTACTCCAAACCATTGTCTCTTGCTCCACGCCAGGGCCAGACTAGCATTGCCCAAGGAGAACAAAAAAAAAAGAGAAAGGAGGATGCGTCGCCCAAGGAGAAGAAGAAAAAAAAATGTTAATGATGGTGGACTCTGCCATTAGAACCTATTAGTATTAGAAAGCTATGCTTTGAAAAAAAAAATCTGGTACCGATAAACTCAAAGGATGAAAAAGCACATGCTCACTTTAAATAGAGATGAAATACATGCCCACAACCCCTTTTTCTTGCAAAAAGTCAGAGGTTTGGGCATAGGGACAAATGATGAGCCCGAAATTAACTGGGCTAGGCCCAAGTCACTAAAAAATGACCCAAGCCCAATGAATCAAGGAGGGGTCCAAGGGGACAACCTCAAGGGGGCGCCGCCCAGGCCTGTTGCTCTTTACCCTCTTCACTTCGTGACTTCTCTTTGCCACTCTAACTCAAGTCCAATCCAACCCAGGATCCTCCTCCGAAGGAATAGGAGCACGAAGGAGAAAATATCGGGATGGACAAGGAGACCTCCCACCATAATTGTACTTACCAAAATAGTGGAAGACCACTCCCTCATGTCACCGCCTCACTGCCTTACTAAGCCTATATAATGTAAGCTCTCTCTACAAGGAGAGACATCTTGACATGACCTGAGGACCTAGAGACCTCTACAATTTGAGATCCATACACATACTACACATCCCTACACATGTTGTTCTCTCTCCCTCTCTCTCCCCGAAAGGCATTGTAACACTCTGGAGTAAACTCTCCTGGTAACTTTTACTCATCAATAAAGATATCCGGTCACCGCTGCTGTTCCTATGAGAGAAGTAGGTCATCCGGACCGAACTATTATAAATCTTTGTGTTGACTCTATATTTACTGTTTTGTCATTGATCTGTCATTGATTGTTTGTTAATTGCTCATTAATCACACGCGTTCATATACTTGACTGTTGATCTTGCACAAGACAATTTTGTGTATCGTTAGAGATTACTACCTACAATATGTATGTATATATATATATATATATAAATCTATATTAATCTTTGCATCATTCGACTTCTTGTCTCTTAGCAATTGGTATTAAAGTTGATGGTTAATGATTCTAGATGAATTCTCAAAGAAATAGTGTTCAAATATTAATAAATTGCTTTTAATAAAAGTGATGAATTTTTAGTATTGAAATCTTAAAAACGTGTCCAATCATATTTTATTTGAAGATGATTAATTAAAATCTTTATTTTTTTTTCTTCCAAATCCTCACCGTAAATTACCAATAGTACGAATCAAGGTATGACCTAGGACACCAATGTAACCTTCATTAATAGTTAAACAATAAATATTTAAAAAATGCTATATAAATAAAACTCAAAAGTAAAAATTTAAATGCATATCATCCTTTGAATGAGTGTGAAATGAGTGGATCTCACTAAAAAAATGATGAAACTAACTCATCCAAGTGATGATACGCATTTGAGTTATAATTTTTTTGGCTCATTTGATTGTCATATTATAAATGGATGGATTGGATAAAGTAATACAGTTTAATACAACACAGATAGATAAAAGATAAAATTAAATAGGATATTAGAATAATACGTAATTTTATCTATTATTTGGTATTACACAACATAAGCATTAGATAATAGTCATTTAATACAATCAGTTGTTTGGTTAGAAAATTATTTCATGGTATTTACTTCAACTTTAATATTGTAAACTCAAGCGCAAGTTGAGCGCAGTAATATAATTATCGGAAGACCGAGGTCCAACCCTCAAGGAATTGTAAAAAAAAAAAACAATTGCACAAATACTGAAACAATTTTAAAAGTAAAAGATTTATTTACGGAATTGTTGAGTGAAAACAATTGATATAAATAATTAAAACATTAATATAAATATACTAGAGCATTAGGTACTCCTTCTCAATTTCGTACAATAATAATTAAAGACTCAATTCTTAACTTGAGACATGAATTAGATGTCGGTTAATTCAAGTAACAAATTAGGTAAGAAAACCTAAAGTTATAATCAAAAGATTATTCAGGAACCTGAATAATCAACTAATTATATTATTTTATAAAATAATGATAATCACCTCAAGCGTGGAGTAACCAATTATTTACTCCCAGGGAAATTCAAGCAATCGATGTACATGACACAACAACTCAAAAATTTTTACAGAGAAAAACTTTGCTAAAAGATCAGAAGTTAAATTAACAGAACATTATAAATTATTAAGCACATAGTCAAAAACAGTATCGTACTTCATTGAGAGGTTCTCTCATAGTCCTAGCTGAACCTTTTAGCCAGACATAATGAACTAAAATCAAAATAAAAAAAATGATAAACAAAAATCCTCCTAATTCTAATTATTCCCTCTCAATAGATGAGAACCCTTATTTATAATAAAATGAATCTTAGGTACAGGTAAAAGATATAAGGTTGGCTTTGGAGAAATTATATTCCAAACATAAGTCTTTTAAAGTTAAATTCCATGCATAAAATCTTGGGGCTCGTGGATACACAATTTGTTCAAATTTCGAGCTTGGATTTTGCATATTTAGAGGCTGAATCACGAAATTTTTGTCAAATACACTTTTGTAGCCCTTTGAGTCTTCTTTCCAACCCCGTAAAAATCAAGTCAATCGAATATCGAATTCAAAAATTATAACCAAAATATTGAAGATGTGTCAAATTTTTATCTTCTAAGAAACTTTTCTAATCTAACTTTAAATGAGTTTTCTTCAAACTTGGACTTTTATAAGGATTAAATTGCTGATATATATTCAAATATTTCTATCTTCCTCATGATTCTTCAATCTATATCAATTGTGATTCTGCCTCTAGTTATTGCTTCACTTGCATTATCCATTATTAATTTAAATCAACCAATTGACTTGCAAAATAAACCAAACAACTAGAAAAAGTATCAAACTAGAAAATCAAGGAATTTAACACATTTAATCACAAATAATATGCAATTAATCAATCATTAAAAATAATAAAATAGCACTTTTGATGGTTAATCAACCCCCAACCTGAATATTACTAGTCCCTAGTAATACAAGGATTCTAAAATCTAAAAATGAAAAACAAACTAGCCTAATAAAATAAAACACAAATCCACTTTCGTAAGCCTCACGATTGTATTTAGCATATGCAACAAGCTTTTAAACTCTTAGGTTCTTCCTAGTGGACGAGTATAGTCTCGTGAGGGCTTTCAGAGATAATATCCACCAACATCACCCTGTGACCAAATATCTGAATAATAATTTTATAACATAAATTGCTACAACAATATAAAAATTCTGAGATATATTTCTTTTTATAAGCACAT
>CM042197.1:6380746-6396996 GCA_023539305.1 Ilex asprella
TTCTAAAGTATATCAATTTTTTAGGTACTAAATCAAATCTTGGTTCATTTTATTAAATTTTTAATTTTTTTGGGTACTAAAGTTGGAGAAAGGCAATTATAAAAATAATAATTTTTTTTTAGGATGAAATCATCACTTTCCATTAGGAACATTGACGGAAGAGAGATAAATGGGGTCTTTGTACAATAAACTTTAAACTTCAGGGATCTCAGTGTTATTTATAAAATATAAGGATGTGTGTGTATAATATTGTCAAAACTCAGTGAAAATCAGTATTTTTTACCATTTTTTTAATTAAATCTTAATTAAAAAATATTTTATTTTAGAAACTTGAATTATTATATTTCTAATAAAAAAAAGTTGTTGGTTAGGAAGATTTGTTGGTAGCCAAAAAATAAATGTATGACAGTGTATTTCTGTGTATATTTATAT
Source organism: Ilex asprella (assembly GCA_023539305.1). Taxonomy (NCBI): domain Eukaryota; kingdom Viridiplantae; phylum Streptophyta; class Magnoliopsida; order Aquifoliales; family Aquifoliaceae; genus Ilex; species Ilex asprella. The sequence continues at coordinate 6,381,179 of CM042197.1, forward strand.
GTGGAGGATTGAACATTTGGTAATTAAATTTATAATTTTATTGTGTCCTTTGGGGTTGAATGATGACAGTGATGATAAATTCGTGAGTTTTATAAATTAGCAAGATTTTGTTGATTTTATTTATCTCTTAAAGATTGTGAATTTAATTGTGTTCGGTTAATATATATATTTTTTTTGCTTGAGATATTTATTACATGGGAATAGGGTGGATTGAAAATATAGTAATTGAATTTATAATTATATTTTGTTATTGGATTCAATGGTGGAAGAGGTGATAAATTCATGAATCTGATAAATAAGAAAATTTTATTTATTACTTAAAGATTGTAAATTTCAATGGGTTATGTTAGTTTTTTTTTTCTAGAGGCATTTGTATATATGATGTTGTTTTGAAGAGTTTTTATATATTTTTACGATAGTTCTATTAATATGAAGGGTATGGTCAACAATATATTTTGAGTCATTTTAAAAGAAAAATTGATATAAATATTTTTAAGCCAATCTTTTTTAATTTGGGCAATTGTGTAAGAATTTTTTGTTTGTTATATAGTGCCTTCAGGTACGGGTAATAACTAATTTTTTTATACCAGTTATATTTTGTCCCCTCATAGACATTCATGGCTTCGCCCCTGACAATAAAATATTTTTTGGCATTTTTTATGTTAAATGGACTTCATGTATCAAATATAATATAATAAATATATTATATAGTGTGATTGATTAGAAGGAAAAAAATTAGAGTGCGTAATTAAAGTGCCCATCCTGACCAAATTTCCTGGCTCCGTCCCTGTTCATGCTTCATATGTTGTCACCCATTATCCGCAACTATGAAATGCGGCTCATCACAGTATTTTACATAAAGTAATCTACAGTTTCCATAGATAGGGACATACTGCCTATTCTCATTACCAACATACAGAAAATGCAATCAAGGTAAGATTAAAAAGAAGCAAAGAATTGTAGGTACTGTGCATGAAACATTGAAATCAATATCTACACCAACTTATCCAAAAGATACTTACCCAAAAAACTTAGCCAAAAGAAATATGCATACGTATGTACCTTGGATTTGGATTTCCCTTTACCAATTTCTGCCCATACTTGCGCCAACGGTAGCCATCGTTTACTATATCAACCTCGCTCATAGTCTGAACAACTTGTCTTGGTTCGCCATTCAGCTTATCCACCTGAGTATCATCCACACTAGAAGTATCTCGCTTCCTGTTGCAAAGATATTTAAAATTGAATAGCGATTAGTCTATTGCAGTGCCTAAATTTATCAAGTCCAATAGCTGTTGGTTTAACATACTGTCTCTTTGACTCCAGGTCACCATTGTTATCCACCTCCTCTCTTACAATATTTGCCTGAGAAACTGCACCTTCCACATCATTTTTACTCTCAGCAACGGTAGAGAGCTGATAGCTCTCAGTCGGCCCAATGTGATCAGATGTCACTCCACTTGCATTGGAAGATTCATCTTCAAATAAGAGGTCAACAAATACGTCAAGCAACTTATTGGTTAAGCCAAACCAAAAATCAGTAACAACATTTATTACACACCTCCTGTTATAGGCAGATGAGGCACATCAGGCCTTACTGCTTGGATAGGCAGCACCATGCCAGCAGCTATCTGGGGACCATTCGGAGGTTTAGGATGTCCATGGTTTCCCAGGTATTTAATATCTGTTATCTTCCCATCGTGTGATCGCTCCACCTGCTTTTTTGCCAGGCAACTAGGATATGTGCATTTGTAATAGCTCCGAATAAACTCATTTCCTTTGACAAATTTCTGCCCATATTTTCGCCAGTTATATCCATCTTCTAATGTTTTTACAGGTATTCTCGAAGGACTGCTACCTATTTGATCAGGTTGTAGAGCTCCGATGTCAGGGTTCCGTCTAGGCTGCAATTTATCCAACACTTTCTGAGGTCGTACACAGAAAGTGTTTTTTTCTTGATCAGTTTGTGATGCAGGAACTCCAGTATCAGGGTCCTGTATTTGACGTACACAATCTGAAATCTTCTGAGGTATTGTAGAAAGAGTTTGGCCTTCTTGATTAGATTCCAATGCATGGAGCCCAGTATCAGGGCTCCGACTTTGCTGCATTTTGTTTGAATTTGACACAGGCATTATGGAGAGAGAGCTTCCTTCTTGATTGGATTGTGGTGTAGGGATATCACCATCCAGGTTCTCTCTCAGTTGTAAATTATCTGACTCTTCCTTAGGTACTATAGACAATGAGCTTCTTTCATTTTCAGATTGCGAAGTAGGGATCCTGTCATCTAGGCTATGCCTCTGGCGCAAATTATCAGATACTTTCTCAGGTACCATAGGGAGTAAACTGCTTTCTTGATTGGATTGTGCCACATGTACCTCGGTACTAGGTCTCTTTCTTGGCTGTAGTTTACTAGACACTTTCTGAGGTAATACAGATAGAGAGCTTTCTTCTTGATTGGATTCTACTTCATGGAACCCAGTGTCTAGGTGCTGTCCCTGCTTCAATTCATGAGAAGGAATATTGCCCGACACACCTTCCCTTGAATTAACCATGCAAATGAGTAAATTTGGAGCAGCATAGACAGAAGGAGTTCATCTCAGGCACCATCATCCTCACATGTCAAACTGGTAGTGCATGTGAATAAAATTAATCAACTTGGACAGATGTGACATGTTGCAAGTTGTTCAAATATACAGATACATATGAGAGTTATTTGATATCTAAATAACTCAAGTCTCAGTGAATATCAGGAGAGAAAATCCAAGAAGAAGCTTGAATGAAAAGAAAAATTAAAAAACACTAGTAATGATTTTTTTTTATACATTTTATTTTTTGGGATGGTTTTGTTTGACTTCTTGCAGAAAACTGGCATAATTTGGAGTTTATAAACTAATGATTAGATTATATCATCTAAGCCAATATATGTAATCTTGACAAAGATGTAAGAAATAGATCAAGAAATTTGACATAAATTCCTTTGAGTTCCAAAATATACACATGCGCAAACTCACACAAAAACATGACTGCCTCAAGGAACAATAATAATGATCATTAATATTACAGTGACCACTGTTTTTTTTGTTCTTAGCCCAAACCGTCTAATATAACTATTTGGAATGAACTTGAACCTCATTTCTCCACTCCCAGACACCAAAAACACTAGATATTCCTTCCAGTTGTGTTTCTGTTCTTCATTTTCAGGGTGGTGGTGTCACGGCAGCTGGCCACCACTCCTTGGAAGGGCTGGGCATTTGCTTTGAACTGGTGAGTCCCACCGCAACCCTTCAAGGCGAGAAGTCTCTTATTACCGTGACTTAAATGAGAAAGAATAGCCATATATAAAATATTAATGCTACATGGGTAGTACAAAACGTACTATAGTTTTCTTGTTTAGGAGATTCAAATGACAATCTTGTAAAAATATTTGTTAGATAGTGATGAATAGCCCATACCCATATCAAGATTCAAAGAGCACTTGTATTACTGCTTCTGATCCCTCATTTTTTATCGACTCAAACCTCTCTTAAACCTCCGCCACCAAAAGATGAACACAACAGAAAATTTGATATTATGATTTTGACCAAAGAATCCATGACATACGCAACCTATAAGTCCCAAGCCTTGAGCTCTGCCATCCAAAACTGTTTACAATTATTAGAGCCAATGTGCTTGGCAGTAAAGGACTTCCCATTGATATTCAACAGAAGAAACTGATGATCAGTTACATTCCAAGGCTGATCAAGCCTTCGTATGAAATGCATCTTTTTTTTTCTTCCTTCAATTTTATTTTTTGTCCAAAACACTCTCAAACTCTTAAACTGTGCTCGACAAATTAATTCCAATTTCTTAGTAAAACCAGTGCGCACACGATCGTTCACAACGGTAGAATACTCAAAATTGCATAAACCCTAAAACCGCTATCAACAAAGGGAATTTTAGGGACATATATTATCATATCAGATAAAAGGAATCAAATATCTCATCAGAAGAATTACGGGAAATTGTAATTGAAACTCATATAAACTCATCAGAGGCCAAAAAAAGGAGTATTTCTTAACAAGTAAGACTTAGCACACCAAAAAAACCTATCCACTTCTGACTCTAATTCCAACGAGGACTGTACCTTTTTTCACTTCCCGGCGCCGGAGAGACAATCACAACCGCCGATTACACCGGAAGTCGCAGTTGACACCGCCGGAGAAGATTTTCCCAAGATGAAATCAGCTTTTACCTTTTTTACTGAGATCGTCAAAAAGCACAGAGCTTTGCATCCAAATTTAGCAGAATTGACTAAGTTTTAACCACTGCACTTGAGAGACAGAGAGAGAGAGTTTTTATGTGTGGAGAGGAATAGCGTTAGAATCTGTTTGTTCTGGCAGGCTGCGATTGGGGGATTGGTTTTGAACGTTGTAGGAGTACGTGGTCCTTAGGTGTGAGCCGTTTGATGTTTGGTGGTGGGGTCGCGTTGTGTGTAACTATGATGGGTCCCCAGGGAGGCTGATGTGAAGGTGTGTTCTTGTAAGAGGTAACGCTTTTCCTTGTTCTCCGCCTTCCTTAACTAACTTGTCCCCAAATTTTGTAATATTTTTTTTATTTTAATAATGGTGTAATTTATATTTGAAATCAATCTTTTCTTTTACTTTGTTTATCGTTTTATAATTGTTTTTGGGTAAAAATTATTGATACATAAACTTTCAATCTAGTCCTTCAATAATCAATTTTATTTCAATTAAATCATTCCGTTCATTTTTACGGATAAATTAACACTAAAATAAATTACATTAGACTAATTTGCAATTGATCTAATGATAAATATTGATAGAGATGGTTGAGTGATTCAATTGTCACGACAAAGTCTTAGGACCAACTATAATTTTTATCCTTGTCTTTACAATAATTTTTTTGTTCAACAGTTAGGGGTGTCCTGATCAACTTACACGTATCTTGACTAATTTTCTCTTCAATTCAGTTAAAGGCAAATCATTCAAGACTAGGATATTCATCAGGGATAAATCTCTCATGGTCTGAATACAAAAAATTATCAAAATTCAAACTCACGACATCTAAATTTTGTGTCTACCATTACTTTAACTGCTCATACCATTTTTACAATAAGTATTGGCCTCCTTCATAATGGACGTAAATGAGTACGAATCAACTCGTTTAAGTTAGAATCTTCTAATAAATCCATCTACAATATATTAAAGGAACTTTTTGTGTTTTTTTCTCCTTATTTCTAGTTGTTTTTGTCCCATGTGTGCTATATCAGATTGTTTCGTGGGCCGATTTCAAATGAGCTTTTTTGGTAAATGACTTCAAAAATAAGCCACTCAAAACAAATGTAAACAACATTAAATTCTTTATCAAGCAATTCTGAGTTGTAAAATTTCTTTTACGATCATAAATTTTACTTTACTCGAAATGGTATTCAAATCTCAATGTTAACTTTTGAGTAACCAGACTTTTATAATTAGATCAAAATATACTGTCACAACGATAAGATTGTATTTCATCAAGAAAACAAAAAACTTGGGAATGAAATAAGAACCATACTCTTTGTAAGATTGTATGACACGGTATCCTCCCATAAATTAAGATCTTTTTGGGGCCCCAGTTTGTTTTTAACCTTGATTGTTCAAAGCAAATCATCCTTCAAAATTTAGTTTTGTCTCAAAGCAAGGGTCGACAAAGAGTCATGCTACACAACCCAAAAAATTCAAATTCAAATGCATAACAATTTTTAAATGACTAGGTCCTGTACGAGGGATTTCTCGTACAATGTTGAAATACTAGCACTCTAGTTTGCACTCAAACAAAGACCTTGAGTTACTTGAGGCAAACAATCTGTCACTCACAAAGAAAAGCTAGAAGGGATATCGGAAGTATCTTTTGTTGTTTACCCTCCGATGCTAAAGTTTCTAAGGAGGGAAGTAGACACAAGGCTCAAAGTGCATTCAAGTTGCAAACCTTTGCTTCTTAAATTAATCACCTATTTATTCCTTCTAAGAGAGTGGTTGAGTCATTCCAGGTCATCCAACTCACCATGTTCGTAGGAAGACTTTCGATTGGTCCGTACCAAAGATAACTAGAATCTTCTTTTGGTTTGATCATATGGACAGGTCTCAAACAGAGCTCCAACTTCACCTTGATCCTTGACATTCCGCATGCATGAGCATATGAGACTGCATTGATGATATTAAACGCTCGGCATCTTGACTAATATCGAGCACTTATTGTATATTTAATGTCATTTGTCTTTCTTTCCCCGAGAGTTAACTGTTTTTAAGATACATACACGTGCTTGTGAGAAACATTTATTGATTATTGAAGTTTCAGGGCCGAGCACTTATTAAACATTTAAGAACATTTCTCATGATTGATTAGTGTATTTTTATTCTCCTTCTGACCTTATGGGGAGATGAAACCACACTTGCTGATCAATCGAGAATTTATAGAAGACATTCCTTTGAGTATTCCTAGATAGACACATCTTTCAAGGTCGTCTCAATGGGTGAGTCTACACATGGTTGTAAACCAAGAGTGTCTCCTCGATTATTCTCATCATTGTTCCCTTTGTGTCATCATGCTCGAGACTAAGTTACAACGAGTCATGAGCATTGAGTCACACTGAGATGTTCACCACCAACATCCCGAGGGATGCTAACTCGTTTCTTATCTTCTATTCGAGGTGGATAGATTTATGTGAGTTATTAAGACACTTAGGGCATCTCTTCGAGACCGGGAATGCCTCCGTTTCAGACACAATACCTTGTACAGTCATCACACTTCTAGTGAAACGGGGCCATAGGTGTCACGTGTTTGTTACTGATTGGTTTAGTAGACCACGTCCTGTCAATTGCCCTTTGAACTCTTTCAGCAGAACGCATGTACCTAAATGATAATATGTATTTGAATTATAAATTTTTTGATTGCATTTGAGTTGTGCAATATTTTTCGTCTAAACAATAGCCATGCCCCAACAGCCTGATAACTCACCAGGCTAAATGCTAATGCGCAGAGGATGGCAAACGGAGGAGGTCTGACAAGGTCTATGTGCCTTTAATTTAAATTTTAGGAAAAAATTGACTCTTGTATAAGTCTTCTTAAAAAGAATTGACTATTGAAATTTTTTGCAAGAAGAGTCTTCCGACAGTTTAGTTTTTGTTACTAATAATACATTTGCCTATGGGTTAGAATTTCTTTGTCTATACTTTGGGGGGGTGTTTGGTTAACAGGATTGAAGGGGAATTAAAGCCAGGATTGGATTAAAATAGTGAAATGGGCCATTATCCTTGGTTTGGTTGGGAAGTTTGAAAACTACACCTCATGGGATTGAAAAACTCGGCGTCCACTACGCCTGCACTAGAATCCAGCCCATATGGGATTAACCCAACCCATGTCCACGGAGGGATTGAAATCCTATTGAAGGGATTCCTTGGAAAATTACCTAATACACCCTCAAACAGTGGGTTTTTGCTAGGTGTTGGGTATGACCTCCATCAGTTTCCAACACACACTCTATCCCCACTGGTCCCCCCACTAACGGCGCCGAACTCCACCAGGTTTCACTCTCCGCCCCCTCTCTCTCTCTCTGTCTTGGCGCATTATGTTGGTGACTGTGATTCGTGTGTGTAAAAATTTATAATAAGGTTGATTTGGGTTGCAGACTATGGACCACTATTTCCCCTTCTTCCCAGAATTTTTTTTTGTTTGTCTATATAATAGAAGGTCATCACTATTACATCTACGTTTTGAACTTGGTTAGCAATAAAAAATGTATTTTTTTTGCCTAAGTATTTAAACCCATTTCGTTTTCACTCATCTCTCCATCTCCTCTCTGCTCTGTCAAACACCTCTGTCCATTCAATGAAGACCGAATTAGTCGTCAATCGTCTCTTCCCCTCTTCTTCGGTGATCTGAGTTCGTCTCTTCTCCATTTCTTTGGCAATTTGGGTTCTTCTACTGAGATGTATGTTATGGGTTCTTCTTCAGCGATGGTATCTTCCCTAATGATCTGGGTTTTGGATTCTCCATCTTGTATCTTCTTCGCTGATCTGGTGTGTTGAGTTTGTGATCTATGCGTCAGTGGCTGTGTTTATGTTGTGTGTGCAGATTCATCACAATGCCCACCTGTTTATTTACTTTTTCCCTAAAAATATTCCCTTTTGTCCCCATGTATGTGTGTCTGTTGATCGACATGCTCTGTGTGTGTCAAGGCTGTTTATGTGTTTGTGTTTATGTGTTGTGGCAGTAGAGTGTCTACCCAGTGTATATTGTGGTTGAATTTGGGATATGTTGAATATATTATGGGTGATTTTTAGATATGTTGAAATTATTTTGGATCGATATGTCTATATGTTGAATATATTGTGGGTAAATTTGTGGAGACGTTGAATATATATTATGGGTAAAATTGTGGATATGTTGAAATTCAGGAGTATATATGTTGAAATTTGTGGATATTATATTAATACGGCACCTAAACACATCTTTATTCTATTGATCTTAGATTAACTAAATGTTGCACACGCAGGTGAATAATTTTTCAATTTTTTTTTTGCTATAATTCATCCATGTAATTAACATAAGTTTATAATGTAACTAATTTTGATCAAGTCAAATCAAACAAAAATCTAAGATAAAAAGTATTAAAAATAATTTAACTTATAATCCTAAGGAAGTTTATAAATATCCGTATGAATATCATATCTACTTATTAACCCATTAAGAAAATCTACACCCATATGTCTTTTTATTGGAATTTTTATTTAGTAGAGTTTGACTCAATTGAGTCTACTACACATGCAACTAAGACGATTTCTTATAATTGTGGGAAAGAAAAGTAAAGAAGTTCATGCTAATAATGTAGCACATATGCATTGAAAGGAATAATATAACTAATGGAAATGTCTGTAGTTGGTTATGGATCCCAAGTACATATAATTTGTTTTTGGATCCTTAGTTGTGAATTTAAAGATCCAATGGCTCAACAAAAGTACAGCAACCAGCTCCAACCTTTCCAAAGATGCAACTCATCCTATAAAATAACTATATTATTAAAAATAGCGAATTATAGAGAATAAAAAAAATTAAAATAACTCATTCTTTAGATATAAAATATAATATTGTTAAAATGTGGGAAAAAATAAATTTTAGACCAATCATTCACACATGTACGTACAAATTAAATAATATGTTGTCTCAGGTCCAAAGCTGAATATATTTTTTTGCATGATTTATATACATTTGTTTGTTTTATATATGTAAAAAGTTAAATATATTAAACTTGACAAATGAATTTTTAAAAAATCACAAAATGTAAATTATTTTCTCTAACAAAACCACCACATCCTATCAATTCTTAGTTAAATACATAAATAAAATGACAAAAGCATCAATATATCAATTTGTATTTTGTATAGTTGCCCCCATAATTTATGCAATTTTGGTTAAATACATTTCCAAATGTTTTTATGTCCGAAATACATTAAAATTTTGTATCAAATTTAAATATTTGGGAAATAATTGCCTAAATATTGTATTTTTTTTACAGTGTATCGGGAGCTTATCATTAACTGAGGTAATTCAACGAATTCCCTAATAATATTAAGTTACTAGTTTATCTCATATTTATTTGGCATTTTGTATTACATCTTACTTGTCAAACATGAGTCTAAGGGGTTTACTCCCCAACTCATGTTCTCAAACCCCTCCAAACTCACGTATCAAACAAGTCCTTATTGAAATTCACTTTATCTCTATATAATTTAGGATTAATTGCACTGGAGGTCTCTAAAGTATGAGGTTTTTCTCATTTTAGTTTTCAATGTTTCAATTGCATCATTTTGGTCCCTGAAATATTGAATATATTTCTATGTAGTTCATCAAGCTGACAGAGTTCTAATAATTTTTTATCATAAACTTGTCAAGTGATACTTAAATATGAACAAAAAATAATTTAGATAACTTTTACTCAAATTTTGGTCAAATTTTTATTCAAATTATACAGTTTTGATAATGAACTATCTAAATTTTGGTAAAAAATTACTCATATTACACAATTGTTGTTAAGAACTATTCAAATTTTATTTTAAGAAATATCAAAATTATTTTTTTGTTCATATTTAGGTATTACGTGATAAATTTATGATAAAATAATCGTTAACAATCTAAATGTTATTTTCTTGAAAGACTATAAAAACGTATTCAATATTTTAAGGACCAAAATAATAAAATTAAAAAATATTAGAAATCAAAATGAGAAATACCCATACTTTAAAGACCTCCAATATAATTAACCCAATAATTTATTATTATTAGTCAATGAAATCACAAATATTTTCATTGAAGTTCATTTTTCGGGTCGGTAATTTCATTTCATCGATGAATTGGTTTGAAAATTTATTACTGTCCAAGGGAAACATTATCTATGAAATAACTTTTCGTTATTAGCCATAAACCCTCTAGCATGTCAAAAAAAAAAAAAAAAACCCCCAAATCATCACGAAGAGGAGAGGGACTAACACAACAAGGGCCTCAGAATTGCAGAATAACAGCATGGTTTTGTTCAAAAAGCCATTCAGTCCCGAAAGATGGTATTTTGTTCGATTTATCTCCTCACTGGCCAATCAAAAGTTCCCAATAAAACCAACAAATTAAAAACACAAGATCTACATAGAATTATAGATTATTGGAATGTAATTCTCATGGCCAATCCCAGATGGTAATGGCAGATACTCTGCTCCCCAAGGCAATAGGATATGAGAATGGCCCCACTTCGAAAGCAGGAGGCTCCGAAGTAAAGAAGGAGCCTCGACCGCCGCAGAATCGAAGAGAGGCTTGATCTGTGACGATTTACCTTTGGGTTTTACGAATATCGACGATTCTCGCCCCAATTCACTGTAAATCGTCACACAAATAGATTATAAAAGACACAATCTGAAATACAATTGAAGAACTGTTACTACCACAGAGCGAGAGAGAACCATAACACTGCTCGCCAAAGACACTTCAAACGGCGCACTCCCCAAGCGGTGCAAAACCCTAAACCCTCCAATTCCATTGGTTGTTTAGGGGTTATAGGTGTTTTTTATAGGCTTGGTGACTCATTTTGACCGCTGGATGTGAATCACACATCGTAAGGTATTGCTGACTCTGAAAAATAATATTTTAATTGCAAGGGAACCCCTAAACTTATGATCAATTACAAATGGCTGCCCTCAATTATGTGGTATTACTTTAAAATCTGATAAATGTTGTTTGGAGGGTCTATACCCTCATTAGTTACTCAACATCTGGCCTTTCAGGCTCAATAACACCATGGGTCTTGTTCAAGAATTAAAATTTTATTCCAAAATGATCGAAACGTTTCTACTTTCACTTTCAATGAGATCAAAACAAATCATTGATTGAGTCAAATTTTTAAAATTTTGAAGTATTTAGAGAAGTTTCAGTATGTTTGCACCAATTATTTTGATATATTGCAAGATATTTTTTTATATTTATACCAATGTTTTAAAAATAAAATTTTATAATTTTTTTATCCACTTTTATCCTTGTTTTAAAATATTTTTGTTTTCTTAGTAATCAAAACAGTACATTGAAATGAAATTTTGATCTCTGATAGTGTGACATATGTAGTAGTTGAGGAATGTAAGAACTCTTGGAAATTGTTTCTTAAATTGTTGTGTGAAAAAAACTAATTTTTGGATCAAAGGTTCAATTGCTATGTTTCCAAAAAAAGAAGGGATAAACCGAGACAAAATATAGATATGGGGCCCTTTATGTTGTTAGCCCTTTTCCTTAAGCGGTGGGTCAGCACTCACGGCTCATCCATCCTCAATTGGGGTCCGACCCGCACAAGGTAATCCATTCTTCTCGATTTGCTTTCTTCAGAAAACCTAATTCGTCGAATTCTTCAAATCTCTCTCTCTCTCTCTCATATACGCACACAAACACACATCTTCTCTCCCCTAAGAGACCATGTTGCTATCTCCTGGCCACTCTCCACGCCAAATCTCATCTCCATCACCTTCTCTCTCATCGCAATCCATCGATAACCCTAACAGTTCTTCTACAACAGCACACAAAAACCCTAGATTTCCGCCGAAAGTCCTCGACGAGGACTCGTATGTCGCCGCAATAGAGAAAATCATTGAACGCGACTTCTTCCCTGACATCGCGAAGCTCCGTGACCGTCTCGACTGGCTAGAGGCCGTAAGGACCGGCGATCCGGTTCAAATTCGGGATGCTCAATTGAAAATTATCGAGCGCCGTAGCGGCAAAGTTTCGAATTCAGGTGCTGAAGGTAAAATTCGAACACCCGGCTCTACTTTTTTCAGAAATTCCACTGGTTTTGATATTGATGGAACCCCTAGAACTCCTGGTGTAGCAAATAATGAAAATTTGGATGTGAGTGAGAGTAATCAGGATGAGCTTGATGCGTTGACGCTTGATCAGTTTTTTAGGAGGTATACGAGTGAAGATAATGAGAGTTTCTCGAAAATTTTGGAGAAGGTGAATAGGAAGAGGAAGGAGAGATATGGGTATTTGTTAGAAGGTGAAGAGGAGGATGTGAAATTGATTGAGGATGTGAAAAGGGGTCAGATTACTGATGGGTATGGGACATCGGATCAGCCAGTGAGTACTTTGGAAGGTTGGAAATATACAGCAAAGAATTTGTTGATGTATCATCCAGCTGATCGGGGTGAGGCTCCGTTGACGGAGGAAGAAAGGGCGGAGAGGCTTAATGCCTTGACTAAGGAGATTAGCAAGACAAATACCCGGTTTCATGGTAAAATGCTAGATTCTTCGCACAAAGATGAAGATACAATGGCGGTGCTTTATACCCCTGTTGCTGGGGGAACTCCTGTTCCGATGTCATTTTCAGATAGATATGGAGATAAATTGAAAAGTTATGATTTGGAGGAGTTGAGGAAAACCCCAAACCAATTTTATGTTGAATCTGGGAAGAAGGCTGAGAATGGTTATAGCTTTGTTAGGACACCATCTCCTGCTCCAGGTGTGGATGAGTCTCCATTTATTACGTGGGGAGAAATTGAGGGGACACCATTGAGATTGGAACCAGAGGACACTCCATTTGATATTGGTGGTAGTGGCGATGGGCCACACTTCAAGATTCCAATGCCTCCTTCTAGAGATGTCAAGGCTCATGATTTGTCTAGGGTGGCTGCACGCAAACTGAGGGAGAGATCTAAGATGTTTCAGAAACCACCATTGCCCTCATCAGTTAGAGGGGGTAGTGCTAGCCCAAGTGCTCGGACGCTCTCCCCTGCTGCTCAGAAGTTTGTTAGGAATGCAATTGCCAAGTCTTCTCATGCTGTTGATGAATCTCTGCGTGCCAGTTACCGTGGTTCAAGCCCTGGGTTGAGTACTCCAAAGAGTGGAAGAAGTATGTCGAGGTTTGAAAGAGATGGCAGTTTGACTACCAGGTCACCTTCTGTAAGAGGGGGCTCTAATGCTCCTTGATAATACGTGTTTTCCTTAAACAATGATGTTCTGATTGTATAATTGCCTGTCTTCTGAAATTCTAGTGTTGGTGAATTTTAGAAATTTAACAATATATATAAGTGCCAATTTTATATTTGGAGTTTATCAACGATGTGAAGCTTTACTATTTTTTTTTGGGAGGCTGTCCCCCTAATTATTTATAAATGTCAGTATTGGACTTTTTTTTGCTTGAGTTTTGTAGTTAGTCTTGTTTATGGATGACTTTCCTAATCTTGCATTGCCCAAAATTGGCATTTGGATGAAAGAGAATAATGATCTGGTTCCTGTTGCTGGAAATTCGCTGTTTCTTGCTATGGCGCAATTATGTTGGGAATATATCTTGTGCATATTCTCGGATCATCTGTTACCTTTGAGATTGTCCTGCATGCATTTATTGTTTTTTCTCGTCTGTGGTACTTATTGGTTAATGCCTATAAGGTAGAGTTATATGGTGGTATTTATTACTTTCTCTGTCCAGTTCTTGTTGTAGGGAAGAGAAAAGCATAGTAAAATTCCACACCCTTTGTGTTTCACTGTTTCTTATAAACTCATCGTCTAATTCCCCCAAGTATTATTGAGGACTTTCTTCCGTACCGAGTTAGCTTCTTTGTTAGGGATTCATAAATGATTTTTTTACGAGCCTTCTCTAAGTCATTGTCATCTGTTCAGAACACCATTGGTATTATGTTTGTAACATGAAATGACTTTCAGTGCAATGCCCTCTTTCAATTTCGAATGCCTTGCTAACTTGAATTGAAACTCAGCTTTCTGTGTTCTCCCCAAACTTTTATGGATAGCTGCAGCTGATTATTATTTTTTGGACTTCAAAAACTGTGGGAGCTACCAAATTTTTTGCATACAGTAATTGTGTTCTGTATCTTAGATGTAATGCAGATTTTTGATATCCGGACTAAGATACAGCCGCTCCTGTGTCAGGAGCTTCTCAATGATTACTTGAAATTTGCATATCCTCCCATGTCCGGAGCCAGGAATTTAGGCTTCTGTAACGGTCTTTCACTTTAGCCCTTTCAGCTCACTCAACTAAAGTGAATTCACATGTTTTCACATGGCTTGCATTCAATAGAATACAAAAGTCTGGATATGTCGGTTTATCATGTTCATCTTGAGTCATACTGCAATTTCATTAAGGGTATGTGGCTGAGAATAGGTTTATAAGTTGCTTAATACAACAAATATGTGTGTGCCTTATGGGTGGAGTTTGAAGCACCTCAGCTCCAGCTCTTTGCATATGAACCTAAAGGATTTGATTTTGCATATCAAGTCCTTGCTTAGAGATGAGTTTGGATCTGGCTACTCTGAGCTGTAAAATGGTGAGCACATGTCTTTCAAACTGCAATGGAATGGAACTGAGCTATACCTCTGTGTTGCTTAGATGAAAAACCATCATGGCATCATCTTCATATGACCCAGAGTCGAAATTGACGTGCCTCCAAGCAATCCTATTTATGGATGTTCCTTGCGACGATGGAGGATGATTTTAGTATTTAATGTCCAAACAAATCTGGTTAAGTTTTTTTTTTTTTCTTTCTATTTCTGTTTTGAGTCTGGAAAGGTGGTAGGCTTCAGATGAATTCTTGTGTTTTATTGTCTTACTTAGCGGTAATGAGTTTGAGCCTATGATTGTCAACTTGAGCTAGTCTGAACATTCCAAAGCTCAACATACCCAATTTGACCATCATCTTTATACGACAACGGCAGCGGCCGCTTATTTAGCTCAATTGGTAAAAGTTCACAAATCCCAAGAAATGTTATTGAAACTTAATTTATTGATCTAATTTATTATAACTTTTGGATTGACTGTGAGTTTCATCAAACATTAAAATTTAGTATTAATCTAATAATTCTAATAAAATCACGTCATTAGATTAATAAATTATGTCAAATTTTTATATTGAAATAGTATTTTTCAATCCCAAATGGGAGGTCGTGAGTTTGACCGTCCCTAAGAACAGCAGCCGTCTGTACCCTTCGTATGTAATTATATTCTTGGGAAAAAGATGTATCAACATTCATTGTAAGCAAATTCGGCACGGGTGTTCCCTGAGCTCTTTACTGTTCTTGGATTCAAGTCGTCCTCTAAACTCTGACCGTTGATTGCAATCTTTGCCTTTTGTATGCAGCCACTGACAGCCTGTTCTTGTCGAAAATGTGGGGACTTCATGAAAGCAACCGACTGTTTTCACAGGCTTCACATGGCATGGGCTGTTAAGGTTTCTCAGATACTATAATGAGGCAGATTTTTTCAGATCTTAGGGCTACCATCAACGCCCATCGCTCATCTTAAAGTA
>CM042197.1:6397096-6408523 GCA_023539305.1 Ilex asprella
GCCTCCACCCCTTCCCCCACCCTTAATCAACGCGTCAAGGGGCTACTCTTAATCAAACTGCCTTGTAATAGCAATTTCAAAACAACGAAAAGCCTAAAAACATCATACCCTCATATTTATGAGTTTGGGTTTGAGTCCAATTAGTTTGTAAAACATGCTTTTACTACAAATGTATTGTATGGGCAAATTGATATAGCAGGTGGATTCTTTTATGAGTTTAAAAGTTCAAGTGCTCATAGGGAACCCACTGATTTCTAGGTACAGCGGAAATAAGCAATTTAAAGAATCAAGCAAACTTTTTGAAGCAATGGAGGAGAAATAAGCAATTTGGATGGGTTACTCTCTTGTCTATGTTACCAACATGCTATAATTAGGGGTGTTAATTGAGTTCTTGTCAAGTCTTTGTCGAGCTTAATTTACACATAAACGAGCTTAAAATAGCGTTCAAGTTCGGCTTGATTAACAGTCCTAACTATAATCTCATGTTCAATGTTGTGTGTGACATAAGAAGAAGAATGAATAAGTTATTTTGATGTGTGTGAATGAATATGTATGTGATGGAATAAGAAGAGAAGAATGAAGAAGCAGAGAAAATGTATTATAGAAGAAGGGTATTATAACCTTTGAAAAAATTACATGACGACATCATCATTTTTGCTTGGTCAGTATTGGAAACTAATGACGGAGTAGGGGTGTCAATTTTGACCATTAACACAAATTTGACCAGGCGCAAAATTCAAAAATGACAAAATTAATTGATATCAGGGTGTGCATAAAATGGATATGTTAACTAAAAGGGAGTGCAGTGAAGTTTTAAGAAATACAAAAGGTGTCTTTGAAAATAGGATTATTTACGAGAGGGTGTGGATGAATTTTTTCTTAAAATATTTATAGAGGTTGAGGCTTGCTGTGTGAGTAAGCAACCAAACCCGTCAATAAATAACTAATCCAGATTTTCAGAAGCCGTGCCGTCTTGGGTGTTAGCTTTTGCTACAAACCAAACAAAACTTCACCCACACTTCAGCTTCTTCACCTTTTTCATTTATCTTAGCATTGAAATTTTCTACTTCCACCTTTTTCTCTTTCCCCATAAAACTTTTTAACTTTTTAAATTAACCCAAGTGGTTTTTTTTTTTTTTTTGGGAGGGAACCCATGTGGTTCATTCCACACTTCTACGACAAAAATTGTTGTGGTACACTTCTAAGCTTTAATCGGGGTATAAGTTTGAACCGAGATGAGAATAAAACTTTTCATAATCCACCTCGTTTATTTGCAAAGAGAACTCAAGATGACAATTTTATGTATCTTGTTAACATTTTTTCTAACTTGGCTAATATAATTAATCAAGAATTGAACTCGAGCTTGTGTTTTGAGTGTAAACTAAAATTTACACTTTTGTTCAAAATCAAACTCACCTCAAACACATGTATACATTTATTATACCTATGTTCACCAAACTAAACTAGACAAGCCAAATAAACATTACTCAGGCTAAGCTAATTCTCATCAAACAATTTTTTTTTTAAATTATACCCAAAATCTCTTAGTTTTTTATAAATTAACAAACTTAACTCAAACCAAACACAAACTGTTTACTGTGCAAAACTAAGATGGGCTTGTTCATAATAAATAGGACTGATAATCGAACCGAGCTTTGCGAATTCGAACCCAGTCTAAAGAGTTCATTTTTTTAAATAAGTCGAATAAATTGTTCAAGTTTAACACGTTTAAAAAATAAGACAAGCTCAAGCCAATTTCAAAACTAACCAAGCTCAAGTAGCTCAATTATTTTACATATAAACGAAACAAGTCTAAAAAATTATTTAAGCTTGGTTCATTTAGTATCCAAGCCGAACTAGTGTTAAACCTTATCCAAGCCAACCTTGAATTAAATCCGAGTAGTTTGACTCAATTATCGACTTTAATAAAAAGAACTGCCCAAATTTAAACAAACAAAACCATTAAGCGTACACAACTTAATGCAATGGTCAGGATCAATCACCAGTCAAGTTGAATCAGCATGGTGTCACAAAGAAATGTGCAATACAAGCTTTAGAAGATTTTTTTTTAAAAAAAATTATCCCTTTTTCTACTACCCAATGCCAAGAAATGGCACAGAAAATTCAACTTCCCACCAATCAAGAACGTTATAGCAGCCTTAAAACTAGGATTTTTGAGTCCACTCGTGTGCATATGACTTTGACTAAAAATATGAAAAACAGCACCAAGTGTGGAAACAAAGTGATCAAACCACATCTTTTTTCTATCTCATTCTCATTCACTTCACTGGTTTTCTGGATTCTAGAAGCCTGGGAACGAAAAAAAAAACTAATCTTTCGATCCTTGAGACGAGGTTCAAGCATTTATGCCCATGGAAAGCAATTTAATTAGTATAGAAATACCTGTATATAGATGAGAATAAATTCAGCTGTCTGTCATTGCCATCAGTAGCTTCACTTCTAACAGCTTTAGAGTGTTGAAAATTCTTTCATGAGCTCTAACAATGGAGGCTGCTAGCCCAAAAGAGAGTCCAGTGCTTTCTAGTCCTTTCTCATCTCCAAATGTTGGTGCCCTGTTGAAGATTAAGATTATTTCACGGTAAGATGGTGCTTTCATCGGTTCTTTTCCATGTTTCACATTGTTGCTTTAAGATATATTCCAAGTTATCTGATCCTGATTGAATGCTATCTCAGGAGTCAAGAGACTGGCTTACCTGTTTCTGTTCGTGTCCGGATTGCTAATAGAACCTTTAACCTGCACAAGGTAAATGAAGGCCAATTCTGAATTATATGCAAGCAACTTCACCAAACAATGAATTTTATGCCATGAAGATGACTTTTCAAGAACCCTGTCAGACAATAATTTTTGTATTCCGTTTTGGTCATGAAGCAGTTATAGAATACTTACCTTCTACCTTTCAGAATATTGCTTAATTCTTGAAAAAACTGGAAATTCAGAAGCTTATTTATAATGATTTTAGAAATTCTTACCTTGCACTACATTTTCTCCATTACTTTGCAGTACCCATTGGTTTCAAAGAGCGGATACTTCAACAGAAAATTGAATGAATCAAATGAGGTTGAGCTGCCACCAAACTTCCCGGGGGGACCAGAAACCTTTGAGATGATTTCACTGTTCATCTACGGAACCTCCACACTAGTTGATCCCTTTAATGTAGCAGCCCTACGATGTGCAGCAGAGTTTCTCGAAATGACAGAAGAATGCAGCTCTGGCAACCTCTGTGAGCGGTTTGATATTTACTTGAACCAAGTTGTCTTGCAAAGTTGGAATGATACCCTGATAGTCCTACAAAAGTGCCATACATTGCTTCCCTGGGCTGAAGAGTTGCTGATAGTGAGTCGCTGCATTGAGTCTCTTGCTTTCATGGCTTGTATGGAGATTCTTGATCCGGAGAGAAGGCGAGAGCATCCAGTCGTTACAGTGGAGGCTTTGGCTAACCAACCTTGGAGCTGTGAAATGGTGAAGGAGATGATAATTCAGGATCTATGGATCAAAGATCTTATTGCTCTCCCATTTGGATTCTTCAAAAGGATAATAGGATCCTTGAGAAGACAAGGTATGAAAGAAAAATATGTTAGCCCCATTGTCGTCTTCTACGCAAACAAATGGGTTCTCTCAAAGAAGACATGCCTGTTTAGGGAGAAATCAGGTGAGCAAAGTGCTAATGTTGATGCAGAAAACAAAGTTTCAACTCTCCTACAGGGAATTCTAGATTTGCTGTCCCTGGGAGAGAAGGCTAGTAAAGTGATCCCAGTTGGGTTTTACTTCTCTTTGCTGTCTAGGTCTCTTGAAGTTGGTCTCCAAAGTGACAGTAAAGCAAAGTTACAAGGTCAAATTGCATCCTTATTACATTTAAGTCAGGTGGAAGATTTTCTCCTTCCTAAAAGTGGGACAGAAAACATTTCCTCCAGCATTGAGTTGGCCACAATGGAGAGCATAGTTTCAACGTATGTGTCATATAATATAGAGGCAAACCATACTCCTTCGTCAAGTAACTCCATTGTTGCAGAATTATGGGACTTATATCTTACTCAGATGGCTAGTGATCCAAAGATGGATTCCAAAAGATTCATGGATCTCATTGAAACAGTGCCAACCTCTAGTAGACAATGCCACGATCATCTCTATATAGCATTGAACACCTTCCTGCAGGTAAGCTCTCACAACCTTAAGTGCAACTCAAACTCCATTGATCAGGTTGAATCGGTCATCAACTAAACCACAGGTCTAAACCATTATTAAAGAGCCAGCCTTAACAAAACTCAAACTAACAAGGAATCAGCCAATTGTTCTCAACGGGGTTGGGTAGCAACACTGAAAAACTACCATCAACAGGGATAACATAGGTTGGTTCCTACTTCAATTTGACCCTCAAGTTGGATCTCTTGCTTGGCAACCCAATACAAAATATACTTATTATAGTTGATCCAAATCATAGGCTGAGAATGGATCAAGTCAGTTCTGAGACCCCAAGTTATTTCTATACTATATTCTTAATTTACCCTAATCCACAGTTTTTTATTCTGTAGGCACACCCAGATTTGTCTCAAGAAGATAAAGGGTTGGTATGCAGATACCTCAACTGCCAGAAACTATCACAAGAGGTGTGCATCGAAGCAGTTCAGAATGAGTTGATGCCACTGCGTTTAATAGTCCAGGCACTGTTTGTTCAGCAACTAAATACGCACCAAGCCTTCAAAGAATGCTCAGACTCATTTAGGTATGCACATTGCGGAGAATTTTACGAAAGCCTCTCAAGCTCAAGATATGCAAACTCCAAAAGCCAGAATCTCGGAGAGAGCCCCTATATGGATGGAGGAGAAGCAGGCACACAACCCTTGAGCTTCTTGCTGCAGAAAGATCTAGCAATGCCAAAATCCGAGTTCAGGTCTGAGCTCTCAAGGAAGGATTATGAATCCACAAGCTTCAGAATTCAGAATATTGAACAAGAACTCATGTCGTTGAAGAGAGGCCTTCAACAGCGGAACATTTCAAAGAAAACAGAATTCATACCAAAGAAAACAGAACCAATTTCAGCCAATCCACAGAGCACAAGAACATTTGGTTTGGAAGGAAGAACACTGAGCAAGAAGAGAAATCCACTTGGCCAGGTGACCAGTTGCATTGGGTCTGTGAATTTTGCTTCCCAGAGAAAGTATGCCAGTAGGCTTCTGAATGTATTTCGAAAAATGAGTTTGTTCGGCAGAGGGAAATCAAAAATAAAACCAGGGGCCACTAACCTCTGGCCCAAGTGACTCCAGAATGCTGATTTAAATGTTGAGATGTATGACAAATAAGTCATAAAAAGAACCAGATTCCATTGCAGTTAAATAACTAATTCCTTAAATTTGCTAGGATGAGGTTCATGAGACAAAAATCCACTTTCGTGGGTACAATACATGCATTCAAGAGCAAAGACAAGCCAGAGAGGTACATACGACTAATGAAGAGTAACTGTAACTGGTGCCTAAAGCATTCACATAAGCACGTGGATCTATGGTTACATATCTATATTCAGACAAAGATCCACATGTACCATTGATGAATGTTTACAAATATGTGGGTGGAAGGATGGACTCTCTGAGTAGACAAGGCTGAAATCCTATACTGTAACTAGCCTTTTGAAAAGCTAATCTAAAGGGCAATGGGAATTATGGTAGCTGGAAACAAATTGTATTAGTGAGATCATGAGATTGTATATGCAAAAATAACGGCTGACTGATAGTATTGAAACTCAATGAAAATTATCAGCAATTGGAAAGCATGAATGAGCACATGGGAGTTGCCTCAAGAGCATAGTTAACAAATCGTGTATCGGAAGGCGTATTGTTTTTTAAAAATAGTGTACCGTATCGTGTATCGTAAGATACGGTGCAATTTTAAATAAATAATAAAAAAATATATATACCTTTGAAAAAAAATTATACATTCATAAAAACATAGCATTTTATTAATACTCTACCAACTATTCAAGTTATCAACATAGTCCACTAACATTATAATGCAAAGTTCACAACCATAATTCACTAATTCAAACTTGAAACACCATTGGATTTTGTAAATAAATTAAAAAATTAACATTAATCAAGATTCAGAAATTTTAATACAAAAAAAAAAAAATTGGCTTTGTAAATAAATTAACATCATTTCTTCCACTGTACAAGACCACATGTTTGTCGGAGTACTTGCCTAGCCCAAAACGACATCGTTCCATAAAAAAAATTAAAAAAAAATCAGTCTATCTAGCCCAAAATAACATCGTTCCGTAAAAAAAAATAAAAAAATAAAAAATAAAACAACAGTTGTACGTATCGTACGTATCGTATCAATACGTATCGTATCGTAAAAACGTATCGTGTATCGGACAATACAGCGCAAAAACGATACAGAACTACGATCCGTATCGTTTTAGTCCTGTATCGTGACGTATCGTACAATACGTATCGCGTATCATACGATACTAACAACTATGTTCAAGAGCTTGAATTTCCACAAATAGATATACATGTATCTTCAAACTTAGCCAAACCGGTGAACTATGGGGTTATGTTAAGGCCACCATTGTAACTCCCTGAGCATTACAAAAATTTAAGCAATGGCATTACTTATACAAAACATAGCCATTGTTTTCACTTTACAGTGTCCTCCAATGGCTACGTATTTTTAATGATCAGACCACTACAATTCCATTATCGCTGACAATACACATCTAACAGAAATCACCCCATTATGATTCAATTTCAAGACATCTTGTACTTGTTAAATGTTCAATAGAATTGTAAAATTGCTAACATGTCCATCTTATAAAAGTATTTATCGCCTTCCTTTTATCATAGACAGGTTTTCCTTCTGAAGAGGACTGTTAATTGTTATACCAACAACTGCAAGTCTCCATATTAACACATTACTATAGAGTGCTTCCACAATTTTTTTCTGGTAAATCCTGGAGTTTCATCCAACACATACCTAACCTGATATACACGTTACTGAAAAGATACACAACAATACAAACTAAATATGCATAAAAAGGCACCCCCAATAGCTTGTCTGAAAAGTGAACCAATTGAGAGTAGTCATTGTAGATCATGGAAGATGCGACTTAAATTTGTCATGATTCATGCTTATCCATTTTCTTTGTTAATATCATACATTCAGAAAAATCAGCTATGTCAGTATCTCTTGGCCATCTTCAGAAAGATAAAGTAAAAACATCTACTGGCAACAATTGAAAGATCCAAAGCAAGAAACATCATGACATTTAGATTATGAGAAGAGCTACACAACCATGCATTTTATACAGAAAGCTGATAATTAAGTAAAAAGCCCATGAAAATATATTAGACTGTGAGCAAGCCAGCTATGGTACTAAATAATTGCAGCTGCATCTGGAATCAGATCAATCTGAATTTTATGAGATTCCGAGAAACTTCTTGCAACTTCCATAATAACTTGTCCAGGCACATAATGCTGCCGACAAACAGGCATGTATGAATCAGAACCACCTATAAGCTCTGTCTGTGTCTCATTGGTCTTCCTAAAGGTGAAAAAGGCACGTTTGCCACATAGTTCACACCGCGCAGTCAACTTTGTTATGGTGTCGGCAAGGGGTATAATGTCAAGCACTGAACCAAAGCTCCTTCTGTAAAAAAACCTTAAAACTATCAAAATCAAGAAGGGGCATTATTTGTCTCAGGACATTAAAGACATTCAAGAACTTTGAGATCAAATACCAAACAAGAAGCACCCCAGCAAACATATAGCAACATGTTAGTCTGATATGAAATTACAAAAGCCATTGAAGAGGAATGAAAAACAGTGTTGACATTTTTGAGAAGCACCTCAAGTAGTCACCATCTAGCCCAGCCACTATTACAGTTTTCCCATCATGGTCAGCAGCCTTAGAACAGAAATTGTAAAGGTCTTCAAAAAATTGAGCTTCATCGATACCAATCACATCCAGCTGTCAACATGTATTACTAATGAGAAAACAATTGTGAAACTATAAACACCCAACGGTGAACACATAAATCAGCCATGTTAACTGTACAAACTGTAAGCAGATAGAAACTCCGTCAATCATTTGTCAACCCTCAAATCTTTTGAAATTATTTACTGCAGTACAGTTTTTACCAATTAAACGACATAAAATTCTCCAATTAGCAGAGCCCATCAGCTACATTCCACTTATTTTGAGACAAAAAGCGCATGGGAATTTTATCAGTGTGAGCTAACCTACTCTACAAAAACAGACTGAGCACCCAATGATCATCTATTTTGTGCCATCCCACAAGTCAGGCAAAGAACAATTAAGATTATAGCTTTCACAATACATATCCAACACAATTGCTACAAAGGCTAATTGAACCAATATTTTATTAAACCACAACCTCACAGTCACTTTAAGATTTGGATCCTCCAAGTTTTAAATTATGTCAAGTTCAAACCTCAACAGCTAAGTCCATAAGAATCCACTAGTGAAACCCAATGAGCATAGCGGTGGGTGATTGAACTTGAACAAAATTCACAAATTTTAAATTGAAATGATGTCTATCTGTTGAGATTCACATGGTGCAACAGATATAGATGATGGGGTTACAAAGAAAATGCAACAATTTGGGAGGTAACTCTAAACAGCATCATTTTGAAACAAAAACGACAAACATTCAGAAATCCACCTTCCACATACCTTATCATAAGCATCATTTCCAAGTTTCTCTCTAAAAGACGACAGATCTGGCAGGGCCCAACACGGAAATCTCGTGCCATCGTGAGTCACAACGGAATCTATCGCATATCGGGTATCCTTACTTGACTTTATAATTGCTACGTTCCTTCATTTATTTTGCAAGCAATTCTCAGAAGTGTTAGATTACCCACATGAAACATTCTCGTGAAGAAATCAAACTAAACCAAATGTTATTCTCAAACATCAAGTTTCTAATCTGATTATCATAATAACTTCACAAAGCTTAATTGAAGTTAACCAAATGAACGACAAATTACTGAATACCTGCCCTTGTTGGCTCCAGAATTGATTCGGCGAAGAAGGGCCGTGGTTTTTCCAGCAAACATCGGGCCAACGATAACGTGGATTTCACCAGAAGGGCGATGAATGGGGCCAATTAGATCGCTATTGCCACCAACGGAGGTCACTGAAATCTGGGGTTTGGAGGAGGAAGACATGGAGGGTTTTTGGAGAGAGAACGTTGGGGATTAGACAGTTGACGAAGAAGAGGTGGAGGAGGAGGACGCCTACTTGAAGAAAGTGAAGGTGGGTTTGTATAGAAAATTGGAAGGCGAGACTTCTTCAGTTTTGAAATCGTATATAGCAAGCTTCTGTGAGAACTGTGTGGGTGGGTGGGTGCGTGGGTTTGAATTTGACTTTGTCGTTTTTGAAATTCGGAGGGAATGGAAGTTTGAAGGCCTTTTGGGTTTTTGGAGGGAAATTTTGACAAGTGTAGAGATTTTTTTTGGGCCTTCTCGAGCGACTGGCTCAAATAGGTTGTGGGCTTCTATTTGGGCCGTTAATTAGCTAACTTGGTCGGGTGAAACTGGCTTGTTACAAGAAAATCTATCTACTATCATAGTTTTTTTTTTTTTTTTTTGGTCAAGAAAATAACGTCTACTATTATAGTTAAGAAATTGAATTTTTGAATTATAAAAGTATCTGATCAAAAAAAAAAATTAGAAAAGTACAAGAGTGGTTGATATTGATTCATTCTTCATTTATTTTGATTCAATGGTATAAAATTCATCCCAATATTTTTTTCCGGCTCAAAAACATCAACTTTTTTACATGATCCTCAATCAACACGATCTTCAACGTCAAACAATTTCATCAATACACAAAATATCTTTTTATTCTTTTAAATTTTTTATTGTGCAATTAAAAAAACTAAATTATTATTTAAAATATAAATAGTGTAAGATCGATTCGATTTTTAATATTATATAGTGTCTTTAGACATATGGTTATTACTAGTATTCAATTTAAGAGAATCTTGGTTGACTCAAATTTTTACTTAAATTTGAATTAACATTTGAGTAAAAAGTTTAATTTGATATAAATGGCTCAAATAGACAAATTTAAATTTAAAGAAATGAAAAACTCAAATTCAAATGAAGGCAAACCCAAATTTAAAAGATGGTAAAATATGATCATTAGATCTTTAACGGAAGATAAAATCTTAACATTAAAGATTTCGAAAGAATTGAGTCTCTCTTGATTTGAGTCAAAAATAAGTCTCCCTTAATTTGATATAAGTTTGAATGTCGGGTTAGAGATACTCTAATAGTTACACCAAGTCAATACTGTCACATGATGTAAATATACGATAATGGATGAATAAGTGAGCCCGGACAAATTAGTACAAAAAATTCAGTAGCCACTAATCTATGCAATATAATACTCACCTCATCATGTAAACAAAGTGAGGTTATTTTATTTATTTTCTAGGTATTCGATCTAACGGCTATAACACGGTTTACTTAACTATTACAATAAGTACTAGATCGAACTCGTCCTTAAAGTCACAGTACAACATAAATGAAAAGTGAAAAATTTGGGGAAGAAAAAATTTAATGTGAAAGAGTTTAAGAGGAATGTCAGTAGTCGTTGGATAAATCTATTTAAGACCATCGAATGGACCTATTAAATCATATCCTATTTTATATTTATAAATTTTCTTGATTGTATGGCTGATTTTAATGACACTATTTTTTGATTTTTAAATTCGATATGTGATATATTTCTTAAAATTTTTATTGGCCTAATGTAACAGATTGAAGGGATAGTTTTTTTTTATTTTTTTTGTCAAACCGTCCGACATTCGAAAGTCATTTTGGATTCCTACTAATCCTGATTTGAGTCAAGTAGGACCATAAGGGCAACAAAGCTCTCCCTACCGAACGCAACTGCGTTCCCAAGACTCGAGTTCGAGACTTTAGTTAAGCTAGAACAGTCCTTCACCAACTGATTTAACACTCGGTGGTGAAGGGATAGTCTTTTGTCGAACCGTGTGAAACATCCACACCCACATACTTAAACCCGTATTAAAAAAATAAAAATATAATATAATATAATAAAAAAAATCAAGCATGCGTTTAATATCATTTTTGTTTCTTTTTTATTTTTTTTAATTAATTTGTCCACTTACTCTCTTAAATTTTTTATTTTTTCACTTACAATAATCACTTTAAATAATTATTTTGGAGTAAAAAAAATGTGAAACTAATTAAAAATATGAACTGATAAAAAATATAAAGAACTAATTAGTTTGTTAAAATCGAAGGGACAATTCTTAATTCTTTATGTGGATTATCATATTGCATGTGATGCACATGGCCATCATCACCTCCCCAGGGAAGACCCCCCCCCCCCCATAATAATAAAAACCGGATGGCCT
>CM042197.1:6436498-6449475 GCA_023539305.1 Ilex asprella
TGAACCGGCCTTAAACTAACTGAACCGGCTTAAAACTGCAGAACCAGGCTGGATAAGCCCTCTGGACCACTGAACCGGCTGGAGAAACTGGATTGGAACACTGAACCGGCTGGAAATAAGGACTGGAATGTTGAACCGTTGGCTGGACCAACTGAACCGGTCTAAAAACCTCTGACCCAAGGCCGAACCGGAGACAAAACGGCCTGAACCGGCCCACTGGAGTGCTGAACCGGGATGAAAACTAGGCTGAAACCACTGAACCGGCCTGAAAACTGAGCTGGACCTCTGAACCAGACCGGATTCTACTCCTGGACCGCTGAACCGGTCCGGTTTAAGCTCCTAGACCGTTGAACCGGTGAACTGAACCGGACTGCTGGATCTGACTTGGGTCGGATCCGACTTGGGTTGGATCTGGACCTACCCGATCAGAAGATTGGGCTGAAAAGGATTAGACTTAAAATAATTTAACTCTTGGGCAGAATTTTAAAATAACAGAAGGCTTGGACTTAAAATGATTGGGCTGGACTTAAATATTTGGGCCTTGGCTGCTGAACTTTGGAAAAGAAATGGGTTGTATTAATAACCCGATACCCACTGGGTTAAAGGACAACCCAACCCGTTGAGCCAAACCGACCCGCTAGGGGTCATCTTCTCCATTGTTAGGGTTTCAACGAAGCTGTGCCGCCTCAACGACGCAAATGCTTCAACCACCAACCAGGCAGCCACCAACGCCAACTCACCACCGAAGCACCACGAAAGACCACGACACCAACCAAACAACGGCAACAACACAGCCACACGTCACAACTACACAGCCACAACCACCAGCGATCTGTGATCAAACGAAACCCTCAACTCAATCTTTGACAGCGCCTCACATACCCAGACTGTAACGACGAACACACCACCACAGAAGGAATTTCTTCTTCACGCGATGGGTTTCACAGAAAACCCTCAAACTTCAACTGTGCAGTGCAATCGACCAAAGCAGCACCACTACCAGGAGATCAACCACAATGACTTCGACGAACAGTATTTCGATCGACACCAGTGAACAACTAACAGTAAAGGCAACAATACCACAACCACTGAACAAGGCAACATAAAGCACTATCAACACAGTGCCACCACAGCAATCAACAAAGATTTATTCTAACCATATTCAGGATTATAACTCTGCTCTGATACCATGTTGAGTTTTGAGGAGTAGCACAACACAATAGAGACAATATTAGGGAGAAAGAGAGAGGTCACAAACTTGACCTAGCACTCACACATCTCTTGTATTTATAATAATAAGAATTACACATAGTACCTTAACACTAATAACAATTAACACATACTACCCTAATATTCTCAACATTCACAAAATTAAATAACGTGCCATAGAACTTATATAGGAAATCCATAGCACCAACAGTTGTACCTTCAAAGCATGCCGTCTAGTGATGTAAGTAGGAGACTCCAGCAGCTTTGTGTTGAACTCTTGGAAAAACTAAAATGGAAAAAAGTTTTCATTATGTTTGAATAGACGACTGACTTGAACCATGTAAACTAAGCAAATTACAAGGAGGCAAGACAAAATAATTTGCAAACATGTAACAAGCTCCCAAAATAGAAAGCTCATCACTACTGATTTAATCTAACATAGGCATGCTGAGGCTGAGAATTAGAAACTTGGAATGTAACATATAGTGTTGCCAGATTTTTTTTTTGGGTATTACGGTCAGGGTTGTTCGGGCTAGTTTATGCGCACCTCGACTAATCTCCTCTTTGGCCTAGTCAAATGCAAGCCATCCATGCTAGAACTAGGGAATTCATAAGAGATAAATCCCTCATGGCCTAGCTCCAAGGGAGTTGCCAAGTTTCGAACTTTGGATGTTTGGGAGTGCTTCCAATATTGGTAATACTTGAGATGTGATATAAGGTAAGAATACATTTACTCCAGTCCCAGGTTTTAGAGAATACAAGTTATATTCAGGCATACCATACTATGATATCCATGGCAAAACAATCGAAGTAAAACAAACACATACCCAGTCATAATTTCTGGAAAGAAATTCAGCAGCAGTTGACCTATGTCTTGTCAAAAGCTCCTGTAATTTACGTGACAATACTATCAACATCCACAGCAGCAGGATTACCAACCCTAGTCCAAAGACAACATAACAAATTAAAAAGAGGGTTTTGGGATGACATATACTATAAAAAGTTAGCAAGCTTGGCTT
Source organism: Ilex asprella (assembly GCA_023539305.1). Classification (NCBI taxonomy): domain Eukaryota; kingdom Viridiplantae; phylum Streptophyta; class Magnoliopsida; order Aquifoliales; family Aquifoliaceae; genus Ilex; species Ilex asprella. The sequence goes on from CM042197.1 coordinate 6,438,727, forward strand.
TCTTGCATGCATAAATTTATATGCTTCCATCCTCAAGCAAGAAACTCATTCTGTTCTATTTAAAAAAAAATTGGAAGATGTCTGGCCATGATACATGACCGTAAATACCAATATACTAGCTTAACTTCGGTTAACTTCGGAATTTTACCTTATCCAACTGACACCACCATATATAACTTGGCCTTGAAAAAAAAAAAAAACCACACAGCCTAAACCAAGACCAGGGCTCTATATGAACCTAAATATTGCCAGTACAACCTTCCCTACATCAGCTACTATCAAAATACTAGCAAACAGGACATTTTGTTCTCTACCTTAAATGCACACCTTCCAGAAAGGGGAATTATCAAATAAGCTCAATCCATGTCACCAAAGAGTTACATGATTGTCCTAAGAGCATAGCTAAAAGGAGGGACACACGAGTTTGAGGTTTATGCGTCAGAAGCTGATTGCATGGAGATGGAAATGACATGGTAAGGACTCACAAATCACATATGTCAAGCAAAAAATTAAAAAAATATATATATATATATATTGATTGTACTCAACTTTAAAGGTTGCTGCTGCATCTGATGCTATCTCAAAACTAGGATTTTGTACATAATCAAAGAATTTCTTCATGTGCTCTGATTCCAGCACATACCTGGAAAACAACTAGAAACATTAGTCAGAATTCAGACAAAGTTTATTTGACAGCAAAGAATATTTGACGACACAACAGGTACCAATACCAACTTCAAGCCATAAGCAAGCCTTAAAGTACTAGAAAGAACTTGAGCGTGCAAATTCTACTTGCCTTTGCTGGATGCCGGCTTTACAGAAAAGCACAGACGCATGCATATGCAAGAAGTACATATACATTAGAGCAGTTTGCTTAAAATGGCATGTCAGTCACTATTTGATCAATTTTAAAATCAAATCAGAACCCAAAAGATCATTGGAACCAGATTCGATACAAAAAAAGTGAGAGGTTTTAAAAATGACTTCCCCAGCTTTCAGAGGCAAAGCCAAAATATTCTATCACTGGGAATCATTCAACAAACAATTAATTATATGAACTTATTTGCTACGTATTATCATTATATTCAGGAATTTGTCAAAATTAAAGTGAAATTCCTAATTGTAGGAAAATAACAACAAACTAAATACAGTGATGCCCTTGTTTAAGGATACACACAAACACAAAAGAATTAAGTTAATTTTCTTACATATTTTACAAAGAAGTATAAACTGAACTCATACGGTACAAAAAAGTGCCCAATGACTCATTAAGAACAAAATTCACAGTGATACATTAAAATTGCTACCAAAATAAACATACAAATTTACCCAATAATGAATACAGTGTAAAAACCTTTTTGATGCCTTCGCCAAGGGGAACGTGAACAAGCCTCAGGGGTGAGTCTAATTAGTCAATACCCACATTCTTACAAAACTTGCATTATGTATTTTAGCATGGACCATTTGCTATCCTTATGCACATAATTCTTTCAGCCAGTGGGTTTAGTTTGGGATATATTACATGGGTCTGCCCAAACATTGTCATTGCCTGATATACATATATTCATTTCTTAAATGTCAGTGGGTTCAACTGACCCCACTGAACAGCACATATTTCCACCGATGATGCTGTTATCACAATGTGGTATTTGCAATTCGATGCATTGCATAAACCTTTTTTGCTTTTATTACTTGTTTTGAAAATTTCAAATTAAAATTTTACAACAATCACAGTCACTCATTAACAATGGGTGTAGCGATATGATGCCTGCATTATGTGCTGGGCATGAAATAGAAATCATCTGCTGAAACTGGGCTATGAGTTGTGGCTATTTTTATCTTGACAAGGGGTGATCCTTTAGTTTTAATGTAAGTCTGCTGCTCTGTGAAATCAGCCTGATGCAATGCCCTTAGCTTCAGGAATCACGAAGCCCTATTGTTCATTGGGACACATGTTTTTTTTCAATACATGGCAGTTGCCAAACCATATCTCTTAATACTGTTAACCAACTATCTACATCTGATAGCAGGCACAGTTTATCTCATTCCGTGTCTTTCAATGTTAATGTTGATATTTACTCCAGCTTCTGCAACACCAACTAAAGCATGATGCAACAAGCATGACAACACTGGCAAATATTCAGGCCAAGATTCAGATTTGATGCCCCAATGAGTCTATTCATAGTGAAAACATGGTGGCATATTCATGAACTAATTAAACAAAATAACCACCACTTCAGGCAATAATCAGAGTTCTGCTAGTTAACCAAATGAGATGCATTCTACATTGAGTTCTTAACCTATTGACAATAAAATTTGGAAAGCCAAACATATGGACCACTAATGCTGTCAATATAGCTTACCTAGCAATGACCTGATGACGAACGCAGTCTCTCAAAATTGTGCCATATGATAGAGCAATGTCACAGTCTTCATAACTAGCCATTCAGAAAATTACAATATCATTAGATGTTCCAATATTGGAACCATATGAATAATATTCCTGATAAAATTAACCCCAATAAGTCCAAACCCAAATGTAAATTCTTGCAAGAAAAGATCCCTAAATGATAAGATTCCTCGTTTGAAAGCACGAGAAAGACAGAATATAATATGGAGGCATAGCAACATATCGCAGACAAAACAAGTTGGATCTTTAATAGTCACCTAAATAAAAATTAAGACTCTTCGGTTTTGTTGTTTCTTCTTTTGAACAGGTTCTGGCCAGGATACTTTCATCAACAGAGGAACTGGAGTTAAATATGCATACAAACATATGGTCAAGTGGAAGACAGAAAACAACGCTATGCAGGGGGGTTGTGGCTCTGAATTGTTTGTTTCTTTGAGGTTTTTAGAGAAATAGAGTGGCATGTAGTGATATATAGATGGTTTCTTATTTAGAATAGACACAGGAGTATATTGTTGGTCTTCTTAGAACTTAGAAGATAGGTTGCTGGAATTTATGGACAGAATTAAATAAAGTCCAGAAATAAACAAGGGTAGAAGAACAAAAAGGCAGAAAAGGTATCGACTAATAACTGCTAATTTTCATCGCTAAAACTCTTCAAATTCAATTTCGACACATAAAATTAGAACATAATTAAAATTAGAATTGATATAGACACAACAATCCATAATTATCAAAACAGAGTTACAGCCAGCAGGAGGAGCATTTGTAACGACAACATAGCATAAGAAACAGCACCGCATTATGTCGACAATTCTAACCTCTATTGTTGAAACTCACCCTTGTACCAAAGTATCCAAAAGATCTATATTCTGTTCCATGTAATCAGCAGCAATTGACTGTGACTTAATCCGCTGTCTTTGCAAATTAGCGACCACATGAGTGGCAGCCTGACGGGTCTGCAAAAATTAAAACCCATGATTATATGCAACTTGCAAAAATAAATAGAAGTACGAAGGTCAGCCTCAGTTCCAACATCATAAGGGTACTGCACAGAGAGTGCTGGGGTTGCTTACCCCCAAATCTAATTTAGGAAGACACATGACTAGAAGGCGCAGTGTATCATCTTTGAAGAACTCCTGAGTCACTCGTGCACAAGCTTTAGAAACTGGTTCTGATTGATCATCACCATAAAGAACATTCCTCAACTCCATAATGAGTTTCCTTAATTCAGACATCTGCATAGGCGCCACGATGTCAGCACAGTATTGTTTATCAAAAAACTGACCAAGAGCTATCCGACATACAAAACCAGTTCCTCAAATGACTACTGATTAAAATAAGCAGAGGCACAATGATAGCTCCTACGTACAAAACGAGTTCCTCAAATGACTATTGATTAAAACAAGCAGAGGCACAATGAAGTAATTGGTGAACACTTGTTCAGTCTCTGCAAGCGGAGAAAACAAGAGAAAAATGTACCTCTTTTCTGGAATTAAAGCAGAATGAATTGTTGTTTTGAAATTACTGGAAGAGAGGCACAGTTTTTCCTTGAACTAGGACAAAGTATGATAACATGGCGACGAATAAAACCCTAAGTGCGTCTGTGTGTTATGGAACCTTTTCTTGGCGTTTGGTTTCGCGGGTCTCGGTGTTGCAGTCGACGTAGATGAGGAGGTCTCGCACCTGACGGACGAGCTCCTCCGGCGTCCGAGGCTTCGACTTGAACAACCCTTTCATGGGTGATGCAATGTAGAAGAAAACCAGAGCCCCCCGTTTTTGTTTGTCTCACAACGTAGTTTAAGAGGATTACATCAATCTGTATGTAGTTCTATGGCAATACGAAATATGGAGAGAGAGAGAGAGAGAGAGAGAGGATAGTGCTACGCGGGGTTTCCTCTGTATAAGGTAACGGCTCTTATGGGAAGTGGCCATGTGACGGTTACATCATCAGTGATGTTATAACGTGACACCCAATATTTTCTCCCTTGCATGCGTCACACTTTTTGCAGTCATTTATACGGACTAAATATAAAAATCATTTCATATCATTATTAATAGAAAGAATTATATTTAATTTCCTTAAAAATTATTATTTAATCACTCAGATTCACTGACATTTAAAATATTTTATATAAATTCATTAAAATTTGTCAATGCGTAACACTTAAACTCTATCATCAATATCCGTTAGTATATCTATTAATAAATTACACTCAGATCCCTTGAAGTTTGTAAATATGTAATACTTAAACTTTTAAATTTAAAATATTATATTTAGACAAAAAATATTTCATATTCTAAGTCATTCATTATTTGACCATCGTGACAATGTCATTATCATTTTTTAGAAGAAAAATGCTATTTAGACTTAAAAATCTAACATAATTTGTTGACCTAATGATGTTGTATCGTTAGATTAACACTAAATTCTAATGTTTGGTGGAACTCACAGTCAATCCAAAGGTTATAGTGAATTAAGTAAGTAAATTAAGTCCCAATAACATTACTATTTCTAGAATCCTTAACTCATTACTAAAAGAGTAATGTTATGTAATCTAAATCTGTAACTCAAATTTACATCCAAAATAAAAAAAAATTATTAGATCAGTGAGTTCTATTTTAAAATGTTGATCGGATGCACTGATCTATTAGACTCCTTTTATTTAGAATATAAATTTAAATTATAAATTTGAGTTATATATTATCTCTCAAACTAAAGTCCATTTCAAGTACTTTAAACTAACAACTATGACCCCGTTTGGTAACGTTTAAATTTTTCGTTTTTCGTTTTTATTTTGATATTTAGAGAAAACAAGAAAAAAAACTCGTTTGGTAATCATTTATGTTTTTTGTTTCTGTCATCGTTTGATAAACGAGGGGCAATTTTCAAAAATAAAAAAAAATCATTTTTGATTTTAATTTTTCGTTTTTCAAAAATAAAAAATAAAAACGTTACCAAATAGGAGCTATGTAATCGTACCTCGTCTCATCTCTTTCAAAGTGTAGTGAATCGCATGAATGGATAACTTATCTGTGTCAATCCAATGTACATAATTCACTAAACCACCTATGTAACGTATATAAGGATTGTGTACAAATTCACCTCCATGATGAATTTCAAGGGACACCAAAAACATAATGCAAATATAATAAACAACTTTATGCATAGAAATATACACCATGTCAATAAAATATGACATCTCTTACTTTTGAAATTTGTAAAGGGTATTAATGGATGAAATATACACCTGTCAATATAATATAATAATTATATTAATTTATTCGAATCAAATTAAATTTTAAATTATTTACAAATCCAGATATGAACCATTAAAATAAAATGATTAATTTCAATTTGCACTATGAAAGATCACTTGAATCTCAATTTGTACACTTAGAGTTTAAAAATATTAACTTCTACCCTAAAAAACATAAGTTTGTATAAATGTACACATGGAATTAACTACCAACCGTTTTGCCGTTAAAAAAGTTTAGATTAATTATAAATTGCACTTTTAAATTTTAAAAATTTCATATTTATGATCTAAAAATAATTTCTTCCATTAATGCTCATTAATTAACTCTCAATTGTGTCGTGTCATAATATTTTCATGCCATGTTCGAATCAATAAACAAATATTTTTAAAAAATTATAAAATAAATATTTTTGGCTTACAATATTTGTTAAATAGATATTTTCTATCTACAGTTACATACGAATCTTTTGATTTTTCAATTAAATTAAAAGTAAATATGAACAACACAACATAAACAGAAAATAACTATTTAATGAGTATTGTAGACAAAAAATAAGTATTTTTATAATTTTTAAAAATATCAAAAAGTATTATACAAATTATCGTAAATGTGAAATATACAACACAACGCAATTGATTCAACACGAAAATATTTTGGGTTCAAAATATATTTTATTGATTCGAGCACAATAAGAGAATGATACGACATGACACAAAATAATATGATACGACACAATTAAGAAATATTTAACGAGTATTAATGGATGAAATTATTTTTAATCATAAATATGAAATATTTAAACTTTGAAGGTATAATTTATTATTATTCTAAACTTTTTTAACGGCAAAATAAATGGCAGGTAATCCGGTGCACATTGATACAAATTTATATATTTTAAGATATAAATTAATATTTTTAAATTAAAAAAATTTAAATTAAAATTCGATTGATGTTTTTGTTAAAATTGACCATATTCGAATTGAACTTTTAAAATTGGATTCAGATTCGGACAGATTACACCACACTATTAGTCGTTACCCAAAACGTTTTCTCTTGGGGGAATTTCATTTTATACCTTGAATTTTTATTTTTTATTTTTTATTTTTATATTTTACTCATTCAAAGATTAGATTTTTATATTTTACCTTTAATGTATTAAAAATATTTTACTCTTAATGTATTAATTTTTTTTTATAAAATATAGATTTCATTGCTTATTTGGTCAAAAGTCACCCCATTTACATTGTCAGAATAAGTAACAAAAGTGCAACATTACAATATTTTTAATATAGTATAATATATAAAAAATTTAATTTTTTGGAGCATAAAATAAAAATTATTAAATCTTTTGGGGGCAAAGTGTAATTCGTCCTTCCCCTTTTAATACCGATCGTTTGGAGAGGGAGCGAGAGAGGAGAAGAGAGTCAGAAAATCTCCGCCACAAAACGTCTCGCACCAGCAAATTTTCAGCTAAAAGATTAGAGAGTGAAGCCGATGATGATAGTCCTACAGACAATGGCTTCTTTAGCATCACACTCTCTCTTCAATTCCTCTCTTCGACTATGCCCAATTCGTAGACCATCATTCTCTCCCCACTCTACTGTCAAACGAATTGCGGAGAGAGAAATCAAGTTTTCTGCGTTTTATAGCAAGATAAATGGGCGTTATACTTCTTCTTCTTCTGCTGTGGCCACCGATTCTGTGGACACTACTGTTGTTGCTAACGAAGGAGACAAGGCCTCACATGATGCTTCCAACGAGAAAGTAGTGCTTCCAACCAATGAATCGTCCGAGAGGCTTCTGAGAATCAGACACAGTGTATTGGTTTCTCCTATTTAATTTCTTACCTCATACTTTTTTATTATATTATGTTCGGTTTTAGTAATCTGTTATGCTACTGGAAATTGAGTTTAGCTGAAAATAGGAAGGACTTTTGGAGGTTTAATCAAGTTTTCTATCGCAGTTTTGTGTTTAATGATGTTTGATTTCAGTTAAAATCAATGAACTTAGCTCATGGGAGTCACATAGTTGTGTTCGTTCTCAATTCGGTGACAGTGATTATTTTAGGTTTAGAATATTAATTCACTTTACTTTCCAATATTTTATGAGCCATTTCCATTTTTTAACAGCCGAGAATAGAGATGTTACATGGTAAAATGAAGAATTATAAAATAGAAATGATCATATTATCGAGATGATAAAAGTAGCATAAATTAGAAAAAAAATAAGCTAAGATGGTTTGAACATGTCCAATGAAAATCTGTAACTGTTTAGGCGAGGAAGAGTAATATGATTACATAGACGCCACGACTGAGGAAGACCAAAGTTAATGCAGATTGGGATTGTAAAAAAGATATGGTAGCTTGTCATTTAACTAGAATAGGGCCCTTAACAGAGAAGAATGATGAAGCAAGATTCATGCTGTAGACCCCAAGTGCTGGGATAAGGTTTTGCTAAGTTTTTTATTGCCTGCCTTTTACTGATGATTTATGTCATGGTTGATTTGACATTAATTTTATTTTGCTCTGTTTGATTGTTACATTCATCACAGAAGAAATGAAATTTAGAATATTGCATATATCAACCATCTCAACCACACATACACATATAGTTGCAGGCACTATCGTGCAACACATTTTTTTTTAACTCTTATGGTTACCAGCTATTTAAGTTGAAATTCTAATATTGTCAGAAATTACTATGTGATGGAGTAATATTCTTGTAAGTTAAAAGAAAACATTGAATTTTGTTGTCTTTATGTTGTTGACATTGATCTGGATAGGAAAAGGAATGTAATGGAAGCTATACTGAGTTTAACTATACACCTTTTCGTTGATACGTTGGTGATAGCATGTCTCTCCATTGTCATACCCAAATATTGACCTCCATGACCAAGAGACCAATTGATGATGTATTCTTTACATGTTTACAGAAGATGGTTGTTGAAAGTTAATTCGAGCATTAGTAAGAGTTCAATATTGATTCATGTCTGTCACATGTCATACTTATGTGTTTGGTAGTTCTGGAAGTGCATTAAATAAATACGCATGAGCAGACGACAACCTTTTTTGTGCTGAACAATCTTATCCATGGATGTAGTGTGCCCATGTAATGGCCATGGCCGTTCAAAAGCTCTACCCAGATGCAAAGGTGACTATTGGGCCATGGATTGACAATGGATTTTATTATGACTTCGATATGGAGCCTTTGACAGATACAGACCTGAAGAGGATTAAGAAAGAGATGGTGAGCAGTATTAGTTCATAGTCACAATTAATATATTTTCCAATAGCGTGGTTGGTCACTACTTTGGGAAAATATTCATTATTTTACGGTTTTTGGGTACAGAATTTATTTGTTGAGTCATCTGTAGGATCGCATAATTGGCCGAAACCTACCACTAATTAGAGAAGAAGTTACCAGAGATGAAGCTCAGAGAAGAATAATGGCCATCAATGAACCTTACAAGATGGAGATTCTGGATAGTATCAAAGAAGATCCCATCACAATCTATCATATTGGTAATGCTAGTACTTTTCTTTTTTCTTCTGGAAAATATTATATTTCAATGTCTTACCCTGATTATGCTGTTAGTGCTTTACTTGCTCGTGCTCTTATGTTGCATACTGCAGAATCAACTATTATAGGATTTGCAAAAGCATTCTGAGATCATGTTTGGGTCCAGTTCTTCGTTGAACCAAACTTCATTGGCAAAAATGCATTTCAGAAATTTCAGAAGACACATTAACTGTTTGGGCAGTATTTTCTGATACTGTCCAATAATTAAAAAAGGAACGTGGCACTACTTCTGAGAGCTCATATTAAATTTACTTTACAGTGACAAGCCTGTCCATGTTCTACCAACATTTTAAAAGATAATTGCGTCCATGTTCTAGTAACACTTAAAAAAACAAAAAAAAAACAAAAACAAAAAAAAAGTGCACATGTTCTAGCAACACTTCAAATATATTTTTTAACCCAAAACTGGAAAGTTTTCTCTTGCTTATACAAGGCTATTAATACCTAGCTTTTATCTCTGATTCCTTTTCCTTTTATGGTCAAGTTCTATTTTATTTTTTATTCTTCTTGTTTATGTTACTCTATTTCGTGGCATTAGTTGCAAAGATTGGCCGATGCTTCATGCTTAAACGTGTGGTTATCAAAGACAGAGACTTGAATAACAGTCACTATAGTAGAAGTTGGGTATTAGTTGGTAGTTGGCTTTTTTTGCTATCACGTAGAAGAGCCAGCATATATACTTTGATGATCATGTAGAAGGGGAAATAAGTGAATAAGAATATAAAAGGAATACAAAGGAGGTAGGATTTGGGTATCAACTGCTGCTAGTTCAAGCCAAAACTCCTTTCAACAAAAGAGTATACAGACACTGGACATGTATCACTATGCCAAATTGCCAACAGAAAATCAAATGTAACATAAATAGCATAAGCTTGTGAGTGGGAAGTTTCATGCCTTAAAGGCACTTTCTGTTCCTCTCCCTCCATAAGGGCCACATAAGGCACTGTGGAGTAGGATTTATCTTTCCCTGTTTCTCTTCCTAGGAGGCACCATATCCATCTGCGTACCAGGTCCTCCAATGACACCCACACAACATGACAGGGGGTGTAAATTGCATGTGACATTCCCCTTGCATTGCAACATCACAATGGAGCAAGAAATGATCTAGCGTCTATTTCAATGTCTTTACAAAGATGTTACCAATAGAGAAAAGTACATGGCTTTAGTGTGACCATGTGGTGGTTGTACACAAAAACATTTATGCTTTGTTTGGCATGATAGAAAAATGGAAGAATGGAAAGTTGAAAGGATGAAAAGTTAGAAGATTGGAAGGATGGAAAGTTGGAGGGATGGATAAAACATCATGTTTGATGAGGAAGGAAAATAAGAAAGATGAAAAAGTGGATGAGTGAACTTTCTTTTCAACTCACCAAAATCAATCCCTCCAAAATGGGAAGGAAAGTGGATGAAAAGTTAATTATTTGTATTGAAATATATTTTATTTGTTTATATATTTTTTGATTTATACATATATTATGTATACACTGTCTCTTATACACATC
>CM042197.1:6453845-6468188 GCA_023539305.1 Ilex asprella
CATTTAAGACACTAATTTCTTAACTTGGTAATATTACTTAACATTTAACATACTAATTTCTCTATCTGAATAATGGATAAAATATTTAGCTATTTGTTTGTTAATCATTGTATTATTTTTTTTGGATGTAAAATTGCTAGTCAAGTTTGTTAATCATTGAAAATTCGACTAAATAATATATTGTCTTATGAAATAATGATACTAAAAAAATAAGAACAACGGTATGTGACGATGCTGGTGTTTAATAAGCACTTCGGTTAGACACTTGATTTTTGAACCAAAATTTTGAAGCTTGTTTCAAATCTGACGAAATAAAATTCAAAAACTTGTCGAAAACTTTGGTTAGTCAGCAGAATCTATGGTACCATTTTTCCGTCATCATCCAAGTACTCTCCTACAATTAATCTATGGCATGAAATTGTTCTCCGGTGTAGAATTTCTAGCCTTTGAAAATAATATTAACCAAGAGTGAAAGGAAAGGTTAGTATGAACAGAGAAAGTTCAACCACAACATTAGAACAAACAAACCTCAAACTAAATTAGCTTAACTGAAGGTGGGACTGACACATGACTGGTTTTAAGCTTCCCATTAACAATATAAATAGCTCATGCATTCAATATTCCACATTCACTTGAAAACAAAAAACTAGCTGATAACACAAAAAGGATCAAAAGAAGAAAAATGGGTTTGAAGATTAGTCTTTCCTCTATTGTTTTGCTGTTATTGCTCACACATGCTGTAGACGCGCAACCGGGGGTGTTCGATGTGACCACATTAGGAGCAAAACCTGACGCAGATATCGGCCCGGTGAGAACTCTAAATTTTAACATGCACCAAGAATAGAAACATACACATTGGATTTTTTTTTTATTGTGAATAAATTTTTTTAGCGACGAAAATACACATTTACTGAAGAAAATTTGGTCCAAAAAAAGAGAGGAGATTATAAGACATAGATTAAATGGCTCGGGAGTGATTTTTATGATAATTTTTAGTGATACTTAAACATACTTGCTAAAATTATCAAAAATTCTATTTACGCGACAATTTTCTCAATGATATCGCTAAAAAATGCTTTTTTTAGGGACAACTATCAAAATCGTGGTTAAAAACCTTTCCTATTTGTTGTGGGTAACTTCAACCTGCAGTTGTGCTAAATTCAATGTTGAGTCTAGAAGAAAACATGTTTAGCCAATTTCAATAATGTTGATTCTGGATTGTAGGCTTTAATGAGTGCTTGGAAAGAGGCATGTGCGTCGGTGACTCCAAGTACAATATTGATTCCAAAGAACAATTATGCATTAAGTCAAGTGCTGTTTCAAGGTCCCTGCAAGTCTTCTATAAATTTTCAGATCCAAGGTACAGTGAAAGCTCCTGGTGATCCAAATGCGTTCAAGGCCGATGGTCCGGGGCTCCCCGGATGGGTTACTTTCGGACACGTCGACCTCTTAACCGTATCGGGCGGAGGAACTTTCGATGGCCAAGGAGCTGCTGCTTGGAAAGCAAATGATTGCGCAACTAATAGCAACTGTCCCAAACTTGCCATTGTGAGCCTATGTAGATATAGCTAGTCGATAATCATATCTTCAATTACTATTGAACTTTTATATTCTGGACCAATGTTCATAATTGTAATCTGTACATCTGTATCCGGTAAAGTTATATCCTCAAGATAGATTGCTAGTGACCTGTTTGCAGTTAAAAACACGAATTCATTTTGTGTTATTGCTTGAAGCATCCTGTCGATTATCATTCTTAATTTTTGTTTTTGCAGCATTCATTAATTGTTTTGCAAATACTTACTGCGTTGTTTGTGATTTTGGATACAGAGTTTAATTTTCAATTTCGTCACCAATTCAGTGGTCCAAGAAATAACTTCCCTAAACAGCAAAAATTTTCATCTTCAAGTTTTTGGTTCTGATAACGTGACTGTTCAACATGTTACCATCACTGCACCCGGAGATAGCCTCAACACGGACGGAATCCACGTCGGACGTTCAACTAAGGTCAACATCACAGATATAACCATTGGAACCGGAGACGATTGTATCTCCATTGGCGACGGCACCCAACAACTTACCATCGAGAAAGTGACGTGTGGTCCGGGACATGGTATCAGCGTAGGAAGTCTTGGCAAGTATCCTGATGAACAAGCAGTGGCCGGAATCTTCGTTAGAAATTGTACACTCTCCAACACAATGAATGGTGTAAGAATCAAAACATGGCCGGCTTCCCCCCCTGGCAGTGCCTCTGATATGCACTTTGAGGATATCATCATGAATAATGTTGGCAATCCTGTTCTCATTGATCAAGAGTATTGCCCCTCTAATCAATGCACAAAACAGGTACAAAAAACCAAAAAAATACAAAGTCTCGTAAACGTACATATTTTATTCATTTATTTGAAAACTTAGGCTTAAGCTCCTTGGATTATTGAATCGAGTTTGAACAATGGTTTGTTCGGCGTATTAGGCAAATGAACAAATATAAAATCTTATATATCTCGTAAATTTTACACTTTGTATAAATAGTTATGTATATACTAGATACATATTTTCAATATGCTTGAACAAAATATTAAACTTGATTTGTTTAATGAGAGTAGCTCGAGTTTGAATAACAAAAATATTAAACCGAGATTGAACCAGATGTTTAAAACTCATTTCAATCCTAAGGCAACGAGCCGAGACTAAACATTCTGATGTTGGGTGCTCGGTTTGATTTATTTGCACCCTAAAAGTTACTATTTGCACATAGTTTTCTTTGTTTTCAATCTACCTTTAAATTTGTGCTTTATGATTCTCTTGTTTATAGGCTCCCTCGAGTGTCAAGATCAGCAATGTTAGCTTCAAAAACATAACGGGCACTTCATCAACACAGCTTGCTGTGAAGCTGGTTTGTAGTGGGAGTATTCCATGCCAAAATGTGGAGGTTGGTGACATTGATCTCGCCTATAGTGGACCGGGAGGCCCTGCCACGACCATCTGTTCTAATGTGAAGCCCATTTTTTCGGGCAAACTGAATCCTCCGACGTGCGTCGGTGGTTCTCAATCTTCTTAAATCCACTGCCTCAGGAGAAGGGTTGATTGATTCCCTATTTTCCTTTTCTTTTGTCAAAGAGTTTTGTACGTGTTATGGAGAGAGAGAAAGCCTTTCGATCTCCCGGCAAATGCATGCTTAAATGCATGTTTAGTTGGTATATGAATTCTATTTGTAAACGTTAATAATACTATGATAATACAGTCTTGTACTCAGATCAGAAATAAATTCTGATTCTTGGAGTATTTTTTTGTACCACACAGCTTTTATTCCACACGTATCATTACGTTTCATCGGTTTTGTTAATTTATATCGACGGTAATCTAAACATTAGGTAAAATTATGTTTGATCGAAATAACAAAAAAATGATATTTTATGGCATATTGAAAGTATAATCATTGATAGTGCATAATGAAGGAATAGAAATCCGTCTCTAAATAGTTTAGATTTAAGCTTTGTTGAGTTGATCAATTATGCACAATGAGAGGAAGTTCTTATGCACATTTGTAAGTCCCTGAGTAATGCTCGGTTATTTAACAGGTTGGACATATGCCACAACTCGTGCATTAAACCGCCTTTTATATAGATTGTTCTTGTTTTGGCTTAAGATTGTGCAAATCCAACCTACTCAAGGCTGCAATTGAGCAGTCCTATAGAGCAATGGTACTACAAATTTGTCGACATGTTGTAGAAACATGGATATCAAAACATAAAACAGATACATGGGACAAAAAACGGTTGTTATCTTTTCTTGAACCGTGGAGCGTTGTGTTTATACTTGGACTAACATTTAAATTGGAATCTTTATTTTGAAAATGTCTGGAAAACACTTGCATATGAATGAGTGTGGTACTAGTTACTACTGCTATGATGTGCCTAGCCTTCTACCAAATGCACAGGTTTTGTACTCCGGCTAGTATGATGAAGCACACCATGCACGGTGAAAACTTCAAATTCCAAGGGAAGGGGTGGGGGGGGGGGGTCCGATAGGGGTAGGTTCAACTTGTCTGTGGCCTACGTAAGTTGTTTGTCGAGGTGGGCTAGTGAGATATTCATCAATACATTTTTCTTCATTTTTTTCTTTTTTAATAGATCACTTATTGGTATCCCCCAAAATGCAAAGGTAAGTTATGTCATTCAGGGTGATTGATGGAGATGGCCAAATTCCAACCCTAGGAATAACAGAGAGCTGATGGAAATCATAACTTCCCTACCCAGTTATCCTCCCATTTCTTGAATGAGGGATGAGACTAAATGGATGCTCACATCTAATGGGATGTTTTCTACCTCATCAAACTTTGAAAAGCTCAGAAACAAGAAACAAGAAGTCAGTTGGTGTCATCGGGTTAGGTATAGTAAGAATATCCCTAGAACAAGTTTCATCTTATGGCTTGCTATTAGAGAAATGTTGGCTACACAAGACAGAATTCAGCCTTATGCCCAGAATATAGGTTCTGTGTGTCTACTGATGGGCTAGATCCAACTTGCTCAAGCCCAATTCAGGAAGTAAGCTCAAATTAGCTATAAAGTAGGTCAAACCTAGCTTATGCATTTGGCCCATTCCAAAGTTCAAGAAGTCCAGAAATATTAACGCACGTGAGAAATAATTACCAGAACTGTCACTTTCGAAGATAGCACATATATTTACTTGTACCTATCCTTAGCTGTAGCTATCCATCCGAAGGACTAGTTACTTATTCTATCACACCACCACCTCAACTAAGACTCTGTACCTATAAATTGTAAGCCCTCTACGCATGAGGGACACACCTCTAGATCTCTACACACCTTTTACACGACTATCTCACCATATCTAAAACTTATCCTTGCTCTCTCTCCCCCCACCTTCTACTTTATTAATAAAATTCTCCGGTCACCGTTGTCGCCTAAGTGGTTTGGTCTCTTTTGCTATTTATTGCTTTATTAATTACCCTACATCACATTGACTGTTGTTGTGCATAAATCCACTTTTGTGCATCATGTACTTTGCAGAGATACTCAAGAAACTCATTCCCATCTATTCTTTGAGTGCTTCTTTTCTAGCATAATATGCAAATTTGTCATGAAAAAAATGCAATGTCCCTTGGCAAACTCTTCCCTGGTAGCAATTCATCAATTGGTCAGCAAGCTCTTAGAATGGTAATGGCCTCCAAAACATTATTAGACAACTCTGCCTTAGAATTACAATTTATGAGATTGGGAGGGAAAGAAACCAAAGAATTTTTAAGAATGAGTATAGGGATCCTACTATTAAAGGGTGTCCATGGGCCGGACCAGGTTAGGTTTGTAATTTTTTTTTTCGGGTTGCGCTTGGCTAGGGTAGGCCCAAACCCTTACCGGATGAGTTATCAGGCGGGCCGAGCAGGGCTTCAGGTAGGGATAGGCTACTTGCAATCCAAACTCGCCCCTTACTGGGTGGGTCCATAGGCCCTTGCGGGTAGTGTTATTAGAACTGGACCGGTTCAATTGTGACCCGAGACCTTAATCATTTCGGTTCCTTAGTTGGGTTGCATATGGAAGAGAACCGGTTAAAAAACAAAAAATCGGCCAATTTTTGTAAAAAACTGTTAATTGGATGATTTTTAAAAACTGGCCAGTTTGAAGACATAAATGTAATTTGGGCCAATTTTTTGCCCTAAATCGCAGAAGACACCAGTGAGAAACTCTGGCGAGTGCTCAGGTGACTAGTAAGGAACTCAGGCTGATTTTTTTTTAATACTCAGGCCATTTTTTGCCCTAAATCGCAGAAGACACTATCGATCAAGACCAGCTCAGGCGACCATCGACTACGACTAGCTCAGGTGACCAACGAGTAATTGTAGCATTTATCAAACTGTAGCATCGATCTCTCTCTCCTGAGCAATGTTATCAGAATCGGACTGGGTCAATGGTTCACTGATTCAACCGTTGAGTCAACTGGTTGAACCGGTTATATAATAAAAAATATATAAAATTATAAAACATAATATTTTAACTAAAAAATATAAAAAATTAATATATAATTGCTCAAATGAAATGTATTAAATTCATTTTCTAAGAAATTCAACCATACAAAAACAAAAGTGAGTGAGAGAATGTCTCTGTGTGTGTAACGAAGAGAGAAAAAGAAAGAGGGAGGGGGTTACAGTTACAAGCTAACAACTCGCAGGTAGTAAAAGGAAGGGAGCAGAAGGAGACTCAAAAGTTAGATTGCTGAGTGAGAGGAGACTTAGTCAGCTGCTCAATCTAGAACAGAGGAGGAGCTGGTCTGTCGCCCGAGTTGTTTGTTGCCGCCCGAGTTTGGTCGTTTGTCGTCGTCTCTTGTCGCCCGGAGCTGATCGCGTGGAGCTGGTCGCCTGGGAGTGACCTAGCTCCCCTGTTGTTCGGGAGAAACGACACCATTTGATACTTTTTTTAAAAAATAAATCAGATAAAAAAATGACACTGTTTAGTGCCTTTTTTAAAAAACCTAGCAGACCCAAAAAACGACACCGTTCCATTGTTCTTTTTCAATCCTAAAAGGAAACTTTTGGCGCCATTGTTGGCACACTCCTACACCAAAACGGATCCTCAAGTTTTGCAATTCTTGGTGCATAGCTGGAACACCAAGAAACGAATTAGGATTTATTTAATCAGTTTTGCGATTCATCTCCTTCGTCCATTTCAGGTAGTCTTATGTCCATTTCAAATATTTTAAAGTGGATATATGTATAAACACACACACACACACACACACACACATATATATATATTTATATGAATATACATACACACCCACAAATTTACATTTTTATTAGTTGAATTTTTCTTGACCTAAATTTAAATTTTAAAATTTTGAATCTTCGATTGTTTTGTTGATTTCTTTGATCATTATTAAATTTTATGATATGATTTAATTGTGATGTTTTGGTTTGTTATTAATTTATATTGATCGTGGGTTCGAACTTCATTGCCACATTCTCCATGTAACATACTATTCAAAAAAAAAAACATTGAAACTTGTTTTAGTGTTGATACAGTAGTTAGTCCATTTTTTTTGCAGGTATTGACATCTATAATGGAGTTCATTGTGGTTAATGAAATTGAGAACACTCTAAGTATTGGAATGCAGTTTGACTCAGATAAAGATGCTTATGAGTTTTATAACAAATATAAAGGTTCAGTCGGATTTAGTGTGAGAAAAGGCTATCATAATAAAAGTAAGAAAGACCAAATTATGATTTATAGAAAGTATGTTTGTTACAAAAAGGGACAAAGAGATGTGGATAAAAGGGATTGGAAAGTAATAACGAACCAAATGTCCAGCTCACATGTGCATATCCCTCAATCGAGAAATTGAGAAATTTATCATGGTCAAATGGGAGGAGGATCACAATCATCCATTACACCTTAAGGAATGTGTGCATATAATGTCATCCTAAAGAAAAGTTTTTACTATACAAGACATTCATGTTGACATGACAACGGGTTGTGAGATATTACATAAAGATTCATATGAACGTATGAGTACCCAGACAGGTGAAAGAGAAAATTTGAGATCACTCGGCAAGACAAAAAAATTAAATCAGTGATAGGAGGCATCAAGAGTTGAGATATGGTGAAGCTGGTAGTTTATTGAATTATTTTCACTTAGAAGCGGTTAAAAATCCATCATTTTACTATGGTATCGAGTTAGATGTTGAGGAGCATATTACAAATATTTTCTGGGCTGCCCCGAAAATGATTATCGACTATAGTCACTTTGGAGACGTTGTCTCATTTGACATAACATTCCGTACGAATAAGGATTATCGGCATTTTGCAAGCTTTGTTGGCTTTAATCATTTTAGGAAGACTGTGATTTTTGGTGTTGCATTATTGTATGAAGAAACAACAGCTTCGTTTCAATGGTTATTTGAGACATTTTTGCAAGCAATGTCTGGGAAGAAATCTATTACCATCTTTACTGACCAAGATCAAACAATGGCTAAGGTAATAACCCGAGTGATGCCGGAGACTTATCATGGGCTATGCACTTGACACCTTTCCCAAAATGCTTTAAAACATCTAGGGAATATATACAAGGATGGTTCTAACTTTGTCACCAAATTGCAAAAATGCATTTATGAATATACGAAAAAATACAAATTGTTTGAGACTCAGAATATTTTGCTTGATGAGTATAATTTGCAAGATAATACCTAGATGAAGACAACTTGGACTTTGAGGGAGAAATGGGCTAAGGTGTCTATGAAGAGAACTTTGACAGCAGGTATGAGGAATACCCAACTTAGTGAGAGTTTGAATGCAAAATTGCGAAAGTACTTAAAGTCAGACCATGATATTGTTCAATCCTTTACTCACTTTGATAGATTTGTAAATGATAAGAGATATGTGGAGTCGGAGGAAGAGTACCATTCTAGGCAAAAGTTGCCAAGAATGAAGTTCAAAAAAGCTCCCATGTTGGTGCAAGTTGGAGAATGTTACACTCCTCCTGTGTTTGATTTATTTCATGACGAGTATGATACATTCCAATGTGCTGTTGTGAAGCCATGTAATACTATGGAGCAGCAACATCAATTTGTTGTTAAATTGTTTGAAAAAGAGAAGGAGTATTTGGTGTGGATAAATGCTACTGAACAACTTGTTAGTTGTAGTTGTTAGAAGTTTGAAATTGTTGGAATATTATGTAGTCATGCTCTTAAAGTGTTGGACACAATAAATATTAAGCAAATTCCTGAAGGCTAAATAATAAAGAGATGGAGACGAGATGCAAGGAATATTCATACATCAAATTATAGTGTATCAAATGTGGAGGATCCTAAGTTGGTGGCAACATATCGTTATAAACAACTATGTCCTAGAATGGTACAATTAGCAACTCGTTGCTCTGAGCTTGGACTTGCACATCAGTTGGTGACACGAGACATTCAAAATTTGTTTGAACAAGTGAAGAAAATGTTTGCATCACATATTGATGAAGGTAGTGCTTCATTCGAAAACACATGTGTCGATAATGAAAGAGTGGAAAATGTGGACCCTAACATTTTATGAGTGAAAGGTATAAAAAGGAAGGATGGTGGTTACAAAGGTTGGGGTCGACTCAAGCTGTGGCATGAGAAGCCATCTAAGGGGAAGAAATTAGTTACACAACATTCTAATATGTCCAAGGTATAACACATCGAACATTGAATAATTTTTTTATATTTACTTAACTTACGACAATATTGATTTAAGGATTATTTGTCATTAAGGTACTTTCATCTTCACAACCAGTATGTTCACAAGCATTATCTTCACAACCATTATCTACACAACCAGTATGTTCACAAGCATCCAATACTCAACTATGTTAGTTTATTCATACATTGATTTTAATGTTATATTCTCATTGATCCATTCTAATTTATGTAGGGTATGTCATTTGATGCAACACAAATGCTTTTTTTTGATGCGGAATCCTCCTTCATGAACGAGAACTTCTATGATTTTTTGAAAGATATTTGAAGAACAAGAGGGCAAAAGTTGTGTTTGTGCTGCCTTCCATGGTTGCAGGTGGCTGAGTTGTTGGTGTTGTTTTTTTGCTATTGCTTGATGCTGATGGTTTTGCAATGAAGTTCATGTTGCTGCTACGGTTCTGGATGGTGCTTCAAATTATTGTTCAAGTTTTGAAGTCCAGTTACAATATATTCTTTTGCTACGGGGATGGTTGATTTTAACACTTTCTTTTTGATCCTTTTGAAATGTAAAATTACAATATATTCTTTTGCTATGGAGATGGTGAATCTTCTATTGTCTTGTTTTAGAAGATCAACCATCCCTTTGGAAACACCTGTGTACATGAACCCATAATGTGAGTTGATGTTTATGCATGTTGATGGTTAAATTTAAATTGTTTAAGTATATTGAATCTATAAACATTCAACATGCAATGCCTCCATCATCTAACAAATGCCTACAATATCATCATCTAACATACAAATATTACACATATCATCCCTTCAATGCCACCAACATCCAATAACCGTTACACTAACAATCCAATAAATATAAGCATAACAACACCTTTCATAAAAAAACCAGAAGAATTTTATTGAATAAATCTAAAAAATTTCAAGCATAATCTGGTTCCCCTCCAAACCATACTCGTTAATCAATTTCAACCCATCCAGCAGAGCCAAACACTCAGCTCTCATATTTGAATCTATTCCTCCCAACCAGCTGCCACCAAAACCACATGCCCCTTAAAGCAACAAATTAACCACTGGAAGACTTGCCTTGCGGCCTGCCCATCTTCACAATAACAGCCATTGATACCTGACCAGGAACCCCCAACCAAACAGATTGATATCCAGAAGACGGATGTGAGGCTGATGAAATATGATCAACTGCACCTACTGTTGGCACTTTATTTTCGGCCATAGTAGATTCACTGCATCAAATTTTATACTATTAAAACAAACAACTTCCAACAACAGACAAAAGATTGGAAAGCAGGATTGGTGGAAAAAAATACATGTGATTCCTCCAACAAAATTAAAAAAAAAGGGAAGAATCAGATGAAATGTTTATGAGTAGTCAATTCTCCATTATAAAGTTTTGACTCAGAGAAGACAAAGAAAAGCAATATATTTCAATGTGAAATGAAAACACGGGAAACATTTTAACAAATACAAAATAACAATTCTGTTTGACATGTTGTCTCATTCTATATTAGATCGGGATCAGGTGAAGTACTGCTTGAAAGCAACTATTCTGCTTAGGAACAAATAAAATCATGCAGGATACCTTAACAATTCTCAAATTCTATGTTTAAGCTACAATGGTAAAGTGGCATGTAAAATAACTAAAATAGAGAGAGAGAGAGAGTACCTATTGTGGGAAATGGCTGAGAATAAGGGAGACCTGGTGGTTGTACTCGTAGCTCCCATTTTGTCTGATTCTTTCTCTATTCATCGACATCGGTGAAGGCGTAGGGCTTGAATATTTGAGTCTTCGACTTCAGCATCATTTTGGGTCTACAATTTTAGGGCTTGAATTTGGACAGAAAAAGAAAAACCAAACGTTGCTGTTTTTGGGTCTGATTGGTTTTGCCGTTTTTTTGATCTGATTTGTTTTTTAAAAAAGACATCAAATGGTGTCGTTTCTTCCGAACAACATGGCATGCTGTTCCTCCCGAACAACAGAGGATCCGTGTCCTGCCTGGGATTGAAGATTGAAGGAAGAAGGTAGAGTTGAATTGAAGATTTAGGGCAAAATTGCCCCAAAAAAGGATTTTTTTTTTAATATTTTTTGAAATTGAGCTGTCCGGTTTACTGGTTTGATAAAAAATCGGACAGTTTAGAGTTTTCCTTCTGGTTTGACTGTTTATACAGTTCAACTCAAGAACCGGACTGGATTAGGTCCCGATTCACAGTTGGACCGATCCAGTCCTGTTCTGATAACACTGCTCCTGAGTGCTCACTGATCAGTTGAGTGATTATTTTGAAGTGAGGAAGGTATTAATTTTTTGTCTCCGTACCATGAATTGATACTGTAAACATCTGATTATTTGGCAAATTGTTTCTGCATCAGGAGCTGAACTATGAAGGTCAGAAGGTGTAGAAATGTAGTTAAAAATGGTTTTAATCATCTGGAAGGATTAAAGTCAATTCTTGTAATTTTTCAAAACAGTTTGTTCTTTGATTCTTGTAATTATTTTTTTTATCAATAAAATTGTCCTATTCTTTAAAAAAAAATACTATAAACATCTGGAAGATAGTGATTTTGAGCATCACAAAATCAATGTATTTTTTAAAAACTTGTTGAGTTTTATTGAGCAATTAAAATGCTTTATTATTGATGTTACTGTACTACTATTGCATTTTAGACATATTTTATATTTTTTAGCTAAATTATTATATTTTTTAATTATTATATATATTTATTATATGACCGATCTGACCAGTTGATCCGTCGGTTGAACCACTGAACCATTGACTCAGTCCCCCAGTCGGTTCGATGACCAGTCCGGTTCTGATAACATTGTCAGCAGACGAGCCTATTGGATGGGCTTTTTATATACAATTTCATTTAAAAATAATGAATATTTTTGAATTAAAAGTAGAATCAAAATAGATAAAAAAAGTAAATAATGAATAATTTTATTTATAAATAGGGGAGGAATTGCATCACAATATATTGAACACGTACTAACTAAATTGACACTCATCCACCTATCTATCAGTTTTACAACTCTACCATTTAGAGCGTGTATGTTTAATACATAAAAAAAAATATATATATTATTTATAGTGTTTAAAATTTTAAAACTTTGAACTTATATTCATATTTTAATTGGGCTAGTTGGGCAGGCGGGTTCTTGGACTGAGTTTTACAGACTTTTTGCAGGCAAATTATTGGGCCGAGTAATGAGTTTAGAGGTAGGTCCAAGTCATCTCTTAAAAGATATTAAACTCGAATTTCGACAGACCAACTATCGAATGTATCGAATTTCAAATAATAGAACTCTACACAATCCAGCTTTGGACACCCTACTGCTACCCTTCAAAAGCTCCATCTGTAGCGCCATCAGATACAAACATGCTTCCTTGAGATTAAGGATAGGCCTAGTAATAGGCAACTGCCATTGATTGACAGCTGCCACCTTTTGCTCAACCCATTCTCTGATGTTTTTATACAAATATGTGGGGTTACTAGGCAAGAACCTCCTACCCCAAAAAAGTTTCTTTAATTGAAAACGTTTATGTTTCCTGTTTTAATTTTGATATTTAAGAAAAAAATTCGTTGAAAAATTAAATTTTTTTTATTATCGTTTTATAAATAAGAAACGATTTTTAAAGACGAAAAAAAAGACGTTCAACGCTTGTTTGGTATTAATGAGGTCAGCAATCGAGCCTTATTAACACTAAAAAGACATATTTATTGGGCACCCGTATAAATAGCAGTATCTCTCAAACCCTAAACCCTCAAACCCCTCGTCTCTGTTTTTCATCGTCAGCCTCTCTCTCTCTCTCTCTCTGCCCAACGAAGACATTGATACTTGCTCCAGTCTGCGTCGCCTCTTCGTCACCTCTATTCTTCTTCTTCTTTTTTTTTTCTCCCTCTGTCGCTACGGTGAAGGGTTCTCCTTTACCAGGTCGCCACATTAGAAACAAGATCCTCCACTAGCATCACCCATCTAACGAGTTATGGGTCTACAATAGTTTGACCAAGGATCAAATAAACGCTTGAGAAATTGTTGGTATCAGTGCAGTCGCACCATTGCAGCAGGAGCTAGGGTGTGTTGCATAGGGGGTTTATGCTGCGGGGGTGGGATGAGATAGATGGCTTGGGGGTTGTAGATGGTATATGAGGGTTTGAATGTCTTGGTGTTGTGTTGTGTCAGATTTTAGGTCAGATTTACAATAAATTATGTCAGATTTTAGGTCCAAATAGCATTTTCCCATTTGTAAATAATATATTCGAATCCACTTTGTGCATTTGTATATTTGAATCTAGCTGAAGGGTTTTTTTGGTCAGACGCTGCTATTTTTTTTTTTTTTTTTTTTGCTCTATAGCAGCTTTGCTTAGCTGTAGCTGATTTTTTGCTTTGCTCATCAGCTGCAAAGCTCATCATCTATTGCTGATTTTTTGCTCATCAACTGATTTTGTTGCTCATCTGTTGCTGATTTTTTTGCTACCCTGTAATTGAGACCCCAACAACTCAGAAATACCCTCCAAAGTTGCTGATTTTTGCTTTCAACTTTTTACGTTCAAACGAGTTTTTTGTTTTTGTTTTCAAATTTTTTTATCTATACTACTCTAAAATGTCTATATCTTAGAAAAACTTTTGATTACCCAAAATATCCCTATTAAATACTCAAATGACATTAGTATCCCTTTAGTCAACAAAAATTTCACTCCCTGGTCAATAGTCTCCTGGTCTTACTACCCTTACTAAATACATATCCTCTCTCACAATAACTCATTTTAATTTTAATTAATTATGCTCATTGAAAAATTTAGACGGTAAATATTCTAGAATTTAAAATGTATTCATTGCACATTAAACACTATCACAGTATTGAAGATTCTAGAATTCAAAAAAAAAAATCACAGTATTAAAGCTGCAATGAAATTTTTTATTTTTTAATTATACCATTGATTTTTGATAAAAAAAAAAATAAATTATACCATTGATTTCAATTTTTATTCTTGGCAACTGATTTGTACTTTCTAGACGGTACACATTCTGAATAGTTTTTAATGTGCAATGAATATATTTTAAATTAGAAGATGTATATTTCACCTTTCTCATTCTCACTCGTGTGTTATAATGGACAAAGTTGAAAAGCCAAGTCAT
>CM042197.1:6473188-6486477 GCA_023539305.1 Ilex asprella
CATTCAGTTGAAAACAAAAAATAGCTGAGAACACAAAAGGATCAAAATAAGAAAAATGGGTTTGAAGATTAGTCTTTCCTCTATTTTTTTGCTGTTATTGCTCACACATGTTGTAGAGGCACAACCAGGGGTGTTCGACATGACTAAATTTGGACCAAAACCCAACGCAGATATCGGTCCGATAATAACTCTAAATTTTAACATGCAGCAAGAATAGAAACATACACATTGATTTTTTTTTACTGTGAATAAATTTCTTCAGTGATGAAAAACCACATTTACCAAAGAAAATTTGTTCCAAACAAAAGGGGATTATAAGACATAGATTAAATGGCACGGGGGTGTTTTTATGATAATTTTCATCGATGCTTTACTTGTTATAATTATCATAAATTCTATTTACGCGACAATTTTCTGAATGTTGTTGCTAAAAAATGTCTTTTTTTAGCAACAACTATCAAAATCGTCGTTAAAAACCTTTCCTATTTGTTGTGGTGACTTCAACCTGTAGTTGTGCTAAATTCAATGTTGAGTCTAGAAGAAAACATGTTTAGCCAATTTCAATGATGTTGATTCTGGATTGTAGGCTTTAGTGAGTGCTTGGAAAGAGGCATGTGCGTCGGTGACTCCAAGTACAATATTGATTCCAAAGAACAATTATGCATTAAGTCAAGTGCAGTTTGAAGGTCCCTGCAAGTCTTCTATAAATTTCAGATCCAAGGTACAGTGAAAGCTTCTGGTGATCCCAATGCGTACAAGGCCGATGGTCCGGGGTTCCCCGGATGGGTTACTTTCGGACACGTTGACCTCTTAACTGTATCGGGCGGAGGAACTTTCGATGGCCAAGGAGCTACTGCTTGGAGCAAAAATGATTGCCAAACAAACAGCAACTGTGCCAAACTTCCCATTGTGAGCCTATGTAGATATAGCTAGTCGATAATCATATCTTCAATTACTATTGAACTTTTATATTCTAGACCAATGTTCACAATTGTGATCTGTACATCCGTATCGGATAAAGTTATATCCTCAAGATAAATTGCTAGTGACCCGTTTGCAAACTTGATCAATCATTATGTGGGAGAAAATTACAGTCGAAAACACGAATTCATTTTGTCTTACTGCTTGAAGCATCCTGTCGATTATCATTCTTAATTTTTGTTTTTGCAGCATTCATAGACTGTTTTGCAAATACTTACTGTGTTGTTTGTGATTTTGGAAACAGAGTCTAGTTTTCAATTTTGTCACCAATTCAGTGGCCCAAGACTTAACTTCCCTAAACAGCAAAAATTTTCATCTTCAAGTTTTTGGCGCTGATAACATGAAACCCGGAGATAGCCCCAACACGGACGGAATCCATGTTGGACGTTCAACTAAGGTCACCATCACAGATACAAACATCGGAACCGGAGATGATTGTATCTCCATTGGCGACGGCACCCAACAACTTACCATCGAGAAAGTGACTTGTGGCCCGGGACATGGTATAAGCGTAGGAAGTCTTGGCAAGTACCCTGAAGAAAAAGAAGTGGTTGGAGTCTTCGTTAGAAATTGTACACTCACCAATACAATGAATGGTGTAAGAATCAAAACATGGCCGGCTTCCCTCCCTGGCATTGCCTCCGATATGCACTTTGAGGATATCATCATGAATAATGTTGGCAATCCTGTTCTCATTGATCAAGAGTATTGCCCCTCTAATCAGTGCTCAAAATAGGTACAAAAACCAAAAAGAAATATAACAAAAAATCTCTTCAACGTACATATTTTATTCATTTATTTGAAAACTCGGGCTTAAGCTCCTTGAATTAACGAATCGAGTTTGAACAAGGGTTTGTTCGGCTTATCAGGCACATGAACAAATATAAAATCTTATATAAACAACTACTAAACCAATTATGCACTTTGTATAAACAATTATGCAAATACTAAATACATATTTTCAATATGCTTGAACATAATATTAGACTCGATTTGTTTACTGAGAGTAGCCTGAATTTGAATAATAAACTACTAAACCAAGATTAAACAAGAAGGTTTAAACTCGTCACAATCCTGAGGCAACGAGCCGGCCCGAACATTCTGATGTTGGGCTCTCGGTTTGATTTATTTGCACCCTAAAAGTTACTATTTGCATATAGTTTTGTTTGTTTTTAATCTACATTTAAATTTGTGCTTTATGATTCTCTTGTTTATAGGCTCCCTCGCGTGTTAAGGTCAGCAAAGTTAGCTTCAAAAACATAAAGGGTACTTCATCAACACAGCTTGCCGTGAAGCTTGTTTGTAGTGGGAGTATTCCATGCCAAAATGTGGAGGTTGGTGACATTGATCTCGCCTATAGTGGACCGGGAGGCCCTGCCACGACCATCTGTTCTAATGTGAAGCCCATTTTTTTGGGCAAACAGAATCCTCCAACGTGCGTTGGTGGTTCTCAATCTTCTTAAATCAACTGCCTCTGGAGAAGGGTTGATTGATTCCCTATTTTTCTTTTCTTTTGTCAAAGAGTTTTGTACGTGTTAGGTAGAGAGAGAAAGCCTTTCGATCTCCCGGCAAATGCATGCTTAAATGCATGTTTAGTTGGTATATGAATTCTATTTGTAAACGTTAATAATACTATGATAATACAAGGTTGTACTCAGATCAGTAATAAATTCTGATTCTTGGAGTATTTTTTTTGTACCACACAACTTTTATTCCACATGTGTCATTACGTTTCATCGTTTTTGTTTAATTTATATCAATGGTAACGTGTGATATAGAAGTTGATTGGAATTATTTTTGACTGAAATAATAAAAAAATGACAATTTATGGCATAATGAAAAATATAATTCTTAATAGTGCGCAAACGAATAGAATTCTATATCTCTAGATATAAGCTTTGTTGAGTTGATCAATGTGTACGATGAGATGAAGTTCTTATGCTAATTTGTAAGTCCTTGAGTGATGCTCGGTTATTTAACTGGTTGGACATATGCCACACTCATGCCTTAAACCGGCTTTTATATAGGTTGTTCAATTTTTTGGCTTAAGACTGTGCAAATCCAACCTACTCAAGGCTGCAGTTGAGCTGTCCTATGGAGCAATGGTACTAGCAATTTGTTGATATGTTGTACAAACTTGGATATCAAAACATAAAACAAATATACTGGGAAGAAAAAGGATTGTTATCTTTTCTTGAACCGTGGGGCATTGTGTTTATACATAGACTAACATTTAAATTGGAACCTTTATTTTGAAAATCTCTCGAAACACTTCTGCATATGAATGATTTTGGTACTAGTACTAGTTGTTGCTATGACGTTCCTAGCCTTGTACCAAATGCACAGGAGTATGATGAAGCACACCTTGCACGGTGAAAACTTCAAATTCCAAGGGAAAGGGGGGGGGGGGGGGGAGGGGGTCCGATTTGGGTAGGTTCAACTTGGCTATGGCTTACGTGAGTTGTTTGTTGAGGTGGGCTAGTGATATCTTCATCAATATATTTTTCTTCATTTTTTTTCTTTCTTAATAGTTCACTTATTGGTATCCCCAAAAATGCCAAGGTAAGTCATGTCATTCAGGGTGATCGATGGAGATGGTCAAATTCCAACCCTAGGAATAATAGAGAGCTGATGGAAATCATAGGTTCCTTCCCCAGCTATCCTCCCATTTCTGGAATGAGAGACAAGACTAAATGGATGCTCAAATCTGAAGGTGTATTTTTCACCTCATCAGTATTTGAAAAGATAAGAAACAAGAAACAAGAAGTCGGTTAGTGTCATCTGATTTGGTACAGTCAGAATATCCCTTGAGCAAGTTTTATTTTGTAAAATTCGGGAAAATTTGATTTTTTTTCTGAAAAAGGATAAAATGGTCATTTTACCACTATAATGCAGAATTAAAATACATATTTTCTAGAGATTGAATGACAAAACGTACTTCACCGTTGGATTCGCCTCGCGAAATCTAATTACATAGACAAATTTCGTCAGATTCCAAGATAGTCAGATTTTTCACGTTTTTTGAGGCGGCGGATATCCAGTGACCCCCCAAAACGATTTTTTATTAAGATTTTGAAAGTTGAAACATAATTTAAATAAAGTTCATATAAAAATATTTGAGCTTGAATCGGAGTGAAATTTAATCGTTTCGGGGCGAAAACGGTCCCGAAAAAAGTGGGCGTGTGGCGCAACGTAGGCCAAACGTTAAAATTATAAATATGGACTAAAATATCTGATTTTCTACATTCTATTCTGCTGAAATCAGTGGGTTTGTTGGCTGTAATGTTGGAGAGCGGAGGAGCGGAAAAAAGTTAGATTTCAAGACTTTCTTCTTTGATCTATGGAGTTCCGTTGGTCGGAATTCTCCCGGCCAAGAATCAAAGTCGATCTCCTCGATGAGGGCTACGCAACCACACCAAAAACGAAGGATTTAACCAAAGATCCATAGAGGGAATTTTGGCAAAATCAAAGCTTTAGGCTTGAAACGTGTTCTTGAAGCTTCCTACGAGTGTTTTACACTTCAAGAGGTAGGGTTTCCTCATACTTTGGTTTATTTACATTCTATGGTGTCCATAGGAAATGGGTGGGCTGTTTTGAGTATTTTAACACTTACCTATTAGAGTTGGTTTAATGAAAATGGATAGACTCAATTCTAGTGTGAATTGTTAGTTAGAAATTGCTACTTTGTGATTTATAGGATGTTTTGATAATTGGATATGTAAAAATCATATATTCTGATTTTTTTAGAGTTATGTGATAAATTTAGGCATGTTATGTGATTACATGATTTGGTGCCTTGAAGGTATTGATAAAATGCCTATATGAAATAAAGTGTGTTAATTGCATGAGATTTGTGATAACATGCTTGAATGATGTGGTAAAGAGAAATCATTTATTTAAGATATGAATTATATTGAGAAATGAAATGTTGATATGTGCTTATGATATGTTGACATTGTGACAAAGTTTGATAGTTGTATGCATAAGATATAAATTGCCATAGAACATGTGGACATGTGGTTGAATTGCTCATTTGACATTAATGCATATTGGGCATGATATTGATATCACATTCATGAGCATGAGTCATGAGTGTGAGTGCATGAGTGCATGATTGATCAAACACCATACCTGGTGGTTGATATGTGGTATCGGGAAGGTTGGATCGAAGATCCTCTTTGAGTTGCATGGTCGCATGAAACACTTGTGTCGGGTAAAGTAAGAAAGGCTAGATTCTCCCTCGGGTGCAAGACCCGACTACTTAGTTCATACATTCCGACGGTGCAAGTCCAAAAAGTGTAAAAAGGCGAACGGAGATGATGGTGTGATTCCAAAATCCGTTGACCAACAAAGACACAAAATTTTGTTTTATAAAAATACTCATTCAATGGGTAACATCTAACAATGATTTGGTTTTATAAATACATAACTTTTATTTCAAACAATCATTGGATGTATTTTCTTCAATTGACGGATTCATTGCACATGTGCATTGCATTGTGTTGTGGGAGTCGGTGAGGACTCGGGTTAAAGTTGCATGAGTGAGTTTCATCTCAATTCATAGCATGACATGGAAATTCCTATTATGGGATTGCATTTTCTTGTATATTTCTTGAAAAGTATATTTCTTGTAAATTGTTGCATGTGTGCACATTCATATGCATCTAGGGTGGGGAGTAGCTTCTGTAGGAGATACTCTATTGAGCGTTGCTCACCCTATACGAGAAAATATTTCAAGTGCGGGATACAAACCGGTGGATGACTCTCATTTGGAGCCTCAAGCGTGAAGAGAGGCCGAATTGTGGTCTTTAACCTTGGTTTTTGTAAAACTTTTGTTAAAATTATGTTTTGGGCATGTAATGTATGTAAAAGAATTGTAATCGAATTATATGGACTATTCTTAATATAACATTGCATGTTTTATATGAGTATGAATAAATGGACCAAGTGTGGTCAATGTTGAATGTTGGACTTCGGATGGATCTTGTAATTGTATGATGCACATGAACGTCACACATCTTTTGGCTTGCAATTAGAGTTAGAGAAAGTGATGGGACATTTTTGAGAAGGTAGTGGATTGACGACACGTGTACTCGGCACCGAGGTACACCCTTGCTCCTAGTGATGCCATGTGTTCTCAGCATCGAGGTTAGTCTTCTCCCTGTTAAATGACCTCCTCGGCACCGAAGCCTCCCACAATCCCCCTGCACAAACCATATGTTCTCGGCTCCGAAGGTACTTCCACCCCGAGCAGACGCATGTCCTCGCTGGAGCTCCGGCCCTGCCACGTGTCTCCAACTTCTGGAAAGGCTACTGATTGACAGCTGGTCAGTCTCAGCTAGACTGAGAATCATAAGGATGCTCTGCGCAATGAAGTCAAAATTCCAGGATAAATAATAAGACACTCCACCAAAGAGGGTTGGACACGTGGCATAAAGTGCATAGTGACGAATAAAGGGACAAGAATACCCCTACTGACATACGGCTGTCACAGGAAAGCATTTAATGAATCATCAGTCGATGGGACATCAACGATGACTTGAGAAGCCAGAAAGAAGAGACATTAAATGCTCCATAACCAAGACATTTAATGCATCAACATTGAAGAAAGAGCATTAAATGCTCTGGGATCCGAGCAATTAATACTGGGGACTTTCCATACCGAATAAGGGGCACTACTTACTGACTAGACCCTCATTAATGATGTGCCTTTGGTGGGTATAAATATTCCTAAAAAGCATAAAACAACGATACGCAAAATCACTCCACAAGACAATGTCTTCTCATCTCTCAATGTCTTCTTCTTCTCATCACTATACAATGTCTTCTTCTTCCCATCTCTCAAAGAGCTGACTTGATCGTCGGAGAGGATACGTCGAAAAACACTTCGGTGCCCTTCTAACTTGTTTTTTGTGTGCCTGGTGCCATCCACAACTCGTCAGGATCGAAGGGACAACCCAGAAACAATTCACCACCACTCTTTAGGCCCCATTTGGGCCTCTCAACTCACTTCTCATTGCAGGATCGACTACTTTCTCGACAAACATGAGTTCGCTAAAGGAGTGATCTGTCATTTTTATATATTGTGCGAAATTCAACGCCCACAGAAAGGTTGGCTGCACAAGATTGAATTCAACATTATGCCCAGAATCAGAATATAGGTTATGTATATGTACTTTGCAGAGATACTCAAAAAACTCAATCCCCGTCTATTGTTTGAGTGCTTCTTTGCCAACAGAATATGCAAATTTGTCATGAAAAAATGCAGTGTCCCTTGGCACACTCTGCCCTGACAGCAATTCATCAATTGGTCAGCAAGCTCTTGGAAAGGTAAATGTCTCCTAAACATTATTAGAAAGCTCGGCCTTGCAGTTACAATTTAAGAGATTTGGAGGGAAAGAAACCAAAAAATCTTTAAGAATGAGTATAGGAATCCTCTACCTAGGGGTGTCCATGGACGGGGCTGGTTTCGGTCCGTGAAATTTTTTTCAGGATAGGTTTGGATAGGATAGACTCAAGTTCTTACCAAGTGAGTTATCGGCCGGACCGGGCTGGATTTCGGATAGGGGTAGACTACCCATAGCCCAACTTGCCACTCACTAGGCAAACCTGGTAGCATGGGCCTGTTGGGCAGGCCTACTAGACAGACCTACTAGACGGACTTTTATACACAACTTCATTTAGAAATAATGAATATTTTTGTAACTTAATATTTTAAAAAATTTTATTTTTGAATTAAAAGTAAAGTCAAAATAGAGAAAAAGTAAATGATGAATAATTTTATTTATAAATAGGGGAGGAATTGCATCACAATAGAATGAGCACATTTTAACTAGGTTGACACTTATCCACATATCTATCATTTGGACAACTCTACCCTTTAAAGCATGTATGCTTAATACATAAACAAAATACATTATTTATAATATTTAAAATTTTAAAACTTCGGATCTGGCATTGGGAGACTTATTTTTATGTTTTGATTGGACGGGGCAGGCCTATTCGACTGGTTAGGCGTACGGGTTCTTGGGCTAAGTTTTAACGGGCTTTTTTGCGGGTAGGCTATCGGGTAGGGTAATGGGTTTGAGGGTAAGCCCAAACCCTCTCTTGAAGGATATTAGGTTTAGAATCGGACGGGTCAACTATCAGATCTATCAAATTTCATATATATATTTTTTCGAGCATGGAAAATCCAACCCATGGACACCCCATCTGCTACCCTTCAAAAGCTCATCTGTAGCACCATCAAATGCAGGCATGCTTCCTTGAAGATTAAGGATAGGCCTGTTAATAGGAAACTGGCCATTGATTGACAGCTGCAACCTTTTGCTCAACCCATTCCCTGATTTTTTTAATACAAATCTGTGGGGGTTACGTGGCAGACCCCCCCTCCCCACCCCACCAACAGATTTCTTATGTTGCTCACTTTTGTTACGGCTTATCTTTTGTTACTAGTTGCACTCCTAAAGACTTGTTGTAGTCTCTTTGTAATTACTAGCCATGTACCTCATGAAGTTTCTTGGAATAGAATCCTTCGATTTACCCCAAAAATAAATAAATAAATGAGACTCAATGGATTTCTAACTAATGCTAAGAGTGATGTAACCAAAAAAAATGTTCGAGTGATTTAACCCAAAAAAAAATTGAGAAATAATATGATAGAAGGGATGTGGATACCAAACAAAGGAGGGTTTTTTGTCAAGCATTTAATATTATAATCTCTAATATGGAATAATGATTAAAATACTAATCCAGTTTTGTTAATATAAAGCAACACTGACAAACTTAAACTAGAAAATACGACTAATGTGATGATACTGGTTAAGTAATATGATGGGTGTTTACCAAGCACTTCGGCTTGATATTTTACTTTTGACAAAATTTTGATGTTTTTTTCAAGTTTTGACGAAATAAAATTCAAAAACTCGTTGAAAACTTTGCTCAGCCATCGTAATCTATGGCATGAAATTGTTTTCTTGTTAGCCACCTGATGAGAATACAAAATGTCATATTTTTCTATTTTAATATTTAACCTTTTATACTTATTTAGTGCATAAATGTACTCATTATTCTTATATTTTGATTTAGGAAGCAAATGGAGGCGTTAAACGCAAAACGAAATTAATTGGACGATTTTGGACAGTTTCAACATCACTTCGTAATTTCGGCATAACTCTTTCATTCGAGCTCCAATTGAGATGATTCAAGATGCTATAGAACGCCAAGAAAAAACTCTACAAATTTAATGATTTGAATTTTGAGAGATATTGGATGAATCAAGGTCGAAATCCGGCTTGAAGTTGCAGCGCGTGCACTGTTTATATTCTGAAATCTGGTGCACGAAAATATTAGTGGACTTTATTTTATTTTTACTTTCCTAGTTATATTAGGACTTTACTTTCCTAGTTATATCAGGCTTGAGGAGGTTTTAGAGGGAGAGGAAAAAACGTGTAAAGGGGACAACAGAAGAAAAAAAATAGCAGACTGGGTAGGCGGCTACATATCCTTCTTCTCTAACTCTTTCTTCTAGTTTTCATGATGGCTCTGCGTGGCTAAACTTTAATACTTGGTGGAAGGAAACAGAAGTCTCAGAATCAATAAAGCTGTAAGATCTAATTTGTTTTTATCGTTCAATTTATGATTTGAGTATTGGGTGTTCTGATGTGCCTACTTTCATGATTGTATCGTTTAATTACTATGAGACCTACTAGTTTATTATTCGTTGCAATCTACTGCTGGGTTAGATATCAAATCCGTAATTGTTTGATCCCTCTAATTTGTGAAGCAACTAAGATTTAATGATTTGCTGTGTCAGAGATTATTAGATCTTAGAAAGAACATTCAACTATATTAAATGCAACTGCTTGTGCTTGTGTTGTTTATTTTCATCGATCTCTTTAATTCTTATGGATGCTACTAGATCAAACATTTAGTACTTTTCTTGGGTTGTTTAGTAGTTAAGGTTAATTAGGTCGCTTGTTTTCTAATTAACTACGACAAAAGCGAAATAGGAAGATAATTCCAACGGTGAATGTTCAGATACTGAATTGATATATTCTTGCATCGATGATCAGGTATAAATTAAATTCCGACGGTGGATGTTGACTTAGACCAAGGTTTGTTCTCTTGATTGATTTTGATACTTTAATTTGAATTGTTCTTTAGTTGCTTTTTTTTTTTAAATTGTTTTCGTTAAACTCAAACCCCTTCCATCCTTGTTCACGTAGCATAAAACTAAGCTAGATACTCTCTGTGCGAACGATCCTTACTCGCATTACTACATTTATTTTTAAGAGTATAAGTTTTAATTTTGGTTGCTTGCGACAGCACACCAGCACCACCCTTGAGTGCAGAATTTTTAGCCTTTCAACATAATATTAACCAAGAGTGAAAGGAAAGGTCAATATGAAGAGAGAAAGTTCAACCACAAACATTACAACCCCAAACAAACCTCAAACTAAATTATCTTAAATGTAGGTGGGACTGACACATGACTGGTTTTAAGCTTCCCATTAACAATATAAATAGCTCATGCATTCAATATTCCACATTCAGTTGAAAACAAAAAATAGCTGAGAACACAAAAGGATCAAAACAAGAAAAATGGGTTTGAAGATTAGTCTTTCTTCTATTGTTTTGCTGTTATTGCTCATACATGTTGTAGAGGCGCAACCGGGGGTGTTCGATGTGACGACATTAGGAGCAAAACCTGACGCAGATATCGGCCCGGTGAGAACTCTAAATTTTAACATGCACCAAGAATAGAAACATAAACATTGGATTTTTTTTTATTGTGAATAAATTTCTTCAACGACGAAAATACACATTTACTGAAGAAAATTTGTTCCAAAAAAAAATGAGATTATAAGAAACAGATTAAATGGCTCGAGAGTGGTTTTTATGATTATTTTCAGCAATGCTCAAACATACTTGCTAAAATGATCAAAAACTCTATTTACGCGACAATTTTATCAATGATGTCACTAAAAAATGCCTTTTTTTAGCTACAACTATCAAAATGGTTGTTAAAAACCTTTCCTATTTGTTGTGGGTAACTTCAACCTGCAGTTGTGCTAACTTCAATGTTTGAGTCTAGAAGAAAACATGTTTAGCCAATTTCAATAATGTTGATTCTGGATTGTAGGCTTTAATGAGTGCTTGGAAAGAGGCATGTGCGTCGGTGACTCCAAGTACAATATTGATTCCAAAGAACAATTATGCATTAAGTCAAGTGCTGTTTCAAGGTCCCTGCAAGTCTTCTATAAATTTTCAGATCCAAGGTACAGTGAAAGCTCCTGGTGATCCAAATGCGTTCAAGGCCGACGGTCCGGGGCTCCCCGGATGGGTTACTTTCGGACACGTTGACCTCTTAACCGTATCGGGCGGAGGAACTTTCGATGGCCAAGGAGCTACTGCTTGGAAAGCAAATGATTGCGCAACTAATAGCAACTGTCCCAAACTTGCCATTGTGAGCCTATGTAGTTATAGCTAGTCGATAATCATATCTTCAATTACTATTGAACTTTTATATTCTGGACCAATGTTCATAATTGTAATCTGTACATCTGTATCAGGTAGAGTTTTATCTTCAAGATAGATTGTTAGTGACCCGTTTGCAGTCAAAAACACGAATTCATTTTATCTTACTGCTTGAACCATCCTGTCAATTATCATTCTTAATTTTTGTGTTTGTAGCATTCATAGACTGTTTTGCAAATACTTACTGTGTTGTTTGTGATTTTGGAAACAGAGTCTAATTTTCAATTTCGTCACCAATTCAGTGGTCCAAGACATAACTTCCCTAAACAGCAAAAATTTCCATCTTCAAGTTTTTGGTTCTGATAACATGACTGTTCAACATGTTACCATCACTGCACCCGGAGATAGCCTCAACACGGACGGAATCCACGTCGGACGTTCAACTAAGGTCAACATCACAGATATAACCATCGGAACCGGAGACGATTGTATCTCCATTGGCGACGGCACCCAACAACTTACCATCGAGAAGGTGACGTGTGGCCCGGGACATGGCATCAGCGTAGGAAGCCTTGGCAAGTACCCTGATGAACAAGCTGTGGCCGGAATCTTCGTTAGAAATTGTACACTCTCCAACACAATGAATGGTGTAAGAATCAAAACATGGCCGGCTTCCCCCCCTGGCAGTGCCTCGGATATGCACTTTGAGGATATCATCATGAATAATGTTGGCAATCCTGTTCTCATTGATCAAGAGTATTGCCCCTCTAATCAGTGCTCAAAACAGGTACAAAAAACCAAAAAATTAAAAAGTCTCGTAAACATATGTATTTTTTTCATTTATTTGAAAACTTAAGCTTAAGCTCCTTGGATTATTGAATCGAGTTTGAACAATGGTTTGTTCATCTTATTAGGCAAATGAACAAATATAAAATTTTATATATCTTGTAAATTTTACACTTTGTATAAATAGTTATGCAAATACTAAACACATATTTTCAATATGCTTGAACAAAATATTAAACTTGATTTGTTTAATGAGAGTAGCTCGAATTTGAATAATAAAATACTAAACCGAGATTGAACCAGATGTTTAAAACTCATTTCAATCCTAAGGCAACGAGCCGAGACCAAACATTCTGATGTTGGGTGCTCGGTTTGATTTATTTGCACCCTAAAAGTTACTATTTGCACATAGTTTTCTTTGTTTTCAATCTACCTTTAAATTTGTGCTTTATGATCCTCTTGTTTATAGGCTCCCTCGAGTGTCAAGATCAGCAATGTTAGCTTCAAAAACATAACGGGCACTTCATCAACACAGCTTGCTGTGAAGCTGGTTTGTAGTGGGAGTATTCCATGCCAAAATGTGGAGGTTGGTGACATTGATCTCGCCTTTAGTGGACCGGGAGGCCCTGCCACGACCATCTGTTCTAATGTGAAGCCCATTTTTTCGGGAAAACAGAATCCTCCGACGTGCGTCGGTGGTTCTCAATCTTCTTAAATCCACTGCCTTAGGAGAAGGGTTGATTGATTCCCTATTTTCCTTTTCTTTTGTCAAAAGTTTTGTACGTGTTATGGAGACAGAGAAAGCCTTTCGATCTCCCGGCAAATGCATGTTTAGTTGGTATAGGAATTCTATTTGTAAACGTTAATAATACTATGATAATACAGTATTGTACTCTGATCAGAAATAAATTCTGATTCTTGGAGTTTTTTTTGGTACCACAGCTTTTATTCCACACGTATCATTACGTTTCATCGCTTTTGTTAATTTATATCGATGGTAATCTAAACATTAGGTAAAATTATGTTTGATCGAAATAACAAAA
>CM042197.1:6493323-6508288 GCA_023539305.1 Ilex asprella
AAATTAAATTCAGATGGTGGATGTTGACTTAGACCAAGGTTTGTTCTCTTGATTGATTTTGATACTTTAATTTGAATTGTTCTTTAGTTGCTTTTCTTAAAATTGTTTTCGTTAAACTCAAATCCCCTCCATCCTTGTTCACGTAGCATAAAACTAAGCTAGATATTCTCTGTGAGAAGGATCCTTATTCGCACTACTACATTTATTTTTAAGAGTATAGGTTTTATTTTTGGTTGCTTGCGACAGCACACCACCACCACCCTTGAGTGCAGAATTTTTAGCCTTTCAACATAATATTAACCAGGAGTGAAAGGAAAGGTCAGTATGAATAGAGAAAGTTCAACCACAAACATTACAACCCCAAACAAACCTCAAACTAAATTAGATTAAATGTAGGTGGGACTGACACAAGACTGGTTTTAAGCTTCCCATTAACAATATAAATAGCTCATGCATTCAATATTCCACATTCAGTTGAAAACAAAAACTAGCTGAGAACACAAAAGGATCAAAACAAGAAAAATGTGTTTGAAGATTAGTCTTTCCTCTATTGTTTTGCTGTTATTGCTCACACATGTTGTAGAGGTGCAACCGGTGGTATTCGACGTGACCAAATTAGGAGCAAAACCCAACGCAGATATCGGTCCGGTGAGAACTCTAAATTTTAACATGCACCAAGAATAGAAACATACACTTTGATTTTTTATTTGTTTTTACTGTGAATAAATTTCTTTAGTGATGAAAAAACACATTTACTGAAGAAAATTTGTTCCAAACAAAAGGGGATTATAAGACATAGATTAAATGGCACGGGGTGTTTTTATGATAATTTTCATAGAAGCTTAAACATACTTGCTAAAATTATCAGAAATTCTATTTACGCGACAATTTTCTCAATGTTGTCGTTAAAAAATGTCTTTTTTTAGCAACAACTATCAAAATTGTCGTTAAAAACCTTTCCTATTTGCTATGGGTAACTTCAACCTGCTGTTGTGCTAAATTCAATGTTGAGTCTAGAAGAAAACATGTTTAGCCAATATCAATAATGTTGATTCTGGATTGTAGGCTTTAGTGAGTGCTTGGAAAGAGGCATGTGCGTCGGTGACTCCAAGTACAATATTGATTCCAAAGAACAATTATGCATTAAGTCAAGTGCAGTTTGAAGGTCCCTGCAAGTCTTCCATAAATTTTCAGATCCAAGGTACAGTGAAAGCTTCTGGTGATCCCAATGCGTTCAAGGCCGATGGTCCGGGGCTCCCCGGATGGGTTACTTTCGGACACGTTGACCTTTTAACCGTATCGAGGCGGAGGAACTTTCGATGGCCAAGCAGCTACTGCTTGGAAAGAAAATGATTACGCAACTAATAGCAACTGTCCCAAACTTGCCATTGTAAGCCTATGTAGATATAGCTAGTCGATAATCATATCTTCAATTACTATTGAACTTTTATATTCTGGACCAATGTTCATAATTGTAATATGTGCATCTGTATCAGGTAAAGTTATATCCTCAAAATAGATTGCTAGTGACCTGTTTACAGTCAAAAACACGAATTCATTTTGTGTTACTGCTTGAAGCATCCTGTCAATTATCATTCTTAATTTTTGTTTTTGCAGCATTCATAGACTGTTTTGCAAATACTTCCTATGTTTTTTTTTTTGTGATTTTGGAAGCAGAGTCTAATTTTCAATTTCGTCACCAATTCAGTGGTCCAAGACATAACTTCCCTAAACAACAAAAATTTCCATCTTCAAGTTTTTGGTTCTGATAACATGACTGTTCAACATGTTACCATCACTGCACTCGGAGATAGCCTCAACACGGACGGAATCCACGTCGGACGTTCAACTAAGGTCAACATCACAGATATAACCATCGGAACCGGAGACGATTGTATCTCCATTGGTGACGGCACCCAACAACTTACCATCGAAAAGGTGACGTGTGGCCCGGGACATGGCATTAGCGTAGGAAGCCTCGGCAAGTACCCTGATGAACAAGCTGTGGCCGGAATCTTCGTTAGAAATTGTACACTCTCCAACACAATGATTGGTGTAAGAATCAAAACATGGCCGGCTTCGCCCCCCTGGCAGTGCCTCGGATATGCACTTTGAGGATATCATCATGAATAATGTTGGCAATCCTGTTCTCATTGATCAAGAGTATTGCCCCTCTAATCAATGCTCAAAACAGGTACAAAAAACCAAAAAAATAAAAAGTCTCGTAAACGTACATATTTTATTCATTTATTTGAAAACTTAGGCTTAAGCTCCTTGCATTATAGAATCGAGTTTGAACAATGATTTGTTCGGCTTATTAGGCAAATGAACAAATATAAAATCTTATATATCTCGTAAATTTTACACTTTGTATAAATAGTTATGCAAATACTAAATACATATTTTTAATATGCTTGAACAAAATATTAAACTTGATTTGTTTAATGAAAGTAGCTCGAGTTTGAATAATAAAATACTAAACCGAGATTGAACCAGATGTTTAAAACTCATTCAATCCTAAGGCAACGAGCCGAGACCAAACATTCTGATGTTGGGTGCTCGGTTTGATTTATTTGCACCCTAAAAGTTGCTATTTGCACATAGTTTTCTTTGTTTTCAATCTACCTTTAAATTTGTGCTTTATGATTCTCTTATTTATAGGCTCCCTCGAGTGTCAAGATTAGCAATGTTAGCTTCAAAAACATAACGGGCACTTCATCAACACAGCTTGCTGTGAAGCTGGTTTGTAGTGGGAGTATTCCATGCCAAAATGTGGAGGTTGGTGACATTGATCTCGCCTACAGTGGACCGGGAGATCCTGCCACAACCATCTGTTCTAATGTGAAGCACATTTTTTCGGGCAAACAGAATCCTCCAACATGCGTCGGTGGTTCTCAATCTTCTTAAATCCACTGCCTCTGGAGAAGGGTTGATTGATTCCCTATTTTCCTTTACTTTTGTTAAAGAGTTGTGTACGTGTTATGGAGAGAGAGAGAGAGAGAGAGAGAGAGAGCATTTCGATCTCCCGGCAAATCCTTGCTTAAATGCATGTTTTGTTGGTATATGAATTATATTTGGAAGCGTTAATAATACTATGATAATTCAATACTGTACTCAGATCAGAAATAAAATCTTATTCTTGGAGTATTATTTTGTACCACACAACTTTTATTCCACAACTATCATTATGTTTCATCGCTTCTGTTTAATTTATACCGATAGTACTCTGAGATATGAAAATTGGGTAAAATTGTGTTTGATCAACTCTAAATACGTTGGATTTATGCTTTGTTGAGTTGATGAATTATGCACAATGAGATGAAGTTCTTATGTAAATTTGTAAGTCCTTGAGTTTTGCTCGGTTATTTAGCAGGTTTGACATAGGCCACAACTCATGCATTAGACCCCCTTTTATACAGGTTGTTCTTATTTTGGCTTAAGACTGCAAATCCAACCTACTCTAAGAGCTGTGCACGAAACCAACTTAGCAGCCTGTTGCCTCGTGCAGGTGTTAATGGGCTATGTCGGGAACAATCTCACCCATCCACAACAAAAACTTCTCCTTGCTTTCACCTAAAAAGTGATAATAAGAACTGATGAGGAACCCATAAGAGCTTAACTTCAACATACCACATATGACTCTTACAGATGTTCCATGGCTGAGTCGCCTTCGCAGGCCTTAATCTGGCTGTCCAGTCTGGTCTAAATGGCAAATACCATGACCATTTCCCTGCCTGTGGAGCTTTCGAGCTACCCACAGACTGTCCTGTAATGGGTCATTCAACCCAAAGCCCCGCCCACATCGGACTCACGAACTGACCCGTCGGCAAGGGGACACTTACTGACCCCTAAACCTTAGTGGGTAGGTATGTATCTGTCAAGATATCTCTTCTTGTCAAACTGAA
The DNA here is from genome assembly GCA_023539305.1 of Ilex asprella. Classification (NCBI taxonomy): domain Eukaryota; kingdom Viridiplantae; phylum Streptophyta; class Magnoliopsida; order Aquifoliales; family Aquifoliaceae; genus Ilex; species Ilex asprella. The sequence continues at coordinate 6,497,229 of CM042197.1, forward strand.
CAATAAGTAGAAACCTAGAAGAAGAAATTGGACATTCAAGTATATTTGACTTCAAACGATCCCCAATCTTGGGACTATGTGAAACTATATATGTAGAACTATAAATACTTAAAAGTGTATACCACTACCTTTAGGCCTAGATTATTATGCATTTATGAGTAGTGGGGTAAGCAATACCTCAAAGATACATGTCAATTTGGTTAACCTCAGTCGCATATATATATTTTATAATCCTAAACCCTTTGAATAGTGCTTCACTTCCATCCCCATCAGAAGAAATATGAAGTTGACTTGGAGACTTGGTGCGACTCTAGTGCTTGTCAGGAAGAACCCTTAACACTAGGAATCAACTTAGTTTTTGGGATTTGTAACGGTGAATTATGGTACAACATTTAGGGGTCAAGTTATAATTTTTTGGGGGTTCTTAGGATCGAGGATCCTAACTAGAATCGATTCTAAAAACTTATACAGGGATGCTGTCGATTTTTTTTGGCTGCCGTAGGCTTCTACGTGACACAATTGCAAGAGAAAGTGATAATAAAATAGATAAAATATCTTTAGAGATAATATAGTTAAGCATATATATATATATATATATTGTTATAGACCCTTAATCATGTGGTTTGGTGGTGCACTAGAGATTCTACTGTTTCCCTATGAGGTAGACTATTAGTGTAAATTATCGTGTGTGAGTAAAAAATCTAACAAAGATATCATAGAAAGATTGAAGGGAACCAAAAGTGGCATACCTTTTTATTATATTATGAATGAGATTCCCCATGCTAATGTACAGGTAATTGGGTGATAAAGGGTTTTTGCTTATAATATAAGCTTCTTTATATAAGTTCATGTACTTGCTCTGAATTCATATTCACATGCTATAGTTAAGTAAAATGGGTTATGGTCCTTGGCAAAGAGCTTGTTATTTTTAAAATCCATATGAAAAGAATATGAATTCGTATTCTCTGAACCATGGTTCTGGTTTAGTAGTGGCCATGAACAGGATGATGTTAATGCTTACAATGACAATCAGAAAGGCATAAAGAAGAAGAAGAAAAAAAAAGGATGTTGAAAGCGGCGGAACTGAGGATGATTGTATTTGATTTTGCCATCGACAATAATAACAATGGTAATAATAACCATAATGATAATGGCAACAATAACCATAATGATAATGGCAACAATAATAATAGTTATCATTACAATTGTTATTATTATTCAAGCTTTATATGTGTTTTTTCTTTACTTTTTCTTGTGATTTTCAGGCTATTGTTCTGTGCACATGGGCATGAATGCAAGTTGAGAACAATGGGAGACACTAAACACTAGTGGAACCAACTATCATCGGTCTCTATTTTTAGGGTATTGATTCTCCCATCAATTCTCACAAACCCCATTGCGGATAACACTTCAAAAGGTTTCTCAAACCCAATCATACAAATTCTAATCAATCGATGTTGTATATCAAACTGATTTATGGTCATCAAGACTTGTCGGGAAAAAGAAATTAAAGATCATCATATGGTTAAGATTCTTGAATCAAGTTGATTTATTTTATAATCACTCAGCCCAACATGATAAGATCCTCAGCTGAACTTTTTGTCATCAATATCTTATGAAGTCGTTCAGCATCTATTCAAATGGACCGCAACTAGTACTATAGAATTGTCTTTATATTTTTATAAATCAAGTGAATTAGGTTACACTTTGTGTAAAAGTAGGTGGCTTTGTCTACAAGTTGGTTTTCAATACCCCACTTTTTTTAGATAAAAAAAAAAAAACAAAAGTAAAAGTCCCTAAAAGCAAGCACCCATAAAACTTTTGTGACAAGCCCTAGCAATAACAACTCCACCACCAAAGTTGCATGATCAAAAGCCACACAGAAAGGTTGCCTTCCTACCCTTCTCTCCCCCTTCAAACCAAGTCTATCTACCTTCTCTAAATTCTGTTAACAACCATGTAACCAATCGACCCCAAACAGAATAAGATTTTGTTGAGTTGAGTCGAGTTTTATCCCTCGACCCTAATTTGAGAGATGTTGCGTATATTGGCTGTGATGAGGCGAAACCTGGGGAGGAAGAGTCCGCGAGTAGCTGATGAGAACATGTTTGGCGATGGGAATGGAGCTGAATTACCAACCATTGCACGTAACATGGACAGACGAGGGCAAGGGTGGAACGGACTTTCAGTTATATATGGCCTTTTACGAGCTCCGGTCTCGTTGATCTCATGCCTATCGAATCCCCATATCAATGTTGCCGATGGAGTCTGGGTGTCCGGTGACTTTGCCCGGATTTCTGAAGTGAATCATCTTATGGTAAGCGACAGCATGCGATACGCCATCTTGATGTGAAACTGTAAGTGATCAGCTTTGCTACTTTGATAAAGCTATAGAGTCGATTACAAAAAAGTATTAGTTTGAAAGGCTTGTTCGAATTGATCCACTATAGGATCATCTTGTTTTAGAGTATGGGAAAGCAAAGGTCAGGACTATTGATGAGGAGATTGAGTTGATGATCCATGGTGTATTCCGATGTTTGTATAGCTGATCTCATGTAGTGGAAGAGCAAGAGTTTGCCTAGGGGGCTTCTTACAGTTTAGTCAAGTTAGACAATTTCTTTTTTGTTTTTTGTTTTTTTGGCCCACTGAATTACACAAATTTTCATGTTAATTTAGGAGTGTTAAAATTTCCAAAAACCTCATAGCTCGACTTGGGTTTAACTCGTTTTTTGTTCGTTTGAATTACAATATATGGCTTCAATAATATTTACTTGGTTCCACTAGATTTCTATTTATAATCAATTCTAGTTTGATTGCTAAATGACCCATATATCCAAAAAATAAATAAACGCAAACTTATGTCTAAATAGCCCCAAACTTTATTTACTTCTCTCTCAATTTATTTTCTAATAGACTTTGGGTAAGTATGAACTTCTAAAGTTTTGTTTTTTGATTGATTACACTCATTTTGGGATATTTTATATTGAGAAATTGATAATCAAGTTTTCAGTTTTGTATTCAAATATTTTTGGTAGAGTTTTAGTGTAAATGATTCTAATCTTTTACTTTTTAAAACAGTACTTAAAAAGGTTAGAAATTTTTTTATAAAAAAAATCTATTTTTTTTTCTTCTTTCCAAACGGTATTTACAAATAATTCCTTTTGATCTCCTTTATATCGTTTTTAACAAAAAATACATCACATCAGTATTGTTCTTTTTCTCTCCCTCTCTAGCTCTAAAAATATAAATACATGTATAGATATATATCTACAACATATTTAGTTTGCTAATTTATCAAAAATGATTGGTATTCATTAGTTAATGATATTGGAACAGTTGAGGCATGAAATAGTGGCTGACATAAAGAAATTAGGGCATGAATACTTGATTGATTTAGGTAATAGAATTGGTGATGCTCTCTCTTTGTGCACTGAACTTCCCTGGATATTGTGTTTTAAATTGAATTGAATTTTTAAAATTAATAATATTGTTTGTACTTAATTAGCTGAACTAATCGAGTACTATCCAGGCCCAACCAATATTAGAGTTTATAATCAATTTAATGATAATAAATGTTTAAATTAATAAATTATGTCCAAATAACATTACTCTTTTCAAACTGAGTATTGATAATTGTGCGTAGTGCATTAGTACAATGGCATTGTGTGTTCTCTTGGGTGATTCATGGTGGTGGGTTGGGTGGTACGGAGATGTAGTAGTGGTTTGGGGGTGGTTTGCAGTGGTGGTTCGAGTAGTTTAGAATTTAGATGCGATGGTCATTCTAGCATGAAAGAGAGAGCAAATGATAGTGCCAAGGGCAATTTGGGCATTTTAAACTCAATAAAATAGTCAACCACAATAAAATAGTCTTATTCTACATCAAGTGCTCAAGCCCCGCACATCTCAACGATAATTGCAAGAACAATGCTATTTGAGTCTAATTATTGACTTAATCACTTATAACCATTGAATTGATAATGAACACCAATTGTTATTGGGACATGCAATCAAATGAATAGTTGTGATGAATTAGGTCAATAAATTAAGTATAAATAGTATTATTATTATAATTTTAAATGATGGTTGAGAGACTATAGTGCGCCATGCTCTTAAGACCTAATATAGGACACAACGGAGACATTCTGTCGAAAAATAAGTTATCCATCGTTTGGTAATGATTTTCAAAGCAAAAAATACAGCACATGTATTCTTTTTCTTTTTGGAGGTCGAATTGAAATAAATTCACCAATAATATTCATTTATAATTGCAGTGTGACAAACTTTTTAGGTCATCTTTGATTGGAGAAACTACTTATAAGAGGAGATGTCGTAAGATTCCTATTTATTTTTCAAGTCCTTTGTCTTCTTGGCAATTAAAAATGATAATAGAAAAGAAAAACTAAAACTGATAATAATGTTGAATGTAACAGTAATAAAAGCCATAAAACCACCAATAATCACTAAAAAAGATAGCAAGACGCAATTTAGGGTTTCGTTTCTACACTAAAAAATAATATTTCGGTATTGTATTTTCACTTATAATTCAATAAAAACGTGATACGGATAAAAAAATTATTTTATTGTTCTTGTAATTTTACTATTTTTTTTATTAATAATTAAAAATTATTTATACTAAAATCTAGAACCGAGATGGATAGATTAGCCATTTCCTGCTGCAACTAAAAAACCTTTTTGAAGTCCCATCATTATCTCCCTTAATAAAGCAGATTTGTTCAAGTGATAAACTCTGATTTCTTTCACACTTGTAATCTTTTTGTAGGAGCTGAAAATGACAAGGGGAATAAAGTAGATTATCTAGTAGTGATGGAAATAATTGAGGCTTTGATACTGACTAAGTGCAACTGAGAAAAGGAAAAAATAGCACTGAAGAAAGCTTGAAGTCTATAATGTCGAAATGTTTATTTTTTTATGCTGACATTCAGGGGTAGAGTCAGAATTTTATTCTTATGCACAAAAAAATTAATAAGCAAAAAAAAACAAATTTGTATCAGATAAGATAATATACTAACTAAAAACGAAGTTGTTGATAGAAAAATAAAAATAAATAAAACAAACGAAAGAATTTTTTTAATAGATACCTATTCAATTGTCTATCAAACGAGTACTCGACATTTTTTCTATAATGGAATTCATATATAATTGTATTTGTACTAATTTTTTTAGTAATTTCTTTTTTGTGTACACAATCAAAAATTTTTTGAGAAAATTATCATTCATTTTTTTAAGAAGTTTTGTTTTGATGGTCTCGTTTGGTAACGTTTCCGTTTTTCGTTTTTGAAAAACAAAAAACAGAAACCAAAAACGACTTTTTTTTATTTTTAAAAATCGTCCCTTGTTTATCAAACGATGACAGAAACGAAAAACATAAACGGTTATCAAACGAGTTTTTTTTTCTTATTTTCTCTAAATATCAAAATAAAAATAAAAATCGAAAAATTTAAACGTTACGAAACGAGGCCGATAATATTCGTGTATCAAAAAACTTACTCAGTTTTGATTAAAAAAAAAACATACTCAGTAGGGTTGAGAGTAGTAGTAAACTTAGGTCCAGTTGCACATCACTCCTTAACTAATACAAGCTGTCAACCCCATCATAGTGATGAATAAACTGCAAATCTAATAGAAGCCGTAAATTTTGACAATTTGTGTATTACTCGCACTAACTAATACCCGTGACTTGCAAATAAGTTAGTTTTTACTTAGAAAAATAAGTGAAAATAGTCAATTTTATTCTTAATTAAAATGAGAATAAAAAAGTTCCATTGGCAGTAAGTCTATTAGCAATTTGTCAATTGCAAATTTGATGTATTTGTTCAATTGGTATAGTTCTAGTTCATTCCTGCTTTGTCTTTGTGCTTAATGTTTTGTTTACACAATAATACAATTAGGAGAAAATTTAAAGTACCTTTGTTATACCAACGGCCTTTGGTCCAATGATACTTCTTACCTTGTGAAAACTTTGTCTTCTTAAGGTCAAAAGTTCAAGTCTCTCTCTCTCTCCCCCTCCCAACCCTCCAAAAAAAAGGTGGCTTTGTTATATTGTAGATTATAATTTTTTAAGGTGTAAATTATAATTTATAAAAGGCATAATTTATTCTAAAACATAGCAATCGATCAAAAAAAAATTGATCAAAGGAGAGTGAAATTTCATTTAAGTAGGAAAATGGTGATTACAGTCAGTAGAAAGGAAAGCCTTGAACTCGCTGGGAGGACACCTGACCCAGTTCGCAGCAAGTGAATCAGTCATCGTAGCTGAAGCTACCCAGTGATCAACCCTATTGAGGGCTCTAGGCTTATATAAAAAACTAAGATGAAGATGATTGGCAAAGAACTTGATATCCTCCACTAGAGCACTGAATTTACAACTTTCAAAGGTTAAATTATAACTTTTAAAACTCAAGTTAAAATTCATAAGGGAGAAGATACTGATGAGCCCGAAATTAACTAGGTCAGACTCAATTAATCAAGAGAAGCTCACATAACCTCGCAGCCCAAGTCAACAAGTCAAGGAGAAGCCCAAATTAAGAAGAAGTCAAGGTCAAAGAGGAGTCAAGGGGGACACCCTCAAGGAGACACCCCAAAGAGTCGCCGCCCAAGGGAGGCCACCCCAAGGGGATCCCTCCCTCACTTGCGAAAGCTCATGGAGTCTTTCGTCCTCTTGACTATGATGCAAGTCCAAGCACACTCCAACTCAAGTCTAGGCCCAGGCTCAAGTCCAATCCAATCCAAAATCCTCCTCCGAAGGAATAGGCGCACAAGGGAGAAAATATCAGGATAGGCACGGAGATCTCCTACCATAACTATACTTACCAAAATAGTAGAAGTACTCTCTCTCACGTTACTGCCTCACCGCCTTACTCAGCCCATATAATGTAAGTCCTCTCCACATAGAGGGTAGGCTTTTACAATCTTGGCATCACCTCCTTGAGACCTCTCTACACTCATGAGACCTCTACAAGATCCCTATACACACTGCTCTCTCTCTCTCTCCCCCAAAAACATTATAATACACCCGAAGTGTACTCTTCCGGTAACTTTACTCATCAATAAAGATCTCCAGCCACCGCTGCCGTTTTCAAGAGTGGACGTAGGTCACCCAGACTGAACCATTATATATCTTTGTGTTTACTCTTATTTACTGTTTTTTCGTTGATCTGCTATTGATTGTCTATTTACTGCTTATTAATCACACTCATTTATCTACTTGACTACTGATCTTGCACAAGAAAATTTTGTGCATCATCAGTTTGGCGCCGTCTGTGGGAACGACTAAGTTTCTACTACCTTTTAACCGTCTTGCAATCTATGGCGATCACGACCAAGTCGATGTCTCAACAGCCGGGAGACGACAACCCAGTACACTGGGAGGAGGTTCCACCTCCCCTCGCACCTTCAGAGACGTCTGCTACCGTGACCCCCGTCGTTGGACAACAGCTCTTACAGACTATGCAGTCGTTGGTAAAACAGAATCAGCAACTCATTCAACTGATGCTCACCCAACGAGGGGTCACCCCTCAGCCTGTCGCCCCTGTAGGAGGAGCCCCACTTTCTCCAAACATGAGAGGAGCCACAACATATCCTTTCTAGGCATCAAGCAGCCCCTCGCCAAGGGGGTCCTCGCCAGAATGTCCCAAGGCCACACCAGGGCGTACCTCACCCAGTCCCTCCTCATGAGTCCTCCCTCCACACGTACCTGCGCAGGAGAACGAAGACGAAGAGAGTCAATATGGTGACCATGGGAGCCAGTACCACCACCCAACTGAGGATGTCTCTAACCTGTGGGACGAGAAGATTACAGAGGTGCAAAACTAACTTGGAATTGCCCTCAACGCCATCAAGGCACAGGCGCCTGCAACCTTGAACTACATGGTAAGACGAACTGATACGCCTTTTATTGCTGACATTGTTAATTATCCGTTGCCTTCGAAGCTCAAGATGCCCACCATCGAGATTTTCGACCGCACCAAAGACCCCCTCGACCATCTGGACACCTACAAATCCCTCATGCAACTCCACAACGTACCTGAAGAGATTATGTGTAGGGTTTTTCCTACCACCTTGAAGGGGTTCACTCGCTAGTGGTTCTCTAATATCAGGCCCTTCTCCATCCACTCTTTTGAAGAACTCAGTAGGTCTTTCGTCTTCCACTGCATTGGGGGACGCTGACATCAGAGACCAGTGACCCACTTGCTCACCATCAAGCAGGATAGGGATGAAAGTCTCAAAGACTATCTCACCCGCTTCAATGGGGAGGTCCTCCAGATTGAGGAGCTAGATGACAAGGTGGCCCTGACCACCTTCATCGGCGGCCTTCGCACCTCCAGTTTCATGTTCTCTGTCGTTAAGAAGCCACCCTCCAGCATGCCTGAGCTCTTGTCAAGGGCACAAAAGTACATAAATATTGAGGTTGTCACAAGGCCCATCGGGGTGAGTCCTCCTAATGAGGGGAGAAAAGAAAAGACATTCGTAAAGACAAGTGGGAGGTAGAGAACAAGAGAAAGAGAACCAAAAAAGTTTTTGTCAAGGACTGACTCGGTCTGTAACCCCCGAGAGACCGACAGCCTTTTACGTCACTCAACGCCTCAATGGAGCACATCCTATTTCAGATACAGGATGACCCCACGCTCAACTGGCCTGAAAAAATGAAGTCCGCCCCAAACCACAAAAATTATAGCAGGTGCTATCGCTTCCACCGTGACCATAGCCACGACACTGATGACTTTTATGAGCTTAAGAGACAAATTGGGGAGCTCATACAACGTGACCAGTTGAGGAAGTACGTTGCTGGCAGAGGATAAGCCCCGTAACCTGGTCAGGACTAGGATGATAGAGAATACCAACAACCCCTCAGAGAAATCCAAACTATCTCCTGAGTGCCAGGAGAAGGAGTTGACTCGGACTCCGTCAGGAAAACCTTTGCCCACCTATGGGACGCCGAACACCTGAGGATTTTGTCTATCTTTTATTACTTTAGTTGACTTATTTCGTTATTCATTATTTTATGAAATAAAATTTTGCAAGATTATTAATTGTCTTGTTTTCATCTCAAATAGCCTACGACCTAACAACAACAAGGTAAACAAAAATTCAAAAGGCGTCCAGACATGGGGTCTCGCCCTCTTCACCTTGGGTGTCTCCCATGATGTCGGCCAGGCGAGGGGTCTCGCCCTTTCCACCTTGGGCGTTCCTCTTGATGCCGCCTTGACGAGGGGTCTTGCCCTCTCCACCTTCGGTGCCCCCATGATGGTTTTGCCCTCTCTACCTTGGGCGTTCCTCTTGATGCCGCCTTGAAGAGGGGTCTCACCTTCTCTACCTTTGGTGCTCCCATGATGGTCTCGCCCTCTGCACCTTCGGCGTTCCCATGATCGCCTCGTCCTCTCCACCTTGGGTGTTGGCCTTGCCCTCACCACCTTCGGTGCCCCCATGTCGCCCAGACAGAGGGTCTCGCCTTCTCCACCTTAGGCGCCTCCATGATGACCTCGTCCTCTCCACCTTGGGTGTTCTTCTTGATGCTGCGTTGACGAGAGGTCTCGCCCTCTGCACCTTCGGCCCCCCCATGATGGTCTCGTCTTCTCTACCTTTGACGCCCCCATAATGGTTTCGCCCTCTCCACCTTGGGCGTTCTTCTTGATTCTGCCTTGACAAGGGGTCTTGCCCTCTACACCTTCGGCGCCCCCATGATGACCTCGCCCTCTCCACCTTGGGAGTCGGCCTCGCCCTCTCTACCTTCGGCGCCCCCATAATGGTCTTGCCCTCCCCAACTTGGGAGCCACCATGTCACCCAGACAGAGGGTCTCACCCTTTCCACCTTAGGCGCCTCCATAACGGCCTCGCCCTCTCCACCCTGGCGCCTCCTTCGATGCCGCCTAGATGATGGGTCTCACCAACCACCTAGCTTTAGACACCCAACACCAGGCAACAAGCGCTTAGCTCCTCAGAGCCCTCTTCTTCTCCATCTCAATTGAATGAGAGCACCCTCCTCATCTCCATCTCTATGAAATAAGTCTCAAATGCCCAACTCCTCAAAGCCCTCCTCATCTCCATCTTAATGGAATGAGTTTCCGCCATGACGGGCTTCTTCTGAGCTATACGTAGCTCTATCTATTTGCTTCGTGGTATTCTCTTGTGTCTGCCACTCGAGCCCTATTGCTCCATGGCATCCTCTCGTGTCTGTCACCCGAGCCCTACTTGTTCTGCAGTATTCTCTCATGTCTGTCACCCGAGCCCCACTGCTCCGTGGCATCCTCTCGTGCCTGTCACCCAAGCCCTACTTGTTCTTTAGCAGTCCCCATGCGTGCCTCTCTGATATTCCAAGGGCCATAGACCTCTATAGCCCCTTGTTGATCAAAGTCAAGTTAAAGCATGACAGCTATGTGGAGCTACAATTCCCGTAGAAGACTGCATAGGAGTCTCAACCTCTATAGCAGTACAAAGGCTGGCACAAAAGTCCCAGTTTGAAAAAGAATAGGGGCATCACCGAGACCGATCTCCTAGGAAGTAACTTGGCAATCAGACCTTGACCAAAAAGCACTGGGGACATCAAACCTCGCTCCCAATTTGGAAAAGAGTGCGGGCACCACCGGGACCCATCTCCCGGGAAACAACCTGGCAATTAGACCTTGACCGAGAAGCACTGAGGGCATCAAACCTCACTCTCTTGCAAAGAAGGGAAGACACCGCCTAAAAGCACAGAGAGTCTCCACATTGCCCTGTTAATAGAGCGCCTGTAATTAGAGACAAAGCCAGTTAGTGACCAAGCACCAAAGAGGCATCCCTCATTGCAAGACTCAAGGTGTCATCCAAACACAAACACAATAGTGCCCAAGGCCTCCTGGCGTCGTCCAAGACACCTGCTCAGCCTCCTGGCAGTGTACAAGGCACCTGTCCCAGCCTCATGGCATCACTCAAAGCACCCTACTAGCCTCTTAGTAGTGCCCAGACAGATATGCGCCAACGCCTCAGCAAAGGGGTCACCTCTCCCACCTCCAACATGGGCGCCGCGCACTACACCTCCAGCCCCTTTGGCGCCGCCTAGTATT
>CM042197.1:6528792-6551688 GCA_023539305.1 Ilex asprella
TTCTCGACTCAGCAGATATATCATTATATTTATTTATGAAATTATTGTATACTAATATATGTATATATCAAATGATAAATAGACAAATAAGATATATTTTAATACAAATAATTAATTTTTCACCCACTTTCCTTCCAATTTTGGAAGGATGATTTTGGTGAGTCGGAAGAAAATTTCATTCATTTACTTTTCCATCATTCCTATTTTCTTTCATTTTCAAATATAATGTTTTATTTATTCTTCTAACTTTTTATCTTTCTCTTGACCCAAAAAAAAACTTTTTATCCTTCTAACTTTTCATCATTTCATTTTCTATCGTACCAAACAAAACATTAGGGTCGGTCAAGCCACAAGAAATTTATCTCTCAATAATATTCTAAGCTCTACGTAAGCTATTCCGGACACCCATGACTGTTAAACCAAGAAAATTTTAAATATTTTAAGTTTTAAAGTGAGTTTTAATTTTGTTATTTCAGCCACATCATTTTATTTGTTTTGATATAAAAACTTTACTTGGAATCTCTTTGTTTGGCAGGATAATGGTAGAAAATACAAGAATTTTTTTTTTTTTTTAAATTTTTCATATGTTTGGTTAACATAAAATGCAAAATGATATGAAAAAATAATTTTTCTCCATACTTAAGTTTTTTTACAATTAATCAACTTTTTTTATATATAAAAAACACAAAAAAAAACATTAAAAGTTGTGATTTCCCATATGAGAATCAAACCCGTGTCTTTGAGAGGTCTGGTTCGAATCCCTTCTACCTTAAATAGTTCGTTTCAAACCTCCAACATTGCAAAAAAATCACATTTAACGGTAAATCTTAACAAAATGAGTCAATGAAAGTAAATTACATAGTTCATTGGAAAAACTAAAACAATAAAAAATTTAAGAGACAATTTAAAACAAAAGTTATAATCCAAGGAACATTTATGAAGTTTCGTACCCTAACATAAACTCTCAAATAGTCATATTTTTTCGAATAGATTCTACCCGATCCTAACTTTTTTTAATTAGAACTAGACCCCAAAAACTTTTATTTTAATTTACGAAATTTAAAATTTGCAATAACATACCTCTTTGGATACCGAATTAAAAAAAAAAAAAACAATTAGTAAGTAGAAAAAGTGTTGTTAAGGTCCAAGGACAATAATTTCCGTGACTATAATTAATAAATAATTATTGTTTTAGATCTCAATGGGAATTAAACTGGCAGATTTCGTACGTCAGTAGCCAGCAAGCAACCCCATACGGGTATTCGGTATGCCTCTAGATCTGTGTCAAAAGCATTACATGCCTCTCACTATGTTAATGTACTGCCGTGCCGTTCCAACTCATCAATCACCCATTTTCCCAGTGAAAAAAAGCCTATCAATTTTGCAAGATGATCCCCCCAAACCAAGCCAAACCAAAAGCTCTTATCACAAGTCTGTCAAGTGAAAGAGACCATGTTGGGGTGTGGACGGTGCTGTGGAGGCCCACAACGTGGACCCTACAGCATTCAAAGAGATGTGCAAATACGACATACCCCACCACCTGGCCCTGCTGTTGCTGTCCAATGTTGGGATGGCATGTGGCATCCTAGTCACCAACTCGTGGGTTTAAGTGATTGATTGAATTCATAATAGATGGAGTCAACTTTTTTTTGGTGTACGTAACGTTGTTTTTTGGATGTAATGTAGGTGAGGTCTGATGCACTAGGTTGGCCCGATCTAATCTATGATGAATTGTTTGATTAGTACGAGCTGAATTTTGTTTTGTCATTTGCTGTACATGGTGAACTGTCTGGTCCAACTTCAAAAAAGAGAGTCATCCATGAAAGAATAAACATTTTTATTGAATTAAACTTGATAGAAATACACTTGAAGACAATTTAATGCCCCAACCCTTTAATCTCCATACCAACGTTTGGACCATAACTTTAGACTTGGACCTTAGGCCTGAACCCCGAACTAACCTCATCCTGACCCTATTCTTGGACTTGATCCGCCAGTGGTAATAAGACTGAATTTTCAACTACACGGTAATAAGAATGAATTTTCATTACTACATACTAAATATTTGAATGAAAATTACTAAGTAATGGTTATTCTTGGTACTTGGTGGTAATGTTTTTATATGGAAATGAAATGAAGGTTGTAATATAATGGAATACACATTATCATTCTAATGTTTGGTAATAACTAAGATTAAGTACAAGAATATAATTAAAAATTCACTTATATATTTAGATAATACCTAGAGTCAAACTCGATCCTAAGACCTAGCCCCGAACCTAGACCTCAGACCGCACAGCCAAACCCAATTCTAACCCAACTCTAGACCCAGACACAATCCTAGACCAAACCTGGTTTATATCTTAACCCCATAACTGATCCCAAACTTCAGACTCGACCTCAACCCCTAGACCTTACCCCAACCTTAAATCAAACCCAAACATGGACCCCACCCCAACCCGAATCTAAGACCCGGATCATAACCTAGACTCGTACTTAACCTCAAGGCCATGATCCGAACCTAAACCCTAGACCACGCACCCAAACTCGACTTGACCCAAACCCAACTCCTACCTGACCTTAGACCCAGACCTAAACTTGGACCAAACCCAACCTAGATCCTAACCCTGGACCAGACCCCAAACTCCAAACTCAACCTCAACCCCTAGACGCAACCCTGACCTTGACTCAAACCCGATCATGGACCCTGCCCCAACCTGAAGGCCTTGACCTAGACCCAGTCTTGCACCCACGCTTCGACCCTAACCCTGACACTGGATATGTTGGTGGTGACAACAAGTAATGGTAGTTGGAAATGCAAAATATCACCAAATATTTGAAAATGATAAATTTCACACCCGTGGGATTAGACATTTCATGGTAATGAAAATGAAACTTCATTACAACATACTAAATATTGAAATGACTATTACTAAGTAATTGCCATTTCATTCGCTCAACCAAACTTATCAAGGGCATTCCTTGGGTTTGTGTTAGTCACGGGCTTGACCCCAAGAAATAAAACTTTGGATTAGCATCAGAAACATCAATTTTATTAATTGAATTTTTAGGTGACCACCAAATTCTATATAAGTTTTGAAACTAGAATTGAAATGGGCACTAAAAACATCAATTTTGTTTTTTATTGAAATCGAGGTTCAAAACCAAAATCCATTTAGATGGACTAGAGTTTTTCTATGATAAAAAAAAAAAAAAACTAGAGTTTTTCAAAGAAAAGTGCGAGCACTACAAAAAGAAGAAAAAATTGGTAGTAAAATATTGTCATAAAATATTTATTTAGCGATACAAATTGTGACAGCATTACCTCATCATAAAAGTGCAGTCTCAAAAAAAATTTATGACCACACCAGTTTGTCTCAAATAGTATTTGTGGTAGCAAATAAACCTTTTTAAAAAACTCTATCACCATAAAAAAAATCTTCAAAATATATTTTTGTGAGGTCAAATACAACCGTTGCAAAAAATTTGTCTCAAATGCCCTAATTCTTTAGAAGAGGGACATGGGCAAAGCCACTTGAGGACCAGGCAGCACCGGCTTGCCCTGAATTTTGATTTAAAAAATATTACTTATATATATTTTAAATAATTTTTACTTGTACGCATCAATGTTTGACCTCTACAATTATCAAATACAATACAATATATTTAAATATATTATTTTATTTTTATTAATTGAGAGAAAAAACATTAATTTTTTTTTAAGAAAAAGTGCCATGCTAGACGAAATTTTCGGCTTTGGCACTTGCCAGTGACATGCAAGCTGCAACCCATGACCCGATAGATTTTCCTTCGGCCATATGATACTCTGAACACCGGCCTTATCTCACATGTTGGCCATTTGTAAGACAAAGTGGATGATTTGACATTGGTATTACATTTTAACCTTAAAAACATTCACTTGTAAACCTTAATCTCATAATTATATCTCAGCATTTTCCTACGTTATTAATGTCTTCTCGGTCGAAATTTCATGGTGAATGCCAAAACAAAATAATGGAACAAAAAGAAACTGTGTGAGGGTATAATTACAAAAAGATTTACCTTTATTTGTTGTTGCGAGAGGGTCGGTAATGTGTTTGGCCCGTGCCTACCCAGCCGAAAATTAATGTCCTCTGTGTACGGTGTGTGAAGAACTCCATCAATCGTGTCAAGTAAAGTAAGATCGTGTCTAGTTTTAATAAGTTTGAGCCGAGTTTTAATAAATTGGTATTAAAAAATATTTTATTATATTCGACTCATTTATTAATTTATGCCTAATGAATGATGTTACATCAAAATTATGTCGTGTATGAATCATAGATAATCGATATATAAACAACAAGTTGTAACGTGTATTTTTTGAATTAATTACATTCATATCTAATTTTTTTATTAATCGTGTTGTGTTTGATCCACCCGTTTATTAAACAAATAGTTTAAACAAAATATAAACCCTCTATTCATGTCATGTCTCATTTTAATACCTGATTACTAAGTAATGATTGATTAGTGGGTCAACTGGACTTTTTTAGTGAAAATTGAGGGTGTCTGGGTGAGTTCCTCTAGATGAATTTATAATGACTTAAGTTCTGGAAGAAAACTTATTTGGAGGTAAGTTCATGTTTAAACTTATATGTAAGTACTTAAGTTCACTTATTTTTTAAATCTCAAAATTACTTCTAATGGTGTTAGTTTTGTCCAGTTATGAAAAATCACATAGGTTAGATCATTGAAGTATATATGAAAATCTTTAATTGAGTTATATATGGAAACCGTTTATTAAATATTATGATAATTAACGAAAATTTTATATGGAAGTTATATATAAGAAGCTTAATGTACAAATAAATTATTAGTCTATTAAGTCAAAATCAGATCTCAAACTTTTCTTAACAAAAATAATGCATAATATAGGGAGACTGAACAATGCTAACAGAATTCAGTAACACAAATGTTAATATATTTAATAACATTCATGTTACTATATGATTGAAGTTACAATTACGGTCGTGTTACCAGTACAATTGTGTTATTATACTGACACTAATATTACTATAGTGAATTTTAACTTACAATTGCAAACTTTAAAACGTATATTATGTAACATACACTTTAATATTCACAATAACATCAAAATATTATGTTCAGTAACACATCAAATTTTACAAAATACAAGACTATAATTTTTTTTACAGTAACATTAACTTTCGAATGATTTTAGTGAAAATACGATCCACAAATTAAAATTTTACAAAATGACGATTAGTAACACACAATCGACAGTTGAATTACGACACTCAACACTAATTGGACATCGAAATTCTGAACTCCATTTTTTCAATTCACGTACAGTGACATGAACTTTTTTCTCAATAACACAACCAATAAATATTCGATTGTCTTGCACAACAAAAAAATTAACAAAATCGAAATATATAACACTTTAATTTAGTACTAATGTATGAGTTCTCTTGAATCTTAGTTATAAGATTAATGTCCACTTTGACAAAATTAAATACATAATTGTTATTACTATTTTACCTTGTTACTATTTTTTGTGAGCATGTTATTATTTTTTAGTGATCATGTTATTGTCTTTATTGAGTATGTTACTATTGTTATTTTTTAATATTAATATTTTGTCGATGGAGTCCAAAATAAACTAGAATAGTAAATTGAAATTATATTTTATGAAATGTAATGGGTTTAAAATTTGAATCTGAACGGTTTTTGATAAATGACGATTTCTTTGTTTTTCAGATAAGGAAATATTGTGGCTTGAAAGATTATAACCAGATTTGAAGGAGATGTATATGGCTGGTTATAGTGTCCATAAACGTCGTTTATAACATTCCTACATAGAAGAGTTACAGTGGTAAAATTGACAAAAAGCGGACTGAAAATCAAATAAGTTTTCTTGACATACTTATCTCCAAATAAGTCTATATAGTTCAAATTTCTCCTTTATTTATTTATTTATTTTAGTTCACAAATAGAGTGGATTATCACTCCGGTAGACCTACTGTTCTGGGTCATACCGGACTAACTCACCCAAAACTACGTCAATTGTTTTGCATATCAGTCAGTCTTAATGGATCTTTGCAAGGCTATTTTATCAAGCCTAGTTGGACCAAAATCCACAGTCCATGGCCCTTTCAAATGGGCTACCTGGCTGTTCAACTGTCATTACGTGATAGGTCAGGCTAGCCGATGGCCCAATAAACCACAAAGATAACGGGCCAGCCCATCAGTCACGGGTCATTTGACAAATACATCAGTGCTGCTTTTAAACAGAAATCTTGGGCTTACACAATCTACAACTCTACATATCATTGTATATCCAGAATGTTATGGACATTGCATGTAATATAATTAGTTATAACTCCTACTTGAAAATACTGTAATATAAAAAATTTAGTATTAATTGTATAATATTTATATTTTAAATAATAATTTATTTATTTAATTATGCATTTTAAAACTAAAGTGAATAAAGAAAAAATAAGAAAGATTTAGAGGAGAGAGGAGAGAGGAGAGAGGAGAGAGGAGAGAGGAGGAGAGATGCAAGTGTGTTAGTAGAGTATTGGGGAGTCTGTTGGTTTGATTTTCTGCATTGGGTACTTTATAAAAAATATAATATTTTTATTAGGAAAAAATATTTGAGAATGAATTTTTAACCATTAGATCAAAATCGATGAAAATTAGATCAATTTTAATTATTGTTATATGTGATAATTTAACTCTATAACTGTAATATTACGTCGACTCGTGTTTAAAAAGACTGCAATATTTTTAACCATTGCATCATTTTAATATTTCAAACTCAAGCATTGATCGTAGGGGTATTAATCATATTGTATTCATGTAACTCACATGTCGTATTATTTGTGTCGTGTTCGTATTAAGACCCACGAAAAAAATCTATTTAATGTGTTTTAAGTATTAAACATTAGTATAGACTATTTATTATACGTATTTAGTAATCGTGTCAATTTTATAATCGTTTGTATCAGGTTCATGTTAACGGGTTAGAGCAGACACCTTTTTTATCGTGTAATATTTTTATATTTTAAACAATAATTTATTTTTAATTTCTTTTCTTTCTTTAAGAGAGAGGTGGAATAGAGGGATAGGTGTGCATTAGTGGGATTATTTGTCATTGGAGGTCGTGTAAAAAAATTATATTTTTAAACAAAAAAAATTAGGATAAATTTTATACTATTGAATCAAAATAATGAAAATATTATTTTATTTTTTCTAAACTAAGAATTCAATTTACTATTTATAATATTTAGATAGATCGCCATCATCTTACGAGAAGTCCAAAGCAAAACCGGGACTCTTATTAGTCTTTAGCCAATATAATTTTTTTTTTTTTTCCATTTCTGAAATAAGAGTCCCGGCTATAGCCAAGTTCGAAGGATGCAAGGGTCAAATTTTTATTTCGGTACATTATTTTGGTCACTTAAAAAATTGAAATATTTTGATGTATTTTGTAAATGTTTTGACCTCTTTCAGAAACAGAATAAAAAAATTAAAATAGTAAGATTTATTTTTTAAAAATATTGATCGAAATATATCAAAATATTTTAAAATATTTTGAAACATTCTGAAAAAATTATACAAATACATTGAAATATAATAACATTTCGAAACATTATGAAACACGTTGAAGTATTAGAATTTCGATTTCATCACTGATTTATTTTGATTTCTTTAAAAACGAAAACGTTTCAGATGTTTCAACCCTTTTAAAAATATATTTTAATTCTCGAAAAGAGGTAGGTTGTAGTTACTTTTACCTTAATTTGTGAGAGGCTAATTTTTTTTGGACTCAATTTCACGACTTATTTCTTGAATAAAATAAGTGCTCATTATCGCTCTAAATTCAATCCATAAGAACTCATTGATTATAAAGAAAATATGTGTAAAACAGAATTCCAAACAGTACTTGGATCTCTTTTTAGCTTCGGTATTTTGAAAGATGGGTTAACGGGTTAAAAACATAAAAGATAATTGTATCCCTTAACATGAGTATGAATTGAATTGATCAAGGGACAAAATAGTTATTTGTAGGACAAATAGTTGTTAATAATTGTGATATATCTGTGGATCCAACATGTATAAAAATATATTTTGTATTATATATACTCTTATTTCAAATGCTTATCTAAATAATACATTATATTCGTACCATTGAGCTAATTACAATCCCACCTGTGGAGGTGGTATTATAGTCTAGTTAAAATATATTAGCTTATAAATTTACTATTTTACCCACCAAATAAACAAAAACATTAATAATTAGATAAGATTATGAGTTTTGGGTCAATATATAATTAGGATATTATTATTCATCCCTTATCTAGTGTCTTATTAAATACTGAATTATAATGAATATTAACTTTATCCTATATTTAATATTGTGTTTTATTCATTTATGCAGAATTAGTCTGTAGTAACTAATACAATCTTTTTTCTTTTTTTTTACGGTAATCAAACTAGCTCTAAGACTAATAAAAAAGAAAAAATAGAAATTAACAAGTACCCATCTAGACTCACACATCTACATTAATTGCACACTAACACATAAAGGAATGTAAATGGAATTATTGTTGATGTTGTGGATCAATATACAGAGAAAACAACTTTTGCTTTTGGACATTAAAGTGAGGATGTTTAGTTTGGAAAAGTGCATGCAAGATTGGAACTTTGTATGGTCCCTCTTATTAATGTTAATTATGAGATTTGACCTAATGAGTTCCATCAATCTAGTTTGTCTACATTGAATTAATTTTCGAACGATCGTAATTACACACGTTTTTATTTCTCTTTTACCGTAATTTCTAACTTATTTTGTATTGTTGTTAATAAATCTCAAGGGTTTCGTATCCACGACTGATTAGATTTCATGGTGTTCTATTTTTTCTTTATTTTTCATGTTTAACAACATGATTTGAACAATTATCTTAAAAGGCAGTCATGTGTAATTTTTTTTTTTTTTGATGAAAATAAAATCAAATTCCACCCTGAGGAAGAAGAATCATGTTAGACACGGAAAAACATCACAGTGCAAAGATTCAATGTACAAATCAATGATAACTGTGGGACTGCCAGCATTCAAAATACAAAAAGACAATGGGACCACTTAGGACACAAACGGTACAACACCGCTGTTTATCGTAATTTACAATTTAGGCTTTAGGAGAATGAAAGCGAAGGTCAAATGGGTATCCAATGTCTTAGTTCTGTTAATTGTATTGGTTGAATTGAGTTCACAACGGGTCTTAATGAGTTGGTACAAAAATATTTTAGTTATATTTGATTTATTTATTAATTTATGTATAATAAGTCGTATCATATCGGGTTCATATCGTATATAATCGATATATAAATGAATCATATCGTATATTTTTTTTGATTGACTTCACTCATATCCAATTCGTTTATTAATTGAATTGTGTCGGGTCGAGTTCATTCGTTTACGAAATAGGTGTTTTAAAAAAATACAATTCTTCTAATTCTATATCATGTTAATAAATTGTGTTATATTTTGACAGTCATATTATCAGTCCTCTGAATAAATATTAAGTGTAACACGTCCATCACTATTATCATGTGTTTTCACAATCTGATAATATCTATAATATAAAACAGGATGACTTCAACAAATAAACTCAACGATCACAAATCAATTCATCCAACGCTCACAGATCTTCTCATTTCCCCCTAAATTCAACATTTTCACCCATAATTATTTTCAAAAATTTGATCAACTCAGTCACTTCAGTGTCAGATGGCCTTAGTCAAGCCTTCTTCAGAGGCCATCTCACTGTCACACACACTCTCTCTTTATCTCTCTCCCTCTGTTTCGTCTTACCACCACCACCGCCGAAGTCAGCAACACCACCACCGTCCCAGCGACACCACCAACAACATCGTCGAAATCATCTCTCTCTCTTTCACACTCATCCATCCTACTAGGAATGGTGGCTCTCCGTGAAATCAGAAAGTACCAGAAAAGCACCGAGCTCTTGATTCAAAAACTTCCTTTCTAGAGGCTTGTGCGTGAAATTGCACAAGATTTCAAGACGGATATGAGGTTCCAGAGCTCTGTCGTGGCGGTTGAAGCATATTTGGGGGGTCTGTTTGAGGATACGAATCATGTGAAGAGGGTTACAATTATGCCGAAAGATATTCAGCTGGCTAGGAGGATTAGGGGTGAGAGAGCTTGAGATTTGGTTTTGTGTTCTCGCTCAACACAGACCCAGGCCCATCACACATAAACAAACCCAGACCCATCACACACACGCTCAACACAGACCCACCACACATGCAACCACGACCTCCATTTTCTTCGGCAAATAGCTCTAGCTTTTGATTACTTTTTGCTTAATGGAGAGACCTTAAAACGTTCTCTGTCTCTCTCTCTCTCCTTTTTGTTCCTCTGCGTCTTCCTACCGTTTGCTAAGATTTCAAAGTACTAATCAATCTTCATATTCTCTGCAATTGATAAGCTACACTTGTGTTGCTGAGGAAACAATCAACTACTGCTCTGGTATAGGTTTTGAATCTCCATTTTCCTTTATTTTAAAATTTATGATAGGTTTATGATTTTTATTGGTCTTTGTTTTCGCGAAATGGAGCTTTGTTAGCTGAGATCTTAGTTATGATTGAATTTCAATGCTTTAATTTGTGCCTCCGCTTAGCTAGAAGATTGGAAGACATCACGTGAACAGCTCGAAAGCATGTTGTTGCATGTGCTGGTATTTGCAAGTCATGGAGAACTACGTGTAAGGAAATTGTTATAGGTCCAAAGTTATGTGGGAAGGTTATTTTCTCGGTTTCTCTAAAGCAGGTGTGTAATGTGCTTTTGTTTTTTCTCAATTTTTCTATGTACGGCATGAGCAGGTGTGACATATTGACCCCCATACTGACATCATTTTATTATAGAATTAGCCTAAATTGTATGAGTTGGGCTTTCATGGAAGTATATAATTTGTGTTCAAAGAGTAGAGAAGAGTATAAATTATTTTTGTTTGTTTTCATTTTCAGCCAAGATCTCGTGATGGAACTATTCAATGTTTTATCAAAATGGACAAATCTAATTTAACATACCACATTTTTTTGTGTCTTAGCCCCAGTTAGCATTTTGTTCATCCCTTTGGTAGGTTCAAGTTTCTTGATACTTGTGGTTTATTAGTTTTCCTTGATTGTTGATTTTTCCAAGATGGCAATTTATTCCCTTTTTAAGTCTAAATCATATGGAAATCAATTGTTGTCACGGTACAATTATATTTATAAGTGATATCATCAAGTGTATTGGGCATTTTTGATCTACAACAACACATGTTGTAAGATAATTACCATCATGACATTGGACTGGTTGCAATTAGAATAGACAGCTTTTGAGTATTTAATTAATACCATATGAAATAACACGTTCCCTCCTTTTCTATGTTTAGAAAGAACCTTCAGTCTTCATGTGGTTATGACACCTTTCTGAATAAGAAGTAGCTCGATATCTGGTGTTTTGAAGCCTGGAGTTTGCAGGGGGCTACATTAGTGTTTCCAAGTCTTGAATTTCACAAAAACGTGTGTGTTAGTCGCATGAATTGGGATGTTGAGTTGTTGATTATTCAGTGCTTATATTATAGATTTGTAGGTTAATTTTAGTTAAACTTTTTTGATAATATATATGTTTATATTGTAAAAATCCGAGTAAATTTAAACTTTTTAAAATAAAGAGTAAAATGGTAAATTATCCCAACGGTTCGGATTGTAATCCTGAGTTTTTCTAGAACTCGGATGACGAAACGAAACTCACCGTTGGATTCGTCTTGTGAAATCTAGTTACCATATTAATTTTCATCGAATTCCGAGATAGTTGGGTTTTTCTCGTGTTATGAGGCAGTCAAACCCCGAGAGACCCAAATATGAAATTTTTAAGAAAATTATGAGATTTTAAAATAAATGAAGTCAAGACAAATTAAAAATATTTTGAACTCGAACCGGAGCAAAATTTAATCGTTTCAGGATGAAAACGGACCCGGAATAAAAAGGGACGTATGACGCATTTTGGACAAAGCAAATTAAAGAGTATAGAAAGGGGTATTATTAACGTGATGTCGGATTTTGCGGCATTCACGGAGATTTCCGCGAGTTGACGGCTGGTCAACGGTTTAAAAAGGACCCCTAATTTTAGGGACGTCACAGCTTGGTATCAGAGCATAGGCCATAGATCTTATATGAGTCTTGTGGGAAATGAGTATATCATCTTCCATTGCAAGGGAGAAAGAGGCGTAAGCCCTAGGTAAATGGTATACATAAGTTAGATGGGCATTGAGTTTAGACCATTGCATTCCATTGTGCATTGCATGTTTTGTGCTTAAATTACTATATGTTATGTGCTAAATGACATGTGAATTATATGCATTGTAGAATGTATATGGAAAGGGGGAACACTAGAGTAGAAAACACAACCTTGGGTTCGGAGAAAAAGGATGAACGAAATGGTTCATGGTGTGAATGTTAATGTTTAAATGTTAATCCCTACTTTTGGATAGTGTGAAAGATTTGGACTTAGAGGTAGAGACCTTAGAAGAGTCATTGCATGTGAGTTCTCCCCTAGGTGCTAGGGTGAGGGTTGATCAGATATGTCGGGGTTGTGAGTTAGAGATCTTGAGAATTCTACTCACTGTGTACCTTAGGGACATAGACATATCGGAGTTCGATGTCATTCTTGGGATGGATTGGTTGACAGCACACCATGTTGTTATTGATTGTGATCGTGAGAGGGTCACTGCTTACATGCTTGAGGGTGTTTGTTTCAAGTTCCATGGGAAAAAACACAGTGATCTACCCCGAGAAGTGTATGACTCCCGATGGCACGGGCAGTTGATGGGTTGGGTAGCAAGCCTTACCCTGGAGGACGAGGCGAGACAAGAGTTTGGTCTACCTCGAGTGGTTCGTGAGTATGAGGATATTTTTTCGGATGAACTATCGGGATTACCTCCATATAGGGATATAGATTCACCATTAAGTTACATCTCGGTACATCGCCCATTTCAATGACTCCACATAGGATGACGCCTGCTGAGTTGCAAGAATTCAAGGTCCAATTGCAGGAATTGTTGGACAGGGGGTTCATTAGACCGAGCACTTCACCTTGAGGCGCTCTGGTGATATTTGCAAAGAAGAAGGACAAAACCCTTCGATTATACATTAACTATCGACAGTTGAATAGGGTTACAATCAAGAATAGGTACCCTTTGTCAAGGATTGACGATTTGTTTGATCAACTGAAGGGAGCGCGTGTCTACTCCAAAATAGATCTCCGTACGGGTTACCAGTAGTTGAGGATTAGGGAAGTAGATATCCCTAAAACGACATTTAGAACGCGGTATGGGTATTTCGAGTTCACAGTGATGTCATTTGGATTGACAAATGCCCTGGCGGCATTCATGGATCTCATGCATAGGGTGTTCTAACCCTATTTAGATCAATTCATCGTGGTGTTTGTTGATGACATTCTGATCTACTCCAAGACCGAGGAGGAGCATGAGGGTCAGTTGAGGATTATTCTCCAGACCTTGAGGGACCATCAATTGTACGCCAAGTTCAGCAAGTGTGAATTCTGGCTGACTGAGGTAAAATTTCTGGGACATGTAGTGTCGGTTTCGGGTGTATCCGCGGACCCGAAAAAGGTCGAGACAGTTATGAATTGGGAGAGACCGAAGTCAGTCTTCGAGATACGTAGTTTCTTTGGATTGACAAGGTACTATCGGAGGTTCATTGAGGACTTCTCTCGACTAGCTGGACCTATGACGAGATTGACCCGAAAGGAGGTCAAGTTTGAGTGGAATGATTCTTGTGAGAAGGCATTCCAGGAGTTAAAGAGGAGGTTGACTTCAGCTCTTATTTTGATAGTCCAAGAGAAGGGACACATGTATACAATGTACTGTGATGCCTCCAAAGATAGACTCAGTTGTGTTTTGATGCGGTCCGGGAGAGTGGTGGCTTATGGTTCTCGACAGTTAAAGAACCACAAGCAAAACTACCCTACGCACGATATGGAGTTGACAGCAATTGTCTTTGCCTTGAAGGCTTGGCGCCACTATTTGTATGGCTAGAAGTTCGAGGTGTTTTTCGGACCACAAAAGTCTGAAATATATCTTTACACAATGGGACCTCAACATGAGACAACGTAGGTGGATGGAGTACTTGGAAAATTACGACTTCACTTTGCATTACTATCCCGGTAAGGCAAATGTGGCGGCGGATGCACTCAGCAGGAAGTCACGGGGAGTATTGGCTAGTGTGGCTTCCCGGGAGTGGCTTATGCTCGAGACTATGGGGCAGTTCGGGCTACATTATAGGGGTTAGGCTCAGGGCACTTTGGGGAGCTTGGTTGCGATGCCTTCCTTACTGAGCAGGGTGATTAAGTCCCAGAGCCAGGACATGGAGTTATTATCCATTAGAGACTGGGTACAGGCAGGCTCAGGTGACGAGGGTTGGGTCATTCACGCGGATGGTAGTCTTCGATATAGGGGAAGGATTATGGTTCCCCAGTTTGTCGATTTGAGAGAGGAGATTCTCAGGGAGTTCCATTGCTCCCGTTTCACTGTTCATCCAGGTGGCACGAAGATGTACCATAATCTTCATCGCCAATATTATTGGAGTGGGATGAAGAAGCACGTTGAAAACTTTGTCAGTAGATGTCTCACGTGTCAGCAGTTCAAGGCCGAGCACCAGAGACCAGCAGAGTTGCTTCAGCCTTTGGAGGTGGCAGAGTGGAAGTGGGAGCATGTCACGATGGACTTTATGACCCACTTGCCACGAAAATCGTGGGGACATGATGCGGTGTGGGTGATAGTGGATCGGCTTATCAAGTCTGCACACTTCTTGGCGGTGCGAATGACCTTCAGGTTGGAGGAGTTCTACAAGATATATATACGGGATATAGTCCGATTACATGAGGTGCCCGTATCTATAGTATCGGATCGGGACCCTAGGTTTACGACTCACTTTTGGAAGAGTTTCCAGCGAGCCATGGGGACGCAGTTAACGATGAGTATAGCCTTTCATCCCAGACGGACAGTCAGTCGAGGAGGACTCTCCAGATTTTAGAGGACATGCTACGGGCATACGTCGTAGACCTTAAGGGTAGCTGGGAAGAGCATTTACCCTTATTGGAGTTCGCCTACAACAATAGTTATCAGGCGAGTATACAAATGGCACCCTATGAGGCACTACATGGGAGGCTTTGCCGTTCTCCGGTGTGTTAGACGGAGGTTGGAGAGAGACCCTCTATGGGTCCTGATTTGATTAGAGACACCTCAGAGAAGGTGAATGTGATACAGAAGCGACTTCTTACGGCTCAAAGTCGCAGAAGAGCTACGCTGACAGACGGCGACGACCTTTGGAATTTGTGGTGGGAGATCACGTCTTCTTAAAGGTGACACCTGAGAAAGGAGTGGTCAGATTCAGAAAGTAAGGGAAGCTGTCGTCGAGGTTTATCGATCCTTTCGAGGTACTTGAGAAGGAGGGTACAGTGACTTATAGGTTGGCATTATTGTCAAATTTATCGGGTGTTCACGCAGTGTTTGATGTCTCTATGCTTCGAAGGTATACTTCAAATTCGACACATGTGGTGGATTGGGGTGAATTGATGGTTGATGCAGATGGGACCTTCGAGGAGGGACCGGTGCGTATCATAGATAGCCGGGAGCAAGTTTTACGAGGCAAGACTGTGAGGCTAGTGAAGGTGTTGTGACAACATCGGAGAGTGGAGGAGGCAACATGGGAGCGTGAAGATACCATTCGCGCCTGCTATCCGTTCTTATTCGAGGATGAAGGTACATGTCTACAATTTTAGGTAGAAAATTACTTGTTTCATGTGCATGTAGTTAAGTGTGCATGTGTGCATGAATTTCGGGGACGAAATTCTTTTAAGGGGGGAAGAATGTAAAAATTCGGGTAAATTTAAACTTTTTAAAATAAAGGGCAAAACGGTAGATTATTTCAACGGTTCGGGTTGTAAACCTGAGTTTTTCTAGAATTCGGATGAAGAAACAGAACTCACCGTTGGATTCGTCTCGCAAAATCTAGTTACCATGTCAATTTTTATCGAATTTCGAGATAGTCGAGTTTTTCGCGTTTTACGAGGCTGTCGGACCCCGGGAGACCCAAATACGAAATTTTTAGGAAAATTATGAGATTTTAAAGTCAAGAAAAATTAAAAATATTTTGAACTTGAACTGAAGCGAAATTTAATCGTTTTGGGATGAAAACGGACCTGGAATAAAAAGGGACGTGTGGCCTGTTTTAGACCAAGCAAATTAAAGAGTATAAAAAGGGGTACTATTAGCATGATGTCGGATTTTGCAGCATTCACGGGGATTTCTGCGGGTTCACGGTTGGTCAACGGTTTATAAAGGACCTCCGATTTTAGAGGCGTCACATATACATGGATGATATATATTGTAGGTCTTTACTTTGGTACACATAAAAATCATGCATGTTGTTAGTTTGGCCCTTAATCTCATTTATTAGAAAGTCGGTTTTTATTTTTCGGAACTTAGGCAGTGGATTTACCCAATCAAGAACCTGTTTGGATTACCCAATGAAGACTGATATTGAAGTTCTTGACACTGCTTCCAGGCAAAAAGAGGTTCAGAGCATTTAAATTTAGTTTTTTTTTTCTTTGAATATCTAAAAGTTTTAATTAATTTTATTCGTTAAGTGTCATTGTGGTTATGTTTGACTAATCATTTTCTAATTCATTGGAAGCCCAAGAGATTATGTTTTTCTATCCTAGGTGCAAATATTTCATCCCTAAAATTGGTAGAATTTTTAAATGGTCGCAATTGAGCTGGCAGCATTAAGTTGAATGAGACATGCTATAAAACTTTTTTTTACTACCCTAATATTTAAAGTGTTGAGTCGTTTAGTGGGAGGCATCAATGGATAGTTCTACACTAACTTATTATATAGGTGGATACTAAGGTAATAAGGGTATATGTTTTATTTCCTTTATTTATAGGTGGATGCCAATGTAAATTTATATTTTGTGTGATTTTATGCTAAGGAGTTGTGTTAAAAAAAATGAAGGTTCCACTTCATACCATTGTAAGTTTTTATTTGAATTTATATGAGTGAACGGATTTGGATCACACTGGGCACACACCCAACACTTCCCCCTCTAATTTGCTTTCGATTTCAAGGTCATTTTTTGATTTCAATGTCTGAATTGCAAATGAGATTCTTGCATAATGCTAGATTTTTTTGGATATATGTTGAATTAGTTCTCGCTCATACCTTGATTGATATTTTGGATGAAATCATTGATTATATTTGTTGAAATAGGCGTGGTATTGATTCATGGGTTATTATATTTGATAGGAATGTATTGTTGTGTTATTATTCATTTGGACCCAAATTGAATCCTTTTGTATGTACAAATCTGTTGTAATGGTAATATTTATTTGTCATTCCATTTGAGTTTAAACTATTGTTGTAGCTAGATGCTATGATGTTTATTTTCTTGAATTGCATTGACCGGAGTTGTTAGTACAATAATCTAAATTCATCCTCCTCATCCTTTCTAGCTAGCAACGGTGCGACATGATACACGATAGCCTGGGGTTGGGCTGGAACATTCTCAATCTCCAAAGGTGTCAATTTGTTCTATGTAAAATGGTAAGCTCTTATTTGTGGTCTTGATTTTTTAATCCCAATTTGGTGTTCTTACATCTGACTTGTTCTTGGGTTGGTGCGCTTAGTTTTTTTACTTGGTGTCCTCATAACCCTAACGAATTTTTTTCACTATTGATTTTGTTGACTTTCTTTGAGTGTCGGTGAGCATACACTATTAACTATTGAATAAGTGATCGGACCCTTATAGATTACTTTTCTCACTTTTTTTTTGAATTAATTGATTTGGCCTTGATATCTCTTATTTGTGAACTTAGATAATTGTTTTCAAGCAGGAGAGATTTTCAGAACCGAGATCAGAAAAGGAACAAATAACAAGTCCTTCTCACCCTGAAAATCCATCCACGTAGTGCAAAGGTTTCCACTTCTCCTGCGACTTCTACCAATGGATCAAATTGTTTGTACTTATAGTGATTGTAGCCTGGGCCAGATCTAAAATCAACCATGGCATCTGCTAAGTCAACCACACCCCGGAGTAAAAAGTAGCAAAGTGGTCGTCGATAACGAAGAGATTGAAGTTCATAGGATTCAATATAAAGACATATGAGTTGAGGACAGTCCAGACATATGTATTTGATCAATTGATCTTTTTTTTTCATTTGATCAATTGATCTGTTTTTTTCATTGGATCAATTGATCTATTTCTTTTCGGTGAGTTGGTTTGCTTCTAACTCAAATTTGCTAATCTTTTTTATGTCACACAGTTGTGAAAATATGGTTGTTGATTCTAATGTGTTTGTAACTCTTGCGATGAAATTAGGAACATTTTTATTATTAGTTTTAAATGGTTTTGAAGATTGAATAGAATATGAGAGATGCCATTGCACATACCAGGTGGATCCTTGGTTTATTCTGCTAGACTGAATGCACTTCATTTGTAGAAAGTGTCTTCTAATGCTTCATTTTCTTATTGACTTAGGTTCTGAGCCGCTTTGATTGAAAAAAGGTTCTGAACTACTGAAATTGTGCTTAGAATTGAAATCCTAATTTTGAATTAAGAGTGGCTTTGTTTTAAGGACTAAAAATAGTCTCACAGCACAAGGCTTTGTTTTCTAATGATGCTTGTAACAAAAAAACAACATTGTGAGAATGTAATTAGAGAAAGTGGTAATTGGTAATAGGTATGGGCCTTAAGTTAAGTTCCATATTATGGTTACTATGTTGTGACTCCATAACCATGAGTTTGCTCATCATTCTTGATTTGCAAGTGCATTAAAAAAATCTGATTCTTGATGGGATTTCTGGATCTAACTGGCTGCTTGAGTTATGCTCCTAGAAGCCATGATACCACTGCCTAGACCACCCGCCCCTTTAGGACCACAATCATGATCCCATTTCACTGAAAACTTCTCCTCCTCTAAACGTAACCAAGCTAAGTGTACTTGTTTTAGCCAACCTTTACTTCCGTAATAATAAGCAGAATTGCCAGACACAATTTGTGAAAATAATGAACATTTTGAGAGTGATTTGGGGCCAGAAATAATATGACACTTTCTATAAGATATGAGGGGAATTATAATTGGTTGTAGCATAGACTCCCTGAATTAAGACATCAAAGTAAAAGAGGTTTCTCATTAATGGTCAATCAACAATCCTACAACCAAAATTATTGCCAAAGGCTCAAAGTCATTACTGCGATTTTTTTTTTTGCAAAGATTGATTGTGGGCATGAAACCTTTTAGATTTGAGAAATATTAATTTGCGATCCTAAGAAATAAATCAAAATGTTCAAAAAGCAAGTTGTCACGAATGATATGGTTGGCTTTCTGTATATTCACCAAAATAGACTGGGTGAATATATATATATATAAAAAAAAGACTTAAAAGTAAGATTGTTCCAAGTTAAAAAATTGCTAGAGGTGTTTTATGTTTTATTGGATGAAAACCTTCAAACTTTAGGCAGAGGGAGGAAAAAAGGTTTTCCTAGCCATGGTAATACCATCACTCCAAGACTAGAGTGCATAGAAATCCAGTGTGTATATGACATAATTTAATTATGATTATGAAATATATAAGTTTTGTAAATATGTTGATATATTTGTTATATTATATTTTATGAGGATACTCTATCAAAATTTTTACAGAATATCTATATTTTGACAATTTTTATTTCACTAAAGTCATGACATTAAAAATAACCAAATGATTTTCAGCTTAATGCATATTGATTTTGTGTTTAAAAATTATGCACAGTGCCTTCAGACACGTGATGTAGAGCGAGTTTAGACTTTTAGTTTAATACGTGTCTGAGTTCAGTACTTGATTATTTTGCATTCAAATTCAATGTTTGATTTTTTTTAGTTGCACTGTGCCTTCAAGCACGTGTTATCTCTATTATATCTATATATAATAAAGTAACTTATAATTCAAATTTCAAAAGATAAACAAAATGACTTTTGTTATTTGCGGTTGAAATCACTTTAAATTTTATTTTAAAGTTAATCTAACGACTAATATTAACACTCTAAATTTAATAAAAAAAATAGACCTCAAAGGGTGTGTTTAAAGTGATTTTTCAAAAGTACTTCTAGAAATTATTTGTCATAATTACTTTTAAAAAAATAATAGCATTTAAAACTGTCCAACCACTACCTCTACCACCATCACCACCACCACCGCCACCGCCACTACAACCGTCATCGTCATCACCACTACTTTTACCACCACCACCAGAGCCGCCACCACCATCACCACCACTGTCATCACCAATACCATCACAAATAGACTTATCTAATGACTATCAACATCCCTTTCAAAATTATTCATGTTACACTGTATTTTTAGGTACATGTTACTCTAAAAAATTTAGTAATGCTTTGTATTCCAAATTTGTATCCCAAATGTGCATCTTAAATTAATGAGAATCATTGGATGAGTGGGTCCCAATGAAAAAAGTTAATGGGACCCACTCATTCAATAATTCTCATTGATTTTGGTATGTATATTTGGGATATATAGCATTGCTCAAAAATTTATAATTGAGCAAGACAAGGTGAACTCGACTCGATAATTATTTTCATACATAAATAGAATAATTATTAAATTAAATAGAATTTACTTGTTTATATGCTAATTTATTATTAAATATTTATTATAATGGTGTAATATCACTATTAAATTCAATGTTTTCTCTCGTCCTTTGCCTCTTTACACTTTATTCTCAATCTCAAATGTCCGTGACTCCCAATCGTGCCCTCGGAGTGATCACCACGTTCTACGATACCAAACCGCCACCCCCGGTCCCCCCGCCCCCCAAAAAAAAAACAATTACTCCGGATCACCACATGACCATTTCTCTTTCCCCTTCCTTTGGACTTTCCCAAACTACATCACTCTCTCTCTCTCATCAACTTGAGAGATATTCAACAAACCACCCACCAAAAAAGAAGCTAGAAGAAACAACCCACTCCGACTTTTGTCTTTCTCTTTTTTGGTGGGCCTTTCTGTGTCCGGGTCTTCCTGTTGATGTTTCCTTTGGGTTCAAATTTGTTGGAATTTCTTGAGCACAGACAACTGTGGCCTTTCTGGGATTAGTTTCACACGCTTTTAGTCTTTTCACAAAGCAATCAAGTGTCTTTGATTGATTTTGCTCTGTGGGTTTCTTTCTGCAATAGTCCTAGTGTCATTTCAATAGGTGGGTATTTGGGATTTTGATAATTTCTTGGGTTTAGTACCGTTGATGAGTTGATGTCTTTGGCAGTTGGAGCTGTGTCTAGTTCCAAGAACATGGGTGGGTTTGATGAAAACAAGGAGGTTGGAGGGGAGAAGAGTGGAGTCCAAGAGAGTGCAGATGAAAGAGAAGAAAACATGAAAAGAACCATGAGTGAGTCTTCATTCTATACAACTGATAATGAAGAAGATGAAGAGGGTAATAAAATTGAACTGGGTCCTCAGTACACCATTAAAGAACAGCTTGAGAAAGATAAGGTTTGCTTCTGCCCAAATTGTTTAAACATACATGAATATTCATAATATATGGCCTATAATTTCTTTGTAGTTGTACTCTATTTATAAGTATGCAATTTATATGTTTCTATATTTGCCTGATTTGGGAATTTCAGGATGATGAGAGTCTGAGGAGGTGGAAGGAACAGCTCCTTGGGAGTGTGGATATTAACAATGTTGGAGGTATTAATGTTTTTTCTTAATACATGGTAGAGGTGTTAATGCTGTTTTATCCACTAGATAAAACTTTTGAATACATAAAAAAATTTGGTCTTTAGGATCATACTCTATTTCCTTCCTTGTAGCTTAAAGTTTGCTTAACAATGCCTTCCTTAAACTTCACTAATTAATGCTTACGCTTTTTAGATATGCTTCTGCTAAAATTTTAGATCAGTGATGCCTTCTTCTTTTGCATTCTGCTGGTTCTGACAGACATAATATGCATGCATAATTGTCTTTTCATCAAGCTCAGCAAGTTTTGCTCTTGTTTGCTTAATTTCTTTGGTTAATTTGTTGTAGGACGGTCTGTTTTGGTATAGTTTCTTGGTGAAGCTACTAGAGCTAACATGATGTTGAGAATTATATACAGCGATAGTAGTTGTTTATGCTACAGAAATGTGTTGATTCATGTGTTTCTCTCCACTGTTCATTTTTCGAGTTTTGCCTTGAATATTTTTTTTAGTTGTTTTAATAGATACAGTTGATTGCTTACCTGATATTGTTACTATTAAATGAACAATGTCTGAGATTACTATGCTAAGACTATTTTAATGTAATTTACCAACATATTAAAATAGGAAAAGAAGGGTGTCAAACGTGCTTGAGACTTGGTGGATTTCCATAGATAGATTGGACCATCAGAAAATTCACCTTCAGATGGTTTAAGGTTACAGTACAAAGATGGCTTCATAACCCAACAATTCATTTTTGTTTAATTAACTCTCACTTGGCAGAAAGCCCTTATTTTTCTAAATCATATGGGTTTCAAACTTTTGCTATGCATCATGGAAGGCAATCTTCTCTACCAGCAATGTTGCTATCACTTTGCTGTACTCAAAATCCAAAGTGGAAATGGAAAGTATTTTCTTGGAATTGTCCTATGAAACCAACAAATGATATAGTTCATTTCTTTGTTTAACCTTAATTGTTGATATTATCATTTCAGTTATTTTAGGTGATGGACAATGTTAGTCAAGAATACATTTTGTATGGATGAATCCCCCTTACCCTGTCTCT
>CM042197.1:6577875-6624045 GCA_023539305.1 Ilex asprella
TTGATAATCGTTAAATGAGTCTATTTAATACTGTCAAATGAATTTATTGAAACTTACCCTATTTTCTATTATAGATTAATTGATACTCAACTTTTTTCTTTTGTCAATTTTACCTTCAAAGCGGTCTCTTTCTCTTATTGCTAAAAAAAAGGTAAAAGATGCTTCTATTTGCAGAGGCCTTTAAGCTCATCTAGTTAGTATAGACTCAAATTGTGCAGATCAAAAATAATTTTCACTAAGATTGATAGAGACGTTGAGAAAATATTCATTTATTGAAATTTTTTAAGGGAAGGCGGGGACCAACATATCACCCATTGGGTTCGTTGGATTAATACAACTTTACATGCAATCGACACCCTTATCCTTACTCACCAGAGCACTTTGAAAAACTAGACACGTTTTGGACAATATGATTATGTATTTTTAGGCCTATTGATTGTGTCAGGTGAGAAAGACTTGTGTTAGTAAGTTCGTGTTAAAATGTATTACATTTAAACTTAATTCATTTATTAATTCGTGTCTAATGAATTGTATTATATTAGTTTCATATAATGTATGAATCATGTATCACTCATACCCTGATTTATTTATGAATTAACTATATCCCATGATTAAAATTACTGTACATTAAGATATGACATTGTGCATGTATTAGAGTATGCATATAGTTGGAGTGTGTGTATGCATGTGCTAGTGTTGGAGCATGTGTACGTGTGTGTAGTTGTACTGTGGAGTGTGGGTTGGGTTTGTGCAAATTTGGGGGGAAAATGTACCTCCCATAAGTGCAAAAATTTAGTTGATTTATTATATAGATTGTGTTGTATATGGTCTACTCATTTATGAAATGGATAGTTTAAAAAAGATTCAAACTATCTGTGAGGCCCAATCATGCATACGAACATAATTTTGTGGGTTAAATTGTAATTATATGAAATTATTAAAGAGTTAATTAAATCTTTTATAGCCATGATGTGTGTGAGTGTGAGCATGCATAGGATATGTGGACTCCGTTAGTGATGTATTAGTGAGACCCATTTATAAGAATCTCATGTGTGAAAATACTAATGGGTCAATTTCAAAATTACTTTAAAACTTGGGGGAGCAAGCGTAATTACCCAATTTACTTTACACATGTTTACACACGAAGTTGCTGAGTCAATTGTATGTTCGGTGGGGGTGGGCTGTGTATGCCCCGTGTGTGTGTGTGTCTGTACTTTATAGTTTAAAGGTGTGTGTGTTTAATATATATAACTTCTTATGTGTGTGTGTTTGGGTTCTTTCTGAAGCCGAGAGTGAGAAGAGCAACGGAGAAGGAAAAAAAAATGGAGGTGTTCTTTTGAGCCGAGAGCAAGGAAGGTACGTTGAATTCAATTTAAGCATGAGTTATAATGAATTTTAGCATATATGTCGTTGTACATGTGTGACCTGCTTCAACATGTTTTAAAATAGTGGCTATTTTAATTTAATTCATGGACTATTTTGATTAATGTTAATAGGCTGTTTTAGTGTAATTTCAAAACATAATTTTGTGAGTTTAAATTAAATGTATTCAACATAATTAGTGAGATGTTTTGTGTTAAAAAAAATGGGCTGGTTTTATTTAAATTTCAATGAGTTGTTTTATTTTAATTGCAAAACAGTTTTTTTTGTTAGCTTAATTAAGTGAATTAACATCTTTTAGGGGCTGTTATGAATAGATATTAAACTATGTGTGAGAACAAAGGGAAAAATGCATATGGAGATGCTTGGAATGTTTTGAGTAGGCTAAGTCGAAACAAAAATTATGGGAGTGAAATGGGTGGTTTAAAAGTTCAATTAGAGGTTGTTTTACATTGATTAAATGTGTATGTGAATTTAAGTGTAGCGATTTTAAAAGAAATGAGTGATAGAGGATGTAAAAAGGTGCTGGTAACGCCAAAATCCTGATTTCTAAATGTGATTATCACATGTGTGAATTTTAATCCAAATGACTTGAAATCTTGTATGCAACATTTTTAAATGATGTTTGATGTGATAATGTGACTTTCTAATACAAATGACTATGATATCCTATGCGAAATGTATGAAATATCGGAAGTACGATTTTTAGGATTCGATGTTAAAATGTGTGAAAATGGACCCTCGATCAATCTGTTTGACCAACTTAATCCTAATTGTGATTAATGTGAGTAATTTTAAAGATTTGGGGAGAAAATGTGATTCCTAGAATAAAAGTGTTTGTGTGTGAGTGGATAGTGCAGTAACCGAAATTACCGGGGCACTTTGAGGTACATTATTTTACATGCATTAGTGCATGATTAATTATTATATGTGATACACATATTGATATTGTAATTACAAATGTGTTAGGTGGAACATGTGAGACAATTGGTGTTAGAACAGATACGGTAACGTCGGAAGGATCCACCAATAAGACCAAAGGGTCATAGATATGTATATTTGAGGTGGTTGTATATCTTTATATGTTTTGAAAATGCTATTATGAGATGATAGTAAATGATAGAATTTAATAACATTTCTCTAGGATTATGTGATAGAATGATGCTTTGTACTATGTATTGTGGAATGTGGCACATTATTTGAGGCAGGAGCATCGATGCCTGATCACTAAGCGTACAGTGATGTGCTAGCACTGTGGTATTCCCGGGAGGTTCGGGAGACACGAATCCATATGGGATCGATTACCCGATGAAGAGTAGTGTGGATGTGATGTGACTTGTAAATTCTTTGGAATTGGATTAATGTTATTGGTTGATACGTGTATATATATAGTATCTACCTACTTCAGTGTATTACTATCATTTCTATTTCATACACAACATGTACACTCATTGAGCGCGTGGTTTAGCTCACACTTTTATAGCTTCTTTTTTTCAGGTACTGTAAATAGAATTTCAGATCTATCCACTGTCCAGTCGGTTGGATTGTGTCTCGTGGTATTGAGTTCAGTGTAGAGTGGTTCAATGAAGTTCGTGTGATATTTCTCAGGTTATTGTGTATTTATTTTGCTGAGTTGTATAGTTTATTTATGAGAGATTATTGTGGCAGGTTAATAGTATATATTTGTATATAGACTCAACAAGCATATTTTGTGATGTATGCTATGTGGGTGTGAAATTTTTGTATTTGTTTATAACTTGGGAAATAAACAATTGGTGCAGGTGTTATATATGATATAAGTTATGAGACAGGTTTTACCATCATGCTTAATATGGCTAAGGTGATGTGTGGTGTTGTTGTACCTGTGAGATTATTTAATATTTTATTAATCCAGATTATATCTATGTAAACAAGTGTATCGAAAATCTAGTTGCGTCTCATCTTTGGGAGACCGGGATGGGACGTGACACTATCTAATTTTGTGATGTATTCATCATATTTTGACCTCCTGTGTATTACATGTTTCTATTTGTTTTACTATAAAATACTATATAAACCTTAATGTCCATACAATAATATTATTTGAGTCTAATTTATTGATATAATTTATTAGTTTAATTCTCCGTAGTCCTTAGATTAACTGTGGACTCCTATCATATATATATTGAAACTTATTATTAATCTAACATTTATAAGAAATTAGGTCAAAGTCTTAAAGGTGTTACAATACGACCATTTCATTAACTTTCGTTGCTTATTTCATCACAAATTACCCTATTGACGTTGATAGAATGAATAACAAAAATTAACATAAGGGATATATTATAATAATTTTAAACATTAAGGATACAATATAATAAATATAATTTATAAAAGTACAAAATGAAAATTCGTAACTTTTTAGGGTAGAAAGTGAAATTATGCCAATAATAAAACAATCACTCATTGCCAAAAATGTAAAGAACCTGTAATAGTAGTAATGCGTACAGTTATTCCCTCACACCATCTTTATGAACGTTTCTCATTTTTGGCATTCTCAAAATGCGCAGAGTTCTTCCATTCACTCACTCTTTCTGCTCCAATCGTTAAAACTTCAAACCCTTGGTTAGGGTTTGTATATCTACGCCTCTATCTTTGCATCTTCTTAGTGTTTTCTCTGTGCTTTTTGATCATGATCGGTTTATTGTATGAGATTAGTCTCATTTCCACTGTCTCTTCTCTTTAATGCCGTGTTTCTACGACTTTGAATATGAATTTGTGTTGTTTAAGTGTACTAACATGGCGTTTTGCTTTGTTTATGTTTCAGTAGAATCTCTTTTTACCTTCAGAGCTCTTACTGAAGTTCTTCGCAATATTTTTTTGATCGGCTTGTCGTATGAGATTAGTCTCCTTTGGATTTCTTTGCTATTTAATGCTGTTTTTCTATGACTGTTGATGTTAATTTGGGTTGAGTAAGCGTAATGACACGGTGTTTTGCTTTGTTTATGTTTCATTGAAAACTCATTTTGCCTTTAGAGGCAGAGCTCCCGCTTACTGAAGTGGTTTCTTTTTTCTGGTAAACTCTTTTCATTTCCTGTGTTTCGTCTTCCTCATCCTCCAAAAAAGCAAAAAAAAAAAAAAAAAGAAGCCATAGGCATATAAATTTACAGATACTGTGTGATAACATGGCTTGCCAGAGTTGCAGAGCCAGGATTTTTTGTTTCAGTGGCTCTCATTTGGTGATAGTACCAACTTTCAGTGCTACAAGCTATAATAAAATGAGTTTTCCCGCAACGCGATCTCACAACATGTAGTTTCTAGAAAATCATTGCTAATTAAGATTAGCAGAACAAATATTGTGAGTTATGAAAGCATCCAGTCTCAAACAGTAAAAAATATGTGCATGGGAATTCTCAAGTACTAGAATCATAGCTAGAATCATAAAGGTACTTGAATTCTTTGAGTAGTAGTGTTCTTTTTCTTCTAGTACATGGACCTTTTAGCATGTAGGTATTTTGAAATGTTTGCCCAATGCCAAAGCTGTTTTGTATCTTTGATTTAATGAAAGTTATTTGCACTTGATTTAATTAGGAACTTGATATGAATTCTGAAGCACCCTTTAATTTCTTATACTCTTCGAATGCAGTGGATTGTATCCGCTTAATGGCATCTTCTGATGAAGAGGGAGAGATCGTCCCAGATTGTGTGTCAAATTATTACCTTGTTGATTATAAAGGAGAACCCATTTCATTTTCCTCTTTACCACTGCAGTGGAGTGAGGATGAGGCCACAGATGGCATGAATACACATATATTCTTACGTGGGAATGAAAATGGTGGGAGCCAGCAAATATATAAGAAGGTCATAGCATGGAAGATCGAACTTTCTTATGTCCTGCCTGAGATTTATGTGCTTTCCAAGGATAAAACCTGGATAAAGCTCCAAAGGCCCAGGAAAAGCTTTGAACATATTATCAGGAAAATTCTGATCACGGTTCACTGCCTCCATTTTGTTAAAAAGAATCAAAAGGCATCTGGAGACGAATTATGGAAACATTTGCAGAAAACTTTCAGGTTTCAAAAATTGCATATTATGTGATCCCTCTTTTATCATTTTTTGGATTGCTGATACAAATTAATCCAGTCACTTATCTTGCAGTTCATACGAGGTTGGACCTTCTGAGAATGATCTATTAGAGCACATTCGATTAATTGGTGAAGCTGCAGGAAGGGATGAAGACATAGCAAAATCTGAGGTTCTGTGGTTTTCATGCATAAGTAGAGAGACATTCTTTGATTCACTTTAATTAACGGTATAAATTGACAAAAAATAAAACAATATAAATAATGTGAATAGTTCTCGTTCAATTTGCAAAAAACAAGTTGTTAGAGTTTGTCCCACATCGTTATAGTAGCACTTCCCAAAAAAGCTTTGCAGTAATAACCAAAAAACATGGAATTTTGCACATACTGATGGCTCTACACTCTCCCATCACTATGACATGACCAAATCATCTGATTCTCATTTGTCATATTCATTACTGTTGGAAGATGGAGGATCAGATAACACACACTGTAATTTCCTCAAGGCCCCCAATGCCACCATCGTTGTTCCAACATAAAGTAATTGGAGCCATTCAACTTCTTGGCTTTGAGTTGCCTTCTTTAGCAAATGATTTGGTTCATTGTTGTTTACAAACTTTGAGCACATTAAATGATACGATGGTGAGGATGGATACGGAAATGTTTTCTTTTTATTCAATTCATTTCTCAAGGAAATGATAGACACATACCATGACCATCATGTTTTGAGCAAAAAGAAGAAGAAAAACTTGTGGGAGCTATTTCACGGGAAATCATCCTATAAACAAATTAGTTTATCTTGAAATGGTTACAATTAACATTGATCCCCGATGAGTCAAAAGTTCGCTCAATTGTTTGTCAGCTTTAATAAGCTGGTAAAGCATTCTTTGATTGCCATTGTTTTGATTTGCCATTGTAAACAGTATAGCTGAATTTTCTGGTTTAGGTTGCATCATTTTTAACCCACTCTGCAAGTGTTCATTTACAAATTAGTATATCTAATTCACATCTAATATTTGAGGAAATCATGTATTTGCATTTGTAGGTCTATTGTGTAAACATCTTAATATACGTTTGTATGTCATGACATGAAACAGTATCTGGGCACATTTCTTTTGGAGACGCCAGGGAAAAGGAAAACTTTGCATGAGGTCAGGGCCAATATATATAATCTTGGTTGTTTGTCATTTTTTTTTAATATTAGATTCAATCCTTCACTTTGAGGAAGAGTACTTACCCTGTATTGCAGGAGAATCGAACATCAAAGAAATCTAAGTTTATAGTTGATGTGGATGAGGATTATAGTGGTGGTAGTGATGAGGATGATGATGAATGTGATAACAATGAAGATGAGCTATTTGATTCTGTTTGTGCACTTTGTGACAATGGCGGTAACATTATATGGTATGCCCTTAATTTATGTACACTTCAAACTGTGTTTGGGTCAGGGTTTTGGGGAAAGAAGGGATTTGAAAATCCTCTTGTTGGTGGATACATATCAAGAATTTGAGGAGATTTTCTAAAACATTATTTCATTTTTAAGTCTTTCATACTCTTTAGCAAACAAGAAGAATTGCTAAGAAATGGAACCTCTTGCTCTCCACCCCCAACATGTTCATGGATTGCAAGTGACTCTTTCATTGTTTTTCTTTCCTTTCTCACTTTTAAATTTTGGTTTTTTTTAACTAATTGGAGTCCCAACAACCGTGGTAAGGATTTCTTGCAACTTTGGAACCTTTTCTTTCAATTACAAAGTTTTTGATCTATCAACAAAAATTAAATATGAAGAGTAAACATCATGAATAACTTACAATACTTTATGGATGGGGAATTTGAGCCTTTTGTTTTGGTTTGAATGCAGTAATGCCTGGGATTATGACATGTATCCAAATAATTTGGCAAACATGAGATTTTCAATTCTAAGAAATTCTAATCTGTTTCACTTTGAACTCTGCTGACATTTCAAATTTCTTCATCTTGATGTGTTGCCAAAGTTGGGATATTCATCTTATTCAGCTTTACAACCCCATTTGGCCCTTCTTTTTCTTCACGTAATATAATTTAACCAAAACTATCTAACCATCACATTTATTTAATGTATGACCCTCTAATGTACCACTCATGTAGATGTTACTGGAAAATAACACACTCTGTGCTAGAAGACTGGGAAATTATGGTGAGTATGCCAAAAGAGGAATTCACTTAAGAATATGCGTACTGGATCACCTCGATGTCAATTAGCTCCATTGTAACCTGGGCTCCATGGGTTCGAGTCATGGAGACAACTTCTCTGCATGTGGGGATAAGGCTGCGTATATTTTACTCTCCCTAGACCCTTTAGTGGCTGGGGTCTCATGAACTGGGGCACCCTCTTTCTTTATTGATCTTTGGAAGGCTAGGCATAAAGTGGCGTTCTAGGACATAGAAGTCTTATTAAGAGGTCCTAATGCCTTCTTTGTGTTTAGTACATTCCAATCTTTGATATGACATAAACAGTGTCTTTTTCGATTAGCGGGAAGAGATATTTTTCCAATGAGTGAGCAGAGATGTCTCAATAATGTTCCTGAGGCTTTAACTACATCAATATGGCAATCATATCATTGTCTACTACTCTTAGATATGCTTCTGTCAAGTGCACAATCAGTGCACACAGCACAGCAGAAGGACGAATCATGCTTGAATCAATTGAAGAGCTTGGACAAGCAGTTCAACCTGAATCAATAGCTGGATCAGCCATGAGCAGAAGCAAGCTAATGCGGGTGGCCATTGCATGCGATATTTACTTACAGGCTTCATGAGCTTACGCTTATTTCATTACTGTCAAAGAGCTCAGACTTTAGTCAAGAGGAACAAAATAGGCGAAGTCAAACTCAGACACATTAATCTAAATTGAAGGACACCTTTGATTTATTTTTTCTTATGTAGATGAAGTGACTTAAACATACAAGTCCGGAGTTACGTTGATAAATTAGAGGGACAGCATCAAATTGAGGAGGAGGAGGAGGAGGAGAGTTTTATGAAGAACTTTAACTGCTTCCGAGAGGTTAACTTCTGAAGAAATCAGATGACACTAGGAGCTATACTTTGGGCATTGGAGTTGTATTTTGGTTGTAGGAGTTGTCCCAATCTGGTAGCTTCGACTCATTGTGTGAGAATCCATTTGTTGAGGCAAAAAGTGACAGCTATTCATTACCCAAATGCTTAAGTGATTAGAAAATGCGCCTAGCAATGTATACCAAGCTCTTGACACTCATCCTCATTTGTGACACCACCCACATGTAGATGAGATGGACAACAAAATACATCAAAATGCTTAATGTCAGAGAATGGGCCCAATACTGTATTTCAAGCTCTAACAAAAAGGACCATATTCCTATTTGTGATGGACAAGGCCTTACTCCTAGGAAATTAACTATGACTATAGATGGAGATTTCTTATTTCCTTTCTGTCATTCAGCCTTGTTTTCTGCCTTTATGTTGGTGATATTGCCATCTCCAAATATTTTTTGAGATTAAGTTGTGTGGTTGCAATCCTGAAATCACAGGATGCATGGCGATTGTAATTTTTGGTAAAGACCATTGTGGCTGTTTGTTTGCATCTGTGCCTCCTTTGTTCGCTTATTTGCTTATTTTCCTTTAATTATTAAAATGAACT
This sequence comes from Ilex asprella, assembly GCA_023539305.1. NCBI lineage: Eukaryota > Viridiplantae > Streptophyta > Magnoliopsida > Aquifoliales > Aquifoliaceae > Ilex > Ilex asprella. Next base: position 6,586,972 of record CM042197.1, read on the forward strand.
GTAAACATCATCTGAATTCTTATCTCTAAGATTATGAATGGGGTGAGGCTTTGGGAGAGCTGATTTGAGAGGCTTAGTGGTTCTCGAATACCACTCCAGTATAGTCTGCAAATTGGCTGCAGATGCAAGAAAGCTGTTGGGAGTATTTTTAGTACTTTTGGAGGCCAATCAGTTGTGTCGAATCATTTTGCTGATTGTGGAGTGCCTTTGACTATCAGAGATACTAACTAGTACTTTGTAATCCTACATTGACTATTGTATGTACTCATAGGTTGTCGTGCTTGGTGTTGGTCTGCTGTTATTAGTTCTCTGTACTTTGTTAGTTCTCTCTCTCTTTCTCAGTCACACACACACACAGGATAATCCCCCTTACTTCGTAACAATCTTTTTCACACAGAAAATGTTTGTTTCCACTGCAAGCTCGTTTCATTATCATATGTGTCCCTTAGAAAGGTGATGTTTAGTTCTATTGTTGACTTTACAGCATTTTCTTTAGTAAATTTTTATCTGCCGATTGATGTTATTGCTTATTTTACGTTGTACTACTTGTCCATATGTGGCATGGCAGCTGTGAAGGGAGGTGCATGAGGTCTTTCCACACAACGAAAGTAGCTGGAGCTGAATCTTTTTGTGAATCTCTTGGCTATACTGATGCTCAAGTTGAGGTATGAACCTTCTATCAAAAAATAAAAATTAAGGTGTGAACCTCCATATGTCACATTTCTTTGGTTTTCATATAGGCATTACTACATGTTCTGCCAAACTCCCATAGTTCGGTCCCTGAAGCATTGTTCGGTTGTATGCAGGCAATTCAGACTTTTCTGTGCAAGAATTGTCAACACCAATGGCATCAATGCTTTGTTTGTGGTGGCTTGGGGTCTTCCAATAAATCTTATGGTTCAGAGGTTTTATTCTTCTGACAAATCAAAACCAAAACACATTTTTAAAGCATAGACTTGTCCTGTACTTGATTGTTAACCGCTGTACCTGTCATTCAAGAATGGTCTGTTCAGATTTTGATACAAATATGGTGTTAAACTCTATATAAGACTCCTTGATTGTAGTTTTTCTTTTCATTTGGAGTGAAGCATGCTGTGCGAAATAATCTGGAATTTTTATATCCACTGAATGTGTAAAATCCCTTTTTGTTAGAATTAACTTATCCGGAGACGTTTGAATTTTGTGCATGCTTTTCTCTTTTGGTAGCATAATGGTGGAACTGTATCACGCCAGTCCTAGCTGTCCCTGAACTTCTGTATATCCAAGCCCCCATTTAGGAAGGCTCAGAAAAACCTACTTCAAAGTTTTGTCAGGGTCAGGTGATGGGGATCGTGTAAGAATTGGATAGATATTAGAGATGGGGATCGTGTAGGAATTGGATAGATATTAGAGATTAATTATAATACTTATTTTGATTCTTTTAATATTTATCTTTTAAGTAATTTCTTTTACCTTTTAAGGGCTTAGTTGTTATTATGACTATTTATTTCTTTTAGAGTTCTTCTAGGATTTGTGTTCTCCCTATATATATAGGGGTTATGGTATTTGTTTTGGTGAGACTAAACTTTGATTATTGATTATTGATATTGAATTCTTCTTTCTCAAATTCTCTCTCTATTCTCATCCCCTTCTTCTTCTTTTCTCATCTCCTTCTTCTTCCCTTCTCATCCCTAATTCTTTCCCTTTCTAGTATACATAAAAGCTAATACGATCTACATCAATTTGGTATCAGAGCTCAATCTCAATTCGTACAACTCACGATCAGCAAACTGTTCATCGGGGGAAAAAAAGTTACTGTTCATCGGCACTGTTCATTTGTACACTGTTCATCAGAAAATACTGTTCACAGTGCACTATTCACGTGAAAAAAAAATTAGTTCAGTTAAAAAAAAAACTGTCCCAGCAGATTCAAAAAATTACAGCAACATCTCAGATATTCTAGAAATTACAGAAACATCCCAGAAAATTTCAGAAGTTACAGAACTACCACCAGAAAGTTTTAGAAATTGTAGAATCTTTCCCAGAAATTTCAGAATTACAGAAACATCACCCAAAAAATTCCAGAAACACCCCCAGAAAGTTTCAAAATTTATAGGATCATCCTTTAAATTGTCAAGTAGCCACTCAGAGTTGAATCTAACACCAGGATCGAACTACGGACCTTCAGTTTCAGAATTTTCTCTTGATTATGGTATGCATACTCCCATAGAATTTGAGACTAATATTTTTATTCATTGGAAAATTAGAGAATTTGCAAAAGATCCAAAACATATTTTCTTCTATTTAAACTTTTTTAAAATTGTTAATTGCATTCTTGAATTTGTTCTTATACCATTCTCATCTCTCAAGAGTCACTCATGAGTTCCTCTAATACATATGTTTCAAGAGTCTTTCGTCGAGGTCATCAACAAAAGAAATCTAGGGATGTTTACATAGAGTCAACCGATATGACCAAACGAGTCAAAAATCCTTCTATATTTAGTGGGACTTTAAATCCTTTTGAATTCTTGGATTGGTTAGTTAATTTAGAAGAATATTTTGATTGACATGGCATGTCAGATTTTCATTGCGTCTGTTTTGCTAAATTGATGTTGGAGGGTTCTGTCAAGAAGTATTGACAAACAATCCAAAGAAGCCTAATCCCTTTGGAGAATCACCTATCACTTGGGTTGAAATGAGATATAAATTGAAAGAGAAGTATTTGTCTACTTCCTACATAGATCAAGTTTATGACCAATGGCTCAATCTTGACAACATTGTTCTAGTGTTTCTGATTATTTTGTCCAGTTCGATTATCTCATGTACTTGTGTGACATTGGTGAAGAATCTTGGACAATTGATCAATTTATTCTTGGGTTGAGTCAAAAAATTAGTAGGGAGGTCAAGGAAAATACTTTTCATACGTTAGTTGCTGCCTATCAATATGCTCTAAAGGTTGAGAGATTTCATAAGAAATCTAACTATAACTTGATGTGTTCTCAATCACAGTCTGCTAAACAGTGTGATAGGAAACCTTTCAATTTTAATTCCACTACATATGAGTATCATGATTACTTGAACGATATCCATGTTGTTTCTACATGCTTTCCTAATCCGAATGTGGCAAAGGGTTTAGATATGTTAGTATCGGATAAAGAGAAAATTTTTACTCATGTTGATTACCAATCTCCTTGTTCGGTTTCATTAGATCAGAGTTCACCTCCTTCATACCAACAAAAGTCAATACATGAAGAAAGTGAGTTTGAGCTTTTGCTAGCGTCAAATGTTGAGTCTCCACTTGTAATGGAACTTCCTGAAAAGTCTATCGAGTCCACACTTATGAAAGATGTGGCACATATTGAATTACCTACTTCAGAATCTTTTGGTGATTGTTTTGTGTCTCCTATTTCAAGTTAATATAATTTTGTTCCCAAATCTTTCCCCTCTGAAATAGTTGACTTTATTCCTACTATTAAGATTTTACCTGAGTTGGTACTTAATTATTTTCATCACCAAGGCATTATTGTTACTCCTTTGTCATCAATGTCTTGTCTTATTGAATACTTTTTGTTGAAACTTAATGAGAATTGTTTTGCTATTTTTGAGTTTGGATCTAATGTTTATTTGCTTAATTTTTCATTGAATGTTAGTATTAGTCCAGATTTTTGTTTGGAAGACATGCAGCTTAATCGAGGTACTCCAAAGCCTCCTATTTTATTTGCAGGTGTTCATATAGATGGAGATTCTTGCATTTATCCTGGTCAATGGGAAGAAGTCGATGATTCTTTCATTCTAGATGAGGCGTTCTGTCATCTTCAGGCTTCTCTCTTAGAGTACTTCTACTTTGAAGACTCTCTGAGGGAGAGTTTTTTTCAACCGGAGGAGAATGATGAGGATCGTGTAGAAATTGAATAGATATTAGAGATTAATTATAATAGTTATTTTGATTCTTTTAATATTTATCTTTTAAGTAATTTCTTTTACCTTTTAAGGGCTTAGTTGTCATTATGACTATTTATTTCTTTTAGAGTTCTTCTAGGATTTGTGTTCTCTCTATATATATAGGAGTTATGGTATTTGTTTTGATGAGACTAGACTTTGATTATTGATTATTGATATTGAATTCTTCTTTCTCAAATTCTCTCTCTATTCTCATCCCCTTCTTCTTCCCTTCTCATCCCTAATTCTTTCCCTTTCTAGTATACATAAAAGCTGATACGATCTACATCATTAGGTTTGAGGGGGCCCTATCATTTTAATGTTAAGGCTCCAGGTATGGAATATCTAGTTCAGAGGACATTTTCAGTTGTCATTCTTAGGATTCAGAGACTTGGTCTAGTGGTCAGTTACATTGTCCATGTCATGAAGAATCTATTTCAAATTTCTAATTCTTCCTTGATGTCCAATCACTAACACCCTTTTTTGCGAGGCGATCAACGACATGTCCCCTTTAGGTACATAAGTCAGTGTTAAAATTGCAGCAGTAGAAATTGGTTACTCTTGATATAGATCGAAAGAACTACAAAGGCATGTTTATGTCTGAGTTTTTGATGTAACTGTTGCAAATCTTATACAGGTACTTGTGTCGTGTTGCATTGACACAGCTAATTAGTGAGTCAACAGTACACAAGATTTTCTATTCCAAGAACCTATGGCAGCTCACTTCAAATCTAGGAAAACATAATTAATTCTCCTACTTGAAATGAATGTAAATTATTTTGGGCCATTAGAGGCTTGAGATTCTCTTGGATTTGTGGAAATCTTTGAAAAGAGCTTTTGAGCTATAACATAGATGTCTTGATATATCATCAACACTGATGACATTGCATTATCACACTGTTAGCTTCTCTCTAGCTCTTGAAGCTTTAATTTGGTTGTTAACCATTGCCACTGGTATGTTAGGTCCCTGTTTTGCATTTGCTAGTAGGGAAAATGAGCAATGCTGATTGCTGGTGAAGAGCGAGTTTGCAATTATAAACTACCTTATGCCTGATCTTGACATCCTTCCCAGTGATGCAGAGCCCATTTATGGATGTTTTTTGCAAACCTTTTGGTTCATTAACGTTGTTGCTTCAGCTACCGATTCAATCTAGAAGCCTTAATTGTATCGGTCTTTGTAGCTTTCACTTTATTAGTTTCAACAGATAGAATCTCGAAACCTTAATTTGTCCATCAGCTTATGAAGCTTCTAACTGATGCTTTGCCAGCAGTGATTATAAAGCACATGCGGCTTGAAGTAATGGCGCATACTATTTGTTGAATTGTTTGAAGAAAATACTAAGTGCCTTGTAAACGAAGGTGGAAGTTAGGAAGAAATAATTGTTTATTACATTTGATATAACCTTAGTGATGGGAATCATCACTTGGTGACATTGGTTATGATATGATAGTAATTTTAGTTATATGCCATCAGAATCCACTTATCTATAAGGGGGAGGATGGTTGCAGTACGAACGATGACAATAGAATAGAAGGAATCAACAGCTGTAATAACTCCCCCTGGTCTTCTCTGTCTGTCTGACATCTTTTATCATCATCTTCCTCTGTGTAATTGTAGTCAATCCTTCCCCTGTATATTATTTTGGTCTTGTTCTTCTCTGTCGCCACATGTTCTTTGAAAGTACATTTCAGGTTTTTTCGCAACTGTAGGTTATATGTGTATGCATTTGCAACTAAAAATTTGTTTATCCAATGCTTTCCAGGTCTTCCCTTGCGTTACGGCAACTTGTGGCCATTTCTATCATCCAACATGTGTTGCAAAACTGCTTCACCCATGGGATGAAATTCAAGCTGAAGTCTTCCAGAAGAAAATTGCTGCAGGAGAATCATTCACTTGTCCTGCTCACAAATGTTTTCTTTGTAAGCAAGTAGAAGATAAAAAGGTCCATGATCTGCAATTTGCAATGTGTAGACGCTGTCCAAAGGCATACCACAGGAAATGCTTACCCAGGTTGGACTCAAGTGTTTTCATCTTTCTAATCTGGCTCCTCAGTAGTTTGTCAAGAAAGAATCAAAGAGTCCATTTGATATAGGTAAGAGTTTCTGTTTTTAATCTGATACATTGTTAATTTTCTCAGGAAGATTGTTTTTGAATTTGATGCTGAGAAGAACATACACCAAAGGGCTTGGGATGGTCTTTTGCGAAATCGAATTTTGATATATTGCATGTAAGCATTCATCTGAATACCCATTTTCTTAAATGAATTTTGGATTATTTATTGAATGCCCCATGAATTACCGATGACATTTTGCATAGGGACCATAAAATCATTCCCGAAATTGGGACACCCAGAAGAGATCATATTCGATTTCCTGAAGGTAATGGAAAAAACAAGCAATACACTTCAGGGCTGCTACCAAGCAAAGCAAGGGTGGTGGCAGAAAAGAGAAGTTTGGTTTATGGTGATCTTACAGAAAGAACGGCGGTAAAGGTCCAAACCAAAGTTGACAGTATGTATGCTGCTGCTAAAGGTGGTGATTCTACCAAAAGAAGTGAGACAGAATTTTCCAGAGCAGCTTCTGAACCACAAGTTTATGGTGTAGTCAGAAAGTCTCCGAAGGAGAATAGAACATCTGTCTTGACGGAAGTGTATAAGTCTTCTACAGTGGACAAAGGCAAGTCATCTGTCAGTAGTGATCAGTCACACTTACTGCTGAGTAAGCGATTGAATCTGATTAAATCTAAGCAGCCAAATAGTCTTAGCTGTAAAACCAAAAACATACTAGTAGCTAAGCCTCAAATGAAGAAAGCAAGCTGCCAGCCTTTAGTAGATGTTGAAATGGAAAAACGGTAACTTCCTCACCCATATAATGTTTTTGAAAGTTGGACCTTTGGTTCTTTTCCTTGTGGAAAAATCTTGAGTTTCAACTTAAATACATCTTATATCATCTTGTTTGTCAAGCTTGAATTGGATCCTTTACTCTACAGTGTAGTGACATTAATGAAAAATGCCACATCTTCTTTTAATTTGGAAGAATTCATAAAGAAGCAGAAAATGCCATCTACTCATGGATGCTCGAAATTTGTAGCAGACAAGACCATCACCATGGGAAAGGTGGAGGGTTCTGTGAAGGTAATTCTTCCTGATGTTCCGGGAGATATTGCTGCTACTGATAGATTATTCAAAATTTCAAAATAATATATAGTCGTGGCATCAACACCTTTTTATGTTTATTTTGTTATTTTAGATTTTTTCGGTTTTTAAATTTTCAGGCTGTTCGAGCAGCCTTGAAGAAATTAGAAGAAGGATGTACTATTGAGGATGCGAAAGCTGTTTGTGAACCAGAAATTCTAAAGCAGATTATCAGATGGAAGGTTTGTGCCATTATGTCAAAAACAACTTCTATTACAAGCTCTCAAATTAGGCTTCCATTGTGATATATAGAGTTGAAGTAGATGGAAGGTTTGGAAAACCTTTCAGTACCATCTTTATTGGTCCTGTATACGCAAGATGTACACGAGCAAAATGATTAGTCCTAAACTGATCACACCATATTACAATATGTCCCAACAATTGCATCTATTTATCTCTAACATAGTATGCATAAATTTCTTGCTGGGCGATTATAGAAGTCAATGATTCCTTGCACCATCAAGAACTTCTCACTAGAACCGAATTCAAGCAATCAACCTTGTTGCCATACAACATTGTCAAACAGTCATATATTGTTTTTGTTGTGTGTGAAACATGAGGAGCCATTCTTGATGAGAAAATTGAGCAGAAATATGATGCATAAAAATGGTCACCACTTACAGCTAATCAAATTTAAATGCATGACAATTATGGAAAGGGGAATCACATGTTTTTGTTTTGTGTGTGAAACCATGAGGAGTCATTCTTGATGAGAAAACTGAGCCGAAATATGATGTATAAAAGTGGACACCACTTATAGCTAATCAAATATAAATGCATGACAATTATGGAAAGAGTTCGCAATTTTCAGTTGAACTATAACATATGTTCATCCGCAGGTTGAAATGATTCTGGCAATATAAGATTGCTATGCCTGCATATTTAAGATGCAGAGTCGAGGATCTAATTCCATGTGAAACTGCCTAGTGTATTTGTATGTAATAGCTTTTTGATTAAAGATTATTGAAAAGCTTGCTTTTGCAAACATACTGATGGCTTCGCTCTCATTGTGTAGACGAAGCTTGGGGTGTATCTTGCCCCTTTTCTCCATGGCATGCGCTATACATCTTTTGGTCGCCACTTTACAAAAATGGACAAACTTATGGAGGTAATAACCATCTTTTTATTTTCTCTAATCAATTCATTGTTTCTCTAATTTGTGGAAGAATGATCATAATATCTATTGCTGAATGTAGCAGAGAGCTTCATAATGGTATACTTGGAATTGTGGACAGATGATAACTAATTGTCTCTGTTTGAAAAGTAGGGGTGCAACTTGGGCGGGCTAGCTCGAACCCAAATTGAACCTAGCCAGAAAAAATCAATGTTTGGGTTGCGTTTTTGAAAACTGGGTTGGCCTAGGATAAAATATCCTCAACCCGAACTAAATTTGGGCTATTCTTGGTTTTGAGACTTCGGATTGGATTCACAAGTTCAACCTGAGCCCAAACCAAATTACTAAAAAATTCGGATTCAACCCAAATTCAACCTACCATACTAAAATATATTTAGTACTTATTTAAGCATTAAAAAACATTTATATTAAGGGCCACACAACAAAATAATGTGTTTTATACAAACCCATCAAGAAGTTTTTATATCATTAGTGGGAGGGCAAGCTCCTTTGTTAAACCAATGTGGGATGTTGAATAAAGAACAAAATAAAATGTCTAAGTTGGAATCCCACATCGATTTGAAATAAAAAGACTTTATTCCTTCTCTTGTATATAAAGAAGATAAATTCAAAAAGGCTTGTGTCTTTAATGGACTTTGTTTTTCATTGGGCCTATATGAGCTTAATAAAAGAGTCAAAGGTGCTAATATTTAGGAATCCGAATTTAATCTGAAAATTGAACCCCAATTTAATAATTCGGATTTGACCCAAGTTTAACCCGAGCCCGAGTGGGCAGTACTCGAGTTGTGGTGTTTTGGTTTGAGGTCAGGTTCAGGTTGAGGATTTTTTAACTTGGATTGGTATCTTAACCTATCCAACCGGCCCGAGTTGCAGCCCTATTGAAAAGGTTACTAGGGAGATGTGCATTTTAACTACACTAGCCACTACCTAACTATTACCTAAAATATAACCAGCTTGTGAAACAAATGGAACCAGTGAGTTGTGAACTAACCTCTATAAATGAACGAGTTTGGAATGTTCTGTTATTTTAAGAACTTAGTTATGATACAATGAAAACTTTTTGTTCAAGTTACAAAGAGAATTTTTTTTCCGATAAGACACGACATTTTATTGATAATCATAAGAAAAAATTTACAAGAAACAAATTAATGGTGGACAAGAAATCCACACAATGACTACAAGCCACACGAAGCTCTCCAACTTGTAATAATACAAAAGAGAAGAATATTCTCAAACTCCTTGGCTGTGAAAGTCCAAAAAGAAGTCAAAAAATGAATTCTATCTAAAAGTCCCTCAACTTCTTCAGACTTATCCTAAAAAATCCTTACATTTTTTTTTTCCAAATCACCTACAAAGTGGCAAAGAATGCATTGGAGCAAAGAATCTTCTATTTTCTGTTTCCCCCAAACCCCACATTATTTAAACAAAACATAGAATTCATTTCCCTTGGGGCGACCCAACAAACATTCTCAAGAGAAAAAAGCTTATTCCTCAAATTTCGTGCAAAGGGCAATGCAAAAAATTAGATGCAGAGAGCTAATTAGAATTTGTTATTATGCAAGAAGTGGTAAAGGATTGGGGGTTTCAAACGTTAGCCAAAGACAAATGGAGGATAAAGATAAATTAAAAGCCATGCCTTTGTTCCTCCTTGCACAAGTACGCACGGAGACCAAGAATCAAAATTTTATTTTGAAATGATCGAAATGGCTAAAACATTTTTGTTTCCATAGAAGCAAAATGCATTGAAATTAAGCAAATCTCTTACCATAATTGATGGTGATCGGAAAGAAGATGGACGAGGATTAAAATTTAAAAATTTATAAAGGAGATGGATGAGAATTGAAATTTAAAAATTTATCTTCCTCACATTTTATTATTTTTGGATTTTATTTCCTGTTTTAGGATTTATCTCATTTGGTAATTAGGGTTATACTAGGAAATCTTTGATTTTGGGTTTTGGTATTCCGCTATAACTAGGGATTGATGTATTTCTTTTTCGTAGTTCTGAATTATTGGTTGAATATTGAGAATTGGTTTTCTCTCATGTTACGAGGCTTGTCAATCATGTCGTGTCGGGTGAGATGGATTCGTGTTGGATCTTAGCCGGTTTGTGTCAAAAAAACTCTACTGATGCCTAATTTGTTTATTAATTCGTGTCTAACGAATAATGTCATGTCGTATATAAATTGTGTATAAACAGTATATAAATGAGTCGTGTTTGGTATTTCTTTTGGTTGGATTCACCCATACCCGATTTGTTTGTTAATCGTGTCGGATTTCCTCATTTACGAAACTGGTGACTTAAGGGTAAGGCCAAACCCTCTAATTTCATGTCGTGTTAATGAGTCGTGTCATATTTTAACACCCCTACATATTACTGATTAATTATGCATAGGAAATTTCATGGGCACATCCAAAAGTTTTGACTTAAATCTTGTGGTACCAAAGTGCATGATATGTGAAACGCATGCCATTTCAGTTCTAAGTTTTGTAGTTTTTGCTGGTGGATTAAATCTAAATGAAGACTACTCCTGGGGGCTTTCACTTGCAGTGAGCACAGTCAATAACTTAAACTTCCGAAGAACCCTGGCATTTGAGGTGCTTTTGTTTTATATTGCTTATGAATGGAAGTTCTTTGATAACATCAAATTGCTATCGCCGACTGATTATGGATTTTGATGAGAGAGCTTGTTTATATTGCAGATAATTTGTTTCCAATGTACATTCACAAAATAAAATGAAAGCTCGGCATTTTCTCTGTTTATAACTGGCCGTATGTACCTTCATGGTAGAGCATAAACTGAATCTCAGTGCATGAATTTTATTTTGCAGATAGTCAATAGGCTCCATTGGTATGTGCAAGAGGGGGACACGGTAAGAACTTTCTGCATTTAGTCAGGTCAAATCATTTCACATGCACCCATGAAAGCATTGCATTCTTTCTGGTGCTGATTAGTTAGTTTTATGGGGAAAACCCTTGCGGGGAAAAAAAAAACATGGGATGTATCCAATCAATTGCACTATGCAATTGAGTGCAAGACACAGACACTACACTACAAACAATTTGAATCCTCAAGTTTCATGTAGCAATCTCTCCCAAATCTTGAAAATCCCCTGATCAATGTAATCCTCTAGTGCTTCATAGCACATCCGCCACAAGCTGAATCTTCAACCTGCTTCCAGAAGTCAGTCTGGAAATTCCCAACTTAGTTCGTTGAGTCTCGGCATGCACCGATCACCATAGCACACCGGAATCCACCAACTCTCATCAGAATCCTTTGAAGTCTCAGAACTTCGAGGTGTCTGAGTCTCAATATACATTGACTAATCCAACTCCTCAAATTGTTCGTTGTACAATGTCGAAATTGTGTATATGGTCTCTTTATGAAAGATCTCACATTCAGTGCTCAAAGACTGCTGGAACTTTGCAACATTATGCACTCTAGCCTCCAAAAATCCTAGTTAAAAGAATGGGATCAACCCTGGAATCACTAACCTTCTGCAGAAAGTAAAGAGACTACGCATAGTCTTCATGTGATGTCCAATCATGTCTCTTATCAAGTTAGGAATAATTCGTAATGACTACCACCCTTTTAGAGTTGTCGTGGATTGTTTAAAGTACGTAAAATTGTCAAAAGTCCGTCATGGTTGATCCAATACCATTGGATCGTTCTAGTGCGCTCTGGATTGAATTTGACCAAAGGTGTTTCAATCGCTCTAGTGCGCTCTGGATTCAATGGTATTGATCCAATACCATTGGATCGTTCTAGTGCGCTCTGGATTGTATTTGACCAAAGGTGTTTCAATCGAGCTCTTCAAGGAATATGCCAACACAAACCTAGACAGAACAAAAAGAGGTAAAAGTATAAAAGGGTATGGAAATTTGATTATTACCCAAAAAACTTCAGTTGTGAAAGTGATTGTTGCTGAGGGTACTTTGTCTACTGTTATTTATCTTATTATAGATATTTTTGGTGGTGTTTTTGTTGCTTTTGATATCTATACATAAGCAATCATTTTTTTTTTGTTGAACAGATAGTTGACTTCTGCTGTGGTTCGAATGATTTTAGTTGCTTGATGAAAGAAAAGCTTGACAAATTGGGGAAGCAATGTTCATTCAAAAATTATGATCTAATTCAACCTAAGGTAGACCTTCACTCTTTTTATTTGTTCATGTGATGAATGTTCTATAGTAGAAGTGGACCAAATTTCTTCTGGCAGTTTTGCACATGCACGGGAAGAGAAGCCCTTCCTGCTGAGGAATTGATGAATCCGTTGTATTATAATTGGAAGTGCATTGTTTCATTTGTGAAATTGTTTCAAAATAAAAAAACCACTAATACACACAGATTTTGCTTGGGTATTTTTATCTTGTTGCAATATTTTGAAACATTTAAGGATCTCTGTCACAATCTTCTTCTGTTTTAGTTTCTTGTGTTTCTTACTATATTTAGGGAATTATACTGACCTGATGAGGCTATAATAATAAAAACTTAAAAAGCCCTTCAGTGGAAACCAAAGAACAAATAATTGTGTTGCCTCTTATTAGTATCTTCATCTGTTTGTCGACAGATAAATGTGTATATATTTGTATGAGAATGAGTTTTTTTAATGGTTCTTGTACTTTGTTCACAGACTGAATTGTGGTATTCTTGTGGCAAACACTATCTGAGTAGCTTGCCTCTTCAGATATCTTTAATTTGTTCTTAATTTATATTTATTTTGCTGCTGAAAAATGTTGAAATATATAATCTCCGAATTTGTTATTATTATTATTTTGTCTCTTTTCTTTTCAGAATGATTTCAACTTCGAGAAGAGAGATTGGATGAGTGTCCGTTTAGGAGAATTACCAGCAGGATGTAATTTGGTAATATGTCCAAGACTGTTGTGAGCAAAATAGCATAGGACTAGGGTTTCACTACCACATTGTAACCATTGGCCTTATCATTGATTTGTGAATAGATCATGGGGCTGAATCCTCCGTTTGGAACCCACGCTTCCCTTGCGAACAAGTTCATTGATCAGGCTCTTAAGTTCAAACCAAAGCTCTTAATTCTTATTGTTCCTAAGGAAACCAAAAGGTAAGCACCATGCTTGTTTCAAAGTACAATATATATATATATATATATTTCAACTTAAGCTTTATTGTTCTCAACTAAACTGTAATTCCAGGGCCTTGTAGTTGATCAGTCTTTCTTCTTTCTTTGTTGCTGTATTAGACTTGATGAAAAAAAGCCTCCATATGATATAATTTGGGAAGATAGTGAAATACTCTCCGGCAAGGTACAAGCTAGTGGTTACCTCATTTTAATTTCTTGTTAATTTTACGAGATCGAGAATGAAACTCTCTAGTGGCCTATCTATTTGACACATTCCTTTTTCAGTCCTTTTACCTACCTGGATCAGTGGATATTCATGAGCAGCAAATGGAGCAATGGAATGTGCAGCCACCACCACTATATTTATGGAGTCGTCCTGATTGGTCCGTCAGGCACAAAGCAATAGCTCAAGAGCATGGCCACCACGCAAGCAAGGAGCAAGAAGTGAAAATTTCAGATGGAAAAAATGATGAAATTTCAAATTATCTAATGGAGGAAAATTATGATTGTTATGGTGATTTCTCCCATATTATGAACAACTATGGTGACATCTCCAAGATATTAGATGATGTTCCTGAAGAATTCAATGATACTGAAACTGAAGGAGTCCGAGCAACCGCACCTGATGAGCAGGAAGATAACCTGTACACAAGTAAGGGTGGCAGTGAAGGTTTCGCATATGATGACTCTGAGAATCCAGATGCGGTGCAGTATGAAAGCAAGCATGAAATAGGCCAGTATGAGACATCACCAACAGGAGAAGTGGATATTGAGGAAGCCTTCCAAACCGACGAGATGTATGTGGACATGGACTTGTCAACACCGATGAGCTCGCCATTTAAGTCCACCAAACTTCCAAGCTTAGTTGCGGATGGACTACACGGGAGTGTTGAGACACCTTCAGGTATCAATGGCAGAGATGATTGTTTTCATTACATTGGGCCGAGCTTTTCTGGACATTACTCGGAGTTTGGAACACAATATGATAGGTTTCTGTAGCATAGAGAGCTCCCTAAGTGGCACCTAGAAGGGCTTGTATGCACTAGGTAGAGTCTTGATAGCAGATCCTTCAATGTGAAGTAATATATGAGTATGCTGTATACACAAACATATGAATATATCTATCTATACATTTATATACAAGGTAAATCTTTTATAATGTGTATTCAAATCCAGTTCATCTATTGACTGGAATCAACCAGTTGTCCTGTTGGCAAGAGGCCTTGATATGTGAAGACAATGCATCCCCAAAACATGTCAGGAAAGCAACGGCGATGCAATCGAGCATTGGAAAGAATTTTAGGATTTAAGGTAAACTTGTTCAAGCCAGAGTGGTTCAGAACAAGCTGAAATAGGCAGTTATTAGAGTTGATGAAAACGTTCAAAGTTTATTTATCTTACAGCTGATAACAATGCAAACGTGACCCTGAAGACGATAAAGAAGAAGAAGAAGAACGAAGCCATTTTGTGATCGTCTTATGGTCTACATTTACACCTACTTTTGACTCAAAATAGCATTCTTCAGAGGTACAGAATGATTCAGGTGACAGTAGAAGATTCAGAAATACTAATAGGGAAATAAAGCCCATGAACAACTCTGGTAAGAAATATAAAAAAAAAAAACTCAAAATTACATGGCATTTGAATACCAAAATAACCCAAATTATTGTGTGAATTACATTCAACATCTACATCCTCGAGAACTATTTCTGCGTTCCACTTGGTTTTCCTTCTCAGAAATATAAAAAGCACAACATTGACATCTAAGGGGCAGCAGGCCCCTACTAGGACATTTGACACACATATATATAAATATATATATTACCAGAGAGGCCACCTATTTGTCATCCCCATTCACAGAATTTAGCCGTTTAAATCTCTGATCAAGCTCTGCCATGACTGCCGGTTCCTGCTTTTTCCTTTGCTTTGATATATTGGTTGTTGTCATAGAGCCAACCTTATCAAAAGCAACCTGCAACAATTAGTTAAAGGATTATTTTGTATTTGCACCTTTTAAACTGCTTAATTTGAAATTGGCTGATTGAACCACTAACCAACATAGAGCAAGATGACTGAAAAGAAGCAATAATCAGCATGCATTTCAAGTAGGGATATGCAGATTAAGTCATTTTGCCACTTTCCAAAAAATTATCTTGTTCATAGCATTTGACACACCTTATTACATGTACTGAAAAGTACAGGTTTTCTAGTTTCCAGTAAACACAACAAAAAACGACTGAACGAAATGCTATAGGAAAGTTGGTTGAAACTCGTTCAAAGGTATTGTCCCTACCCCTATATATATACACACACATTAAACATATACAAACACAATTTTACTTTGAGGGAACTGGGGTGAGGGTATGGAAAAAAGGAAAAGAAATTGGAGCAAGACTGAAATTTAAGTTACCGGCAATAACTCATCCGGATCAAAGAGATTATGAGTGGTTCTGTGTATAATATTAATTACATCCCCAACCTGATGTGCCATAAGCAACTCTTCTTCATTCATCTGCAATCACCAGCCATAACAACTTAAAACCTTCTGAAAGTCTGTTTTTCAGTTACCTTGATGAGAAAGAATATTCAAGACACATACACAACTAAAATAAGCAAACATGAGAGTATCACCTTGAAAATGGCCAAAGCTACATGAAATAGAACCTTTGCCCCTTCATAGAAAAGAACATCCCACACCCGCATGGTCGTCTGTTGCGATTTGCAGATGGAAAATTATCAGTAAAGAACCAGATTTCAGCCTCGGGGTTGCGTGCATGTGTGTGTGTGTATTTATATATATATATATATAGAGAGAGAGAGAGAGAGAGAGGATTATAAACAAATTCATTTTAACCTCCGAAGGCAAGCTCTTGGAAAAGAGGCATAAAAACCACTCTGTGCAAACAAGAGAAACATCAAACTCCAAATCTTCTAAATGAGCGTTTACCCTGCATTATTCTTTATCCACTATTAGAAAACAACCCACAGAAAAAGCAAGGAACATATCAGCTATGTCATCAGGAGGGCAAATACCTTGGGCATTTTTTGGTCAGCAGATCTTTAAACACCCTTTGTTCAACATGGCATCCTGATAAGTTATTTGTGTAACAATCATTGACTAAGACATTTTCCAAGAGCACAGCCAGCATCCAAAAAGCATCTTCTTCTGTTTTCATCACAAGCAACAATAATGCTGCTACATAATTCAAACCCTGCATCCAAATTATCCTCGTCACTATAATGCAATTTACAAGCTTTTCAACCAAGGTTTGAACATCATTTATTGAAGTTGCTTCATCGAGGGAAAGAACTCTATGCATAGAAGATGTAAACTCCAAAGAATTAATATGAGTGCTTAAAAACAGACGCACTCTAGGTATTAAGCAGTTGACATTGCTGCTGAATCACATACAAGCTATTGACCAGTAGAAAATTTGGAAAGTAATTTGATAGGGTCCATTACAAAGTTTAAGAATACAAAAGAACTCTTTCAGGCAAAAAGAACATACTATTACTGTTTTTGCAATGCCTAATATCACAAGAGAATCAACTCACCTGACAATAACCAACATCACAATCACGGAAAGAATAGCCTACAAGAACACGCCGAAGGGCAGCATGACCTTCTGGAGTGTCTAACCATGGGTGACCAGGGAAGGTTCGAGGCAGATCCTGTATGTAATAAAATAGAAAACCAAACATTAAATGGGAGAATTAATGGCCTAGATAAACTACATCTTGGGGGGAAAGGCTTTAAATTTGCTATTCAGAGAAACCAATATAAGCTAGCATAAAAACCTTACACTAAATTGTCTCACTCCTTAAGTGGCCAACGCTGACATCACATAGCTTATTGATAACTAAATCCTGCTAGAAGATACGAGAAATTTGACATCAACAGCCATTATAGTGAATTCTTTCACACTAAAAAGAAATTTCTTCCTTCTCACTTCTGATATCTAAAACATCAGCCTGCCAAGCGACTGCTAACATTTATGTAGCCATGGGACAAAATGGGTCTGCATCAAGAAATTTAAGAAGAGTCACTGGCAAGTTTACCCAAATCTTCACGATATCTAGCAACTCCTCATCCTTGTGTCATTTCCCTCCCTCCCCTTTTCTTCCTCACCCATCGCTAGAGATAAAAAAATGAAAAAAAATCATGTCTACATCAAATTGACATGCTCACGATCTAGAAATACCAGACAATCTAGACACACCTGATGTAAATACCAAGTATGTAGAGTGAGTTTGTGACCTCTTTGCCCATAATAGACACTCAAGGATAAAAGACCAAACATGAACTGAACCCAGATTTTTGTTTGAATCAGTGGTTATACAAATGGACGGCATCTTCTCTGTTTTGTGTCATCATACGATGTGTGTGTATTCATTTCTTTTTGATACGAATGAGTATATTTAGTGCATCTGCACACTAGTGTATAGTGTATACTCAACATTCAGTAAGAACAAGCTTACCCTGAGTCTTAACATGATCAATCAGCACACATTCTGGAGGAAGGCAATGCCAAAGAACAAAAAAAGTGACAATGATCCTTAGCTGCTACCGCCAAACAGCTGAAGCAACCATCAAATACTACCACCCAATATACGTTACAATTTCAAATTTATTGCCATCGTCATCTTACCTCACAATTCTATAGACTGCCAATTTGATGATTTTAGCATTTTTCACCCTTTTGAAACGTCTCAACTTAATCAAAGGTGTTCCCCCACCAGCAACAGCGAATAATTACTCAATGCCTCGAGAAAAGTGCAGCCATGTTGGCGTAAGCAATGGTTTTAAATCTGATAATATGTGGTAGATATTTAAATGTTTCTTTTTATTAATGCGCTTTTTTGCAAATAATCAATACAAGAGTGTTCTGCCAGAAAATGATCCCTCCACAATTAGAGAGGATCATCAAAACCATCTTCTTGAGCCGAATAATGCAAAACCTGATTTGACCAATGCACCTTAAAATTCCAGTCAGCTTCAAAACCAAAAGGATCATTTATATAAGCAACAAAACTCCATATGGAGAACATCATTACAAAAATATCAAAGTGATGTGAAAAATGATATACCATCACCATCATATCCAAAACAATTGACCAACATCCAGTACATAAATGATCATTCACAAAGCCAACCATAATCAGAAATCCAATCTAATACTTCATATCTCAAAACGATCAATTAAACGCAAAAAACTCAAAAACTCACATGATCAATCTGCTTCGTAGCAGCTGTGACCTTATCCTGAACAGCCTTGATCAGATCATTGTAATAGCTCTCCGGCACAGTTGATTTCTTCTTGGCCGCCCCAGACAAAGAAAACCACACCTTAGGCCTTAAAACTGGTGGAATTCCTTTCCTAATTAGCCTCTTGAGAGTAATTGCATTCACTAGGGCTGAAAATTTGAGGGATGATGTAAGAGTTGATGAGAGGTGAGTCTGCAAATACCAATTTGCACCTTTGCTAGCTTCCAATGCCCACCATACCCTACCCTGTTGCCTCATCTTCTCTCTCACCTCATTCAGTACATTAACATCATCAACATTGCCCTCTACTGTAAACCCATAAAGATCCTGAAACTTTACTGTTATGTTTGCCCTTCTGGCATGAATGCTTGGTCTCAAAATGGGTATCTGAGCTTGGTATTCAAATGCCAAGTCTATCTTGCTTTGAGTTCCATACATCTTATGGGAAGAAGAATGTGTGTGTGAGAGAGAGTGGGTGGGGGGGAGCAGCGATAACTAGAAAAACCACAATGTTAGAACCATGAAAGGGTCGATTTTGAAAGGTAAGAGCTCGAAAAGAACGTTCAAAAACTGGAAAATTGGCTTTTTTGGATGTGGGTATCAGAGAATTCAATTAAAGTCCATTTGTGATGCATTAATCTCTTAAAATCTAAAACAATAAATAAAAATTTTGAATAATTCCACAAATGGGCTCTTCAGAAAAATTTTGAGTTCAGATACAACATCACCTGGTAAAAAGGGAAAGTAAATAAACAAATGACAACACAAAAAACAAAAAACAAAAAACAAACACAAACACAAACACACAAACAGAAACAAACAAAGGGAAATTCCTCAAGTTTTTTCAGATCATTCTACTTCTTTCTCTTGTTATCTGAATAAAGATAGAAAGCAAAGAGAAAAAGGTGGTTACTTTGATATGGGGTTTGGTGTAAAGAACAGAAAAAAAGGGACTATTTTCAGTAAAAATGGATGATGGAAAAAAGAATAAAATGACTAGTTTCCTAATTTCTTGGGTAGTGAAGGCTTGAATTTGAGGAAGAATCAGTGGTTTGAAATGAGGAATTGAGAAGGGTAGAGAATCAGACAGAGGTTAATTGGAAGATTCTTTTGTCATAAGATTAATAATGTATACAAATATATTCATGTTCTTGCTAAAAAACTGTGATATTTGAACATTATGCGAAACACTGGTAGCAAAGATTTTAAGAGGAACGTTGATAATTTGAGAGAGAGAGAGAGAATATGCTGATAAGCGATTGGGCGAGGAGTGGGTAGGTTTGCATTCCAATAGCACTATGGACAGTTTGGTAATGTTCCACCAATTATTTGAGGACAGGGGTGTCAATTTAATCACTTTAAAGATATTAAAATTAATTAATTCAAATAATTCAGTTGATATTAAACATAAACAACTTATTTAAATTATTGGATTTTATTATTCTTTAATTAAATATTTTTTAAAATTTTGAGACACTTATCTTTAATAAATTTAATTTGGAAAAAAGATACAATAGATTTTTAATTTTGGTAAACATAATATATAATTAAAATAATAAAATTTAGATATGATTGGATTGACATCAATATCCCCACAACATGGATTTAATTAAGTACAAAAAAAAATTACTTCTATTTTGTTTAATGCAAGTGGGATACTTGTAAATTTTTTTATTATTTATTCTATTTTATTAATTTTTTATTAAATAACTACAAATGCATTAGAGCAAAATGTTCGACTACTAATCATTATCAAATTATATCGAAATTCTTTTAATAACCATAACCTTATCTAACATAACACTATAGTAGCAACAAAAAATAAAAATTGTTACATACCAAAAAATAATTTTTAATTATATATTTTAATTTGAGTATTTACTAATTATTAAGAAATAGTAAAACTAGTCACTTACCCTAAAACATAACAGAACTATGAAGTTGCAAGGAGTTGGCACTTATGGCCCCACAGCTTATATGACTTATGCTTCGTTTTGTTTTGGGTAAAAGAGTGTCATGGGTTCCAATCTTGCATCCCATTACTCCTCCACGGGCTAAGATATTTTTAAATTAAAGTGTATTAGTGTTGTCACTCTCCTTCATAAAATAAATATGTAGATAGGTCATTTCACACGTCTGTCACGGAGTATTACTCCTTAATATTATACACTTACATCAGGATTGAAATTCAGGTCTCACTGTGTACTCTAGATACTGAAAAATAGGTTTAATTCTAATGAACTATTATAATTATAATGAATCAAACTCGAGCATTGAATGAAAAAATTCGAGTTCTTACAACTAGAAAATCCGAGTTGTTACCGCTTGGCCAAGAGCTTGTTGATTATTTGTGTTGTCTTTGGTAGTGCACAAAATTCACAATCCAATGTTTTTCTCCGTTTTTCTTTTTTCACCTTTTACCTCTCTCCCATATTTATTAATCAATTGAAAATTTTTAATAAAAATTTGATTAAAGACAACTAGTAGATTATCTGAATTTTTTTTAATCTAAGTTTACCTTTTTCTTGGTTATCTAACCATTAATTTAGTAGTTCATCATTTATTGATCTTCTTTGTGTTTTTAATCAAAGATGTCTAATGTATAATAAGTTGCAGCAGAGTACTTGAAATAGGTTGATCGTTGTGTCTTTAAAGCAGAATGAAAGGTTAAAATTTAATAGTAGTAGAAGTAAAATGGGCCAGGCTTATAATTTTAGTGAATCGAGCCAACAAGCAAGACACATCACTTTGTCATAAGCTCTTTCAATTTTGAGCTGAATTCCATCGTTTAGGCCTTGAAAATCTCATTTTTTTGTCGTTTTAGGAAAAAAATTGAAAATTAATAATAAAACATAGGAGATTCCGAATTCAATGTTGTCAGTTTCTTTAGACTCCACACAACACTTGTTTTTATGTTAATTAAAAAAATTGCATATTTTCATTTTTGGTAATTTTCATAATTTTAAGAATTTATGAGAACGATTAAAGTTTTAGTAGTTCCTATTTATATTAGTCTTTTATAGTACAAATTATTCATATAATAATATAATATTTTAAAGTTTTTTATATTTTCTCTGTGAATTTAGAGTGTTCCTTTTAGTTCAATACATAAAGAATCGTAGTGTTTTTTGTGTTCTTTGATTCGTTACGTCAATATCTAACCGACTGAAAGAAATACACGATCATGCAATTGTGCTCTATGAGATCAGGCAATTGTGTTGACTTATTGCAGTATTAATCTATAACAGATTCAAGTCTGAACGTTGTCTAATAAATTAGGGAAGTTGTTCACCTGCACGTTGACATATGAAGGAGAAGAGGTACGAGAGCCAAGAAGTGGCATGCATGAACATCACAATCAAGTTTTCCATCATGTTTGTACGGTGTTATGTTTCTACCATGACGCTGTCTCTTTTAAGACTCGAACTTTTAAATTTATCGAAAGTAAAAAACTCAAAACCCCTAAACACTTGTATCGGGGTTAAAAATTCTGTTATCCGAGCTAATAGTAGACCGAGTATAAGGTTTTGAACATTGTCGTCCTCCTAAGCATATCTAATTGCCTCAAAGATTATAGCCCTTTTTCATAAGTGCAGTGTATGAACAGTTGAGCCCAAGCCTTAATCACAAAGCTTGTGAAGCGCAAAACAAGAAAACATCATAAATATTATGGGCTTGTGCTTTTAGTTTAAGTCTGACTTAGGGTATGGGCTGGGTTTAGGCAGGCCCACGTAGAATCAACATAGGAGTATCAAAAAATGATATTAACCTATCCATTTCTTAAAAGAGTAGACCCAACATGACATGATTAATAAACACAATTCTTTTTTACACTAGTTACATACAATACAAACTCAATATAAATCAAAAAAATGAGTTTATTTTTTTTGTTTTTTTGTTTATTTTTAAATGAAAAATTTGGGAGGGGTACGCTCGAGAGAATTTTTTTGTTTTAACGCTTAGATTTTTCAGCCATTGAGTTCACATGCTGCTAAATATTTGGTGACCAGGTACACATTTACGGTTTCTATATTTTTGTATTACGTAATTGATCTTAATTTAATTCATACATATTACATTTGATAGTTTGCTAATTTTTTGAATCCGTTTTATTAAACAAGAGGTTTTCTGAATTAAAGGATCAAATTCCTCTAGAAGAGTTGTATAGTAGAGTTGGGATTGGGTCAACTCAACATTAGCTTCATGTTCGGACTCCTTCATCTTCTTAACCTCTGAGGAAAGCTTCCCATTCTTCTCGGTCAGTCTATGATTTTGAGTCCAAAGAGATGAAACTTCCTGGCAGAGTTTGGAGTACTCCTCATCCATCGATTCTTTTTTGGCCAATGTTGAGGCTCGGGCGTGTATAGCATCTTTCATAGCTTTATCTTTTCTGGTTATTCGAGTCCCGACCTCATGGACCTTTTGCAGACCCTTGATCAAGAAAGGAAAAACTTAGATGAATTTTTAGAGAGGACAAGAAGCTCGAAAGAATAAATCAAAAGGGCACATGGCTTACAAGGACATGTGTTGGATTGCTTGACCCGACACTTCATCGTCAGTCAGAGCCTCATTAATTGCTAGGTCCCGAGGCAATATTACTCCACGAGCAATCCTCATAACAACGTTGAAGTCTTCTATTGCAGAGTCCTTAGCAGTGACCTCTCTTCTCTTTACCCTAAGGACAGGACGGAAAAGAGGAGTGGTTGACTTAGGAGGAAGGCTCCCTTCGGCCTCGACAATCCTTCGTTTCTTTGGGGCTGGATCCTCGACAAGTTCAAAAAAGGAGTCATCCTTATGAACTAGAGAAGGGGCAAAAATAAAGGGATCAAACTTAAATGAAATCGAAGTGTCGAAGGTTTGAGTCACATCTGTCTAGTCATTGCTCGGTACATCGACTTCGTTTGGAATAGTCTTGATTGGAACCTTGGCATCAGAATTTTCTTTGATAACAATTGGGGGCACAAAAGTTGTTTCCATTGGTTCAATAGAAGGGGTTGGCTCAGCAGTTGAAAAATAATTCAAAAAATTTCTGATGGTTTGACGACCAAAACTTGCAAAAGAGGATTTCTTCTTGCCTCGAGTAATCTTGTCTTGAACAGCTTGTATTGCCTCTCGATCTGCTGCCAAATTGACATTGGGACAATTCGGCACAACAATAAAGGATATGTAGTTTGGTGTATACTCGGGCAGAGTATGTGCAGTTCGGCAGAACAACGATTCACTAAATTCTGAAACCTTCTGAAATTGGTCCAATTTAATAGAAGATTCAGGAATTTTGTCCTTCACAATCTCTCCTTCGCGAAGAAATCTTATATTAGAAAAACGAAAGTAAAAAGAGAAAGAAGTAGGTTTTCGAAAAGTGAAAGACTCAAATACCTGGTATGCCTTCTTCATAGGGACAACAGTATGACGGAACAACACCAACATCGTACTCCCAATTTTCAGAAACGAACACAATGTCATTCTCATGGCTTTTGTTCGAATCTGGAAGATGGATAACCAGATAGCGATCCTCTTCCTCACTGACAGATAGAAGCTATCTCCAGCAAGTTTGATGATATAACAATAAAAAATCTCCCATAAGCCAAGGGATAAACCCAAAATCCTGTTCAAGGCTGCCACCCTCATGACTATCCTAAAGAAATTGAGGCAACATTGGAGGGGGCAGAGCTTGACGGCAGACAGGACCCAGAGGAGAAGTGGATTGAGGAAAAAACAAATCCCACCCTCGGTAATGACACGAGTAGGGATAGGGATTGATTTCCTTGTGCCGATAAGAGGCTCGTCCTTTCCAACGACTCTAATTTCTACGTCGTTTGGGATGTTGTATTTTGTTCTAAAGGCTGGTATCTCAGAGGGTGTGAGAGGTGCCATCGAAAATGATAAAGTGCAGAGAGAGTGAAAGTCTGAAGAAGGCAAAGTGAATGAAAAATGAAGAAAGACGATTTATAAAGGAAGAGAAATTTTAAAAGGTAATATTTAAATGCCCTGAACCTGCTGCCAAAACGAAGGGGGATGGCACAGAGTACAATGCAATGATGATTAAAGGTAAGAAAACGGCTGACAGAAGAAAAAATGCATGTCAGACGTTTTCTGGGAAAAAATGAAGGAGTTAGCTCCCATTGTTACACGCAATATGACATTAATTATGTTCACGTGATGTTGACAAGACTAGACACGTGATGAGGAATTTGAAGTATGATCTAACAAGTCTCTTATCCAAGCCGATCTAATCCATAATTCGACAAACAAAGACATAGTTCGGTTCTCTTTATGGTCGAGTTTGTCAATCTGTTCAGCTAAGCAATGAAATAGCTCGGTTGTACCATGTCGAGTTTTTTAAAGTGTTAGGCAAGGCCCTAGAAGAGGTCGGTTGTGCCAAACCAAGTACCTCAATCTGTTCAACAAATATTGAATGAGCTCGGCACTCGATATAACCGAGCTGTTTCAAATGATAGACATAAAGAGGGAAATTAGCCTAAAACTTAGGCAATCAGATAAACAAAATCATTAATATTAAAGATATCCGGAGAAATTATTGGAGAAGTATCAATAACTTTCCAAACTCTATTACCGAACTAAAGGAAGGTGTGCCACCTTGAATCTAACATCTTGGAAACCCTAAGGGGATCTATAAAAGACAGAAGAAACCCAAGGTAAAAGGTATGTTGAACTCTCCTTGTCTTGGTGCAATTTCATTTGTTCCATTACTGACTTAAGCATCGGAGTGCGTTCGATTGAAAGACTTTGATCTTGGACAGTTTATTCGTTTTGCAGGAAAAAGATTGGGAGAAAGTTCATAATTCTTTTTCCAATTTTCCAGAAATCACACGTGGGAGGTATCTCTGATATTTTGCCTTTACAGGCTATATGCAGCACTGGTCCGAATCCAACACACGAAACCGAGCATTTTCTAAAATTTTGTTTAGACCAAGAAATTAGATTTATATTTTTATTAACATAAAGAAATTGGAGTAGTTGTTTGAAATAAAAACGTTAAGAAAAATGAAGGTCTTAATTAAGATAAGAGACAAGTAAAAAACAATTAAGTGATCAATAAATGGACTTTAAAGAACATTTAATGGGAATCGGTGAAAGAGTGAGAGTTATTAATTAAGCCACCATGTTACTCTGACCAAACCAAGCAACCCCAATTTCATCGAAACTGCACATGGCCGGCCTCGCACCTTTTATATATACGTACACACACACACATATATATTATATATATATATGTTTGTGTTATATATATATATATATATATATATATATATATGTCATATTTATTTTATCGATTTTTCAAATTAGATTTAAGAGTATCAATCTCCTCACTTTCTTTTACATCTACTATATGCACCCATCCCGGGATTGAGATCTTCTCCATTGCACTTTCATTTAATTTCACTTAATAGTAGATTTTCCATTGGATACATGTGAGGGGTCCACTAATAAATTGTGGGCCATGTATATACTAATGGTATAAAATTTATCATTAAATGAAATTGAGTGAAAATATAATGAACAAGAGTTAGACCGGTATGCATGAGTAATTGCGTTTACCGATCTCAATTCCCTTCAACACAATTTTATCTTAACTACTAAGGGCATCTCCAATGTTGATCCAAATTCAAACTCATATTTGAGTAAAGAATTGAATAAAAAACTTGATTTAGTATAGACTTTTTAAATGGTCAAACTCAAATTTAAAGAAGCCAAACTCAAATTTAAAGTAAGACAAACTTAAATTTAAAGGAAGGTAAAATATAACGATTAGATTTTTTGAAAAAATGAAATCTGACCATTAAAGATTCACTAATGTTATTGAGATATAATTTAGGAACATAATTTGGGGACTTAGTGCATTATGACCATTATATTGATAGTGTTGAGACCAAGTAATAATTTAATGTTAGGACCATCTGACAATTTAATGACCATAATTATTAAGTCACCAAATTATGTCCTTAAATTATGTTTTAATAGCATTTCTCTTGAAGATTTGAATAAATATTTGAGTCTATTTTGATTTAAATAAAAAATTGAGTCTCCCTTCTTTTGGGTAGGTTTAAGCTAAAAACTGAAACTTATTTTTAGTCTATTTTTATTTAAATTTAAATTTAAGTAAGAGTTTAAATAAAGATTGAAGATAGCCTAAGAGTGCGATAAAAGGGCGAGAAAAGACTTCTGTCAAATGTGAATCATCTTGGATCTTTTCTTGGATCTTTCTCTAACTTTTGAACACCTTTTATGGAAAGAAGAAGTAAGATTTGATTGAGCTCGAATTAGCCACAATCTACACAAATTAAGTTCTTGTGCTTTGTGTATGACTAGCTTAAGGGTGATGTGCAAGTGACAAGAAGTATGACTATATATATATATATACACACACATATAGAGAGAGAGAGAGAGGTGCCACCTAATGTGATGAAAGTAAATTTAGTTTAATTAATCCTAAATAGTGGTTACATACAAAACTCCAAGGCATTCTTGTCGTTGAAAATTCAAATCTCCCATTACAATTCCCCATAATCATGATATATAATATACTCATAATAAAATTGATTGATCCATTAGCTACCTATGCTTAACAACTCAATCACAAACGCAAACCATGCATATTAAGCTATTGTTGACTAATATAAACCACGTGCGTATACATAATCTTATTTTCCGCAAATAGAGAACCGTGTTTCCTTCAATATTATATGTATATTCTTCTTACTAAACCCAAAAAAATAAAAAAAAGAAAAAAAAATCAAAACTTTGAAAGTCAAAGTTCAAACCTCTCGGGCGTAACGCGAGCCGTATAATTTTGAAACCAACTCCTTCCCCAACATGAAATAAAGACTCTTATTTCCCCTAACAAAGAGGATATAATTGTATTTATTTATTCACTTATCTGTTCTTATTTTTTTTTGTATTTTATTTTAAAATATCAGACGTTATTTACTAAGATAGGTGGTTTGGAATCCTCGGGTTTTCTTTTGAATTTCATTAATGGCAGGACAAGTCCACCTTTCTCAGTCCGATCGGACTTACTGGACTAACTCGGGTTTACTGGGGCTGTGTACCTTCTCAGAGTTAGCGGGTTCCTTCTACCTACTACCGATCGTATTCAAACTATGTCGTATTCATATGTTGTATCAGTATCTCATCATGTGGGTGTAAACGTACCATACATAAATGAACCGGGTTGAAGACAAAATGCCATTAGTGCATGTCTGCAAAGCTTCCCCAAGTCCAAAGACACAGATGCTTTGACTATTTTGAAGCTCCCATGTCGTCAAGCTTACACAGGATTGACTTCATTTCATCATCTTCCAACTGCTTAATTTACAGCTGTTATTATCCAACTGCTTAATTCACTATTATAATACATATATATATATATACCATCATAATTCTCTCTCTCTCTCTCTCTATCTCTACATATACGTATATGATATATATGCTTGTGTGCGTGTGTACAACAGGGATGAAGATGAATCTCACCAATATTTAATAATTGGGTTAATTAGAATTTGCCCCCTCCAACTATACCTTTCGTTGCAATCAATCCCTGTAGTTTCAAATTCTACAATTTGCCCTCTCCAAGTTTCTAGTAGAATATGAAAGTATCATTACACCTTCTATATTGTACATAATTTCTCATTTTTTTTTTCTTGATGTACTAATTCTACATCTAAAAAACAAGGAAACGAAAAAATTAAGAAAAAAATACATCTATTCAACTCAAGACAAACACACTCCATAGAAACATGTTCACTTTCACCTTTGTCTCCACATCCACACACACGCACACACACAAACACACTTTTCAAGGGTAATTGTATATTTTCAATAAATTAGAGATCATGTGAATTTCTCTTGTCTAGCTTCCCTCATGTTTTATGGTATAAAATTAACTGTTGGAGTTAATTACAAAATATTGAAACCTTAAAAGGGCTATTTGTTAAAATTAAAACCTTTAAAGGTGAATGACAAACTATCCAAAATTAAAAGGGACATTTTATAATTAAGCTTTAATAATATTTAAGGAGAGGAGCACTGCTAGACCTCAACCTCTTTACTTACTTCTTCTTCCACTTCTCTTTCAGTAAAAATAATTCTACATTATATATATATATATATATATATATATGTATTTTTGTCCCTAATAATTCTACATAATATATTTTCTTCCCTACATGTTTTCATGAAGTTGTCATGCTCATATGCACCTATTTACTGAAATTTTAAACTTTATAAGTAGATGGGACTGGTCAAAGGGAGTGGTGATTGCAGTTAGGCTGGTTGCAATTCTCCACCTCATTTTTGTAAGAAAAAGCATCGCATTATACGAAGAATTCAATGAATACTATAGGAGAAATGCTATTTCTTTTTATGCAAAACCCAACATACTGACCTTTAGAAGAAATATTTTAATTTTGTATAATTTTTAATTTTTAACTTTTCAAAAAACGGAAGTAAATATCGGATTTACTTGTCGAATATTCACTATTGTGATCAAGTCCACAATAATTTCGATAAAAAGACAAGACAAATAAGAGAGCAAGAGATTGAAATGTTTGATTGCTTGGTAATAGAAAAAAAAAACGTTATTGATTGCATAACCTGATAGAAATGATTAATCATGATGGTGGTTGAGGGTTCCAAACCATGAAAGTGACTCTACCAATGACATCTACCAAAAATATGTACAAAATTGTCACTTGAAATGGCCATCTTACCAACCATTAATTTTGGAAAATTATGAATAAAAATGACAATACATACTAATTAAGCAATAAGATCAAATCAATAACTTATTGTGCTTGCCAAACCCATTGAACAAAAGAAAACCTATTCAACAAACTCCTAAAGTCTTCTATTCCTCAACAAGAAAGAAGAAAGAAATCCCTTCAATTTTTCAGCAAAGGTGATGTGTACTCTCTCTCTCTCTCACACACACACACACATGTTCATATATGCATAGGTTAAGATAGATATGCATGTAGATATAGGTTTCTATAAAGTGAAACAAATTAATAGAGAGAGAGAGAGACCCGGGAAAGCAGCCAAATCTTATTTCATTTCTATCCATCTGCCTGATAGTTTTAAGAGCAGTTTACATACATTTCTTGTACCTATCTTTGCTATCCCCAACTCCATAATTAAAACCCAAAATAAAAGAGAACATATGCAAGAAAAAAACAAGAAGAAGAAGAAGAAGAAGAAGAAGAAGAAGAGCAATGCCTGGCTTTCCCATGTACGCCGCTGAATCTTCTCTCCGATGACTTGTTCACCGGAAACAAGTTTCGATTACACAAATTCTTCACCGACATGTTGATAAGAAAACCTTGGATTAAGTGCCTTAATTGAAACATCAAAACCTTGACATTCCAACGAAGCTCCAAACACTGATGATATCATGCATAACAAATCATATTCCTTCTTTTTCCTCATGGTTTTGATAGTAAAAAAACCACAGAACTATAGTATTCGAAAGTAGAAGAAGAATCACAGAAAATAAAAGAGTTTTAGAAAACTATGGAAATGGTAGTGAGCGTGTGTATATATGTGCAAGGAGAGAGAGAGAGAGAGAGAGAAGGTTGTTCCCAAGAAGATGACGAGCTTTTCCCGTTAATGTTGTTTTCAAAGACTTTAAATTTTCATTAACCGTGGGCCATCAACAGGCCTTTTTGTTCCACACGTTGGGTTGGTTCTCTTTGTCTTCCCCCACAACAGTCAATGATTTTTATGTTGTTCTTCACTTACCATAAAGAGACTTGCTAATTTTTTTTTTAAAATTAATAATCATCCCAATCATACACTATTTGAATTCTCAGGTGTATGTAATCATTAACTAATCACTTTCGTAAATTTGCTACAATTTGAAGAGCTTATACTCTAGATATGCGAGTTTATGTTTCGTCTTTCATTTGATTTACTAAACATTTCATGCAAATTATTTCTTACATAAATATTTTCGAACATAAAACAAGAAGGTTGATTGGAGAAACAATATAAATCCAAATATTATAGAAAATAACTGAAGTTCAGAAGGACTTTATGGTTTATATTATAGTTTATATGAGGTTGGCCAGTTTTTCATTGGAGTTAGGTTTATGAATATATATTGTTTATGCCGTAGATCTATGGTAATAAAATTGTTAGTTGACATTTGTCAACTGTATTAATGGTCTTGATCCAATCTTACCCTTCAACAGCGGCTGAGAAATCGGAAATCAAGTGTAAGTTTTAATTACATATTGCCAAAAGTCTGTTGGCTGGCTTTGACTGTCTATATATATGATTTTTTTTTTTTATCAAAGATGTCTCGGCCAGTTTCTGGACACCTTGAGTATTTTCTTTTCCGGTTTGGTCAAGGTAAGTCATCCACATCGGAATTAGGATATTCATAAGAGATAAATCTTTTATGACCTGACTCTAAATGATTGTCAAGTTACAAATTCAGAACGTCTAAGTTTACAGTTTTCGCTATAATATATCTCTAAATATGTATGCAAAATATATTTCATGCCGCGTGTGCTAGTGAATGAAAGCTCAATTTTTATTTCCTATTATTTTTGGGTAAGTAATTTTATTTTACTCGTGTATGGAGGTGGCCATTTTTTTTGTTTTGTATATCTGTATTGTGTTTACGACATGAGATATTTTTTGTATCTGTCTAGCTCGAGGAAAAACTCATCAGAGGTGAATAATTCCAATCAGAATAACCAAAAAATAGGTAAACGGCCAAAGTAATGACCCTAAGACGACTAAATATTTATACGAACTATTCTCTTCATCTAAAAGAATTAACAATTTTTAATTACGATATATATGTGACATGAGTTTTTTTGTTATCTGCTCAGTTCGACATGGTCACTCTAGGTGAATAATTCTCAACAGAATGACCAAAAAAGAGGTATACAACCAGAGTAATGCCCTAAGACGAGTAAATAATTACACGAACTATTCGCTTCATCTAAAAGATTAACAATTTTTTATTACGATATATGTGACATGGGGTTTTTTTTTATCATCTGGTCAGCTCGACATGGTAACTCGAGGTGAATAAATCTGAACAGAATCACCAAAATAAGGTACGATTAGGGTGTGAGTATTCTAAAAAAATTTCTTTCGTACCAAGGAACAAGCAAGTTTGAACCAACATATACTATTGTTAATCATATTTAAGCACATATATTATATCATACATGGACTTATACTAGGTGGAAAAA
This sequence comes from Ilex asprella, assembly GCA_023539305.1. NCBI lineage: Eukaryota > Viridiplantae > Streptophyta > Magnoliopsida > Aquifoliales > Aquifoliaceae > Ilex > Ilex asprella. Next base: position 6,618,811 of record CM042197.1, read on the forward strand.
GCAATAAAACTCACTATCATCAGTTGCTCAATTCAAACTGATAGTGAATGTCCATATCTATTAACATAAAGTGGACTGTTTCCTAATGCTACATGGTCTGACTATATTATATTCCTATGTAGGTATGCCCAAAAATATTTTTTGCTTATTAATGTTTGGTAGATTTATTGCCCTCTTCTGGCCTATTCATTTTCTTTTTGGCAAATGGCAAAATGGTACTCATCCATTGAGGATAACTGGCTTTGGTTGGACCAAGTTTGAAAGAAGATTAAACATGACATGGCTAAGAATGGGTCTAAGAATGGGACTCTTACTATGACTTTAAGCAATGAAATTAATCCAATTAATTTGTTAAGTAGTCTGACCACGATTAATCTGTGATTCGACGTTATACGTGTGTCTGAGCATCTTTATAAAACGTTGCTTAAGATAAATAATCTAACATATATCCAAAATTGAGAACATGTAATACTGAAGTGAATCTTGGTTTTTTATGTTATACAAGAAGTTAATTCAAAGAAAAAATTTATGTGGTAGTACCACCACCACCACCACCACCACATGGGCTTCTAAGAAGGGATGTCCTACAAAATTAAAGTAACAAGTACTGAGAATTCAAGTGTTTTGAACAAACATTTTAAGTCAAATTCAGATGTTAGGTCTAAATCAATAATGTATCACCCACTTACCCACCTCCTACAATCTGGCCTCAACCTTTGGGTAAGCTCTATAGGATCAACAATAATTGCACGGAGTACCATAGAACTTGGTACTGTTATTCGAGAAGTCCCTTCGAGGACAACTCTCACTTTCTTGGGAAGATAGGATAACATCACGGGAAACAAGCCTAAGCACTGAAGGAGGGGTTGTCTATCATTAGTTCTGGGTAAGGAGGGGTTGTCTATTTCCATCCAAGTGCATGTTTCATTAAGTGTTTATGATGTGCTTCCTCTCGCGGATAACTTGAGGTTAAAGTCCACCTCCGTGAAATGATCATAAATTTGTTTGCCACTAACTTTTTTTCGGAGCTTGCTACATATGAGTGTTTTGTGCACTGAATGTAACTTTTTATCAAGTCTTTAATTTTTGAACTTTCTCTAAGTCAAATTTAGAGGATGATTCTGCAATGATGTTGGACAATATGTTCCATTGCCATGTTAATAGGTAAAATATCATGAATGTAATGCACATATGTTTGTCCTTACCTTAAATCCATAATTGATTACATTACTGTTGACTTGTAGTTGTACTGTACTGTGCACTGTCTTAACAAATTCAAATTTTTGTCGTTATACTTTCATTCAATAGTCTATCACTCATCGTTAATAAGAGAGGAACTCACTTATAAATAAGGGGTCTCGATTGTATTAATAGTAAGGGCATCTCCAGCTCTAACTCAAATTTAAATTTGAGTAAAAAAAATTTAAAAAATTTGTTCCAATCCTTACTCAAACTTATACTAAATCAAGGGAAACTTTTTTTTTACTCAAATTAAGGGAGACTCAAAAATTCTTACCCAAATCTTTAATAGTGATATTTCACCCTCTTTTAAAGATCCAATGACCATCTTTACTCTCATTTAAATTTAAGTTTCTCTTTCTTTCAATTTGAGTTTGTCCATTGGAACTATTTGTATAAAATCTAGTTTTTTACTCAAATACTAATTTAAATTTGAATAAAAATTTGAATCATGATTGAAGATGCTCTAAGTTATGTACAATTAAGTGAAACAGAGAAAAAAAAATATAATAGAGAGAATCTAAATCCTCGTCTCACCCATTTGAGTCTGAATACCTAAAAATATAAATTATAGTTACCCGTATATAATAAGGTAAAATTAAATACTATAATGACTTGCAAGTTGCAACTATAGAGGAAATATGTAGGTGACATGTTTTAGTTGGCTCACTTTTATTTAGCAGTCAACATTAGAGAAATTATTGAAATGGTTTAGGGCCCTTGGTGTGACATAAGACAAGGTAGCTTGCTTACATGAAAGCCGTACTTGTGTCTGTATGCTGCCTTCTGATCCCTACGCATCCAATAGAGCATCTTTGTACCCCGTGACTCGGCCCCATTGTTAAATCAGTTGCAAGTTTAATCTATTTAGGTCGGATTGTGTCATATCAATTGCTCGTACCACTAATTTAGCAAAATAAAATTGAGATTAAAGAAATAAAGAAATATAATCCAGTAGTGAAGCTTGACAAGTGGTCGAAGGCCATAAATTCATGGCATGTGAGAAGGGCATAAATTCATGGAGATTTAGATGACATCTGCAATGGGTTGCTTTGTCATTTTTTAAAGGAGAGAGAAATATTAATTAGCCAACTCTTCCAACCAAGAGGTTGGGACGTCAATTCTAGCTAAAAATATTAATTGATCGTTGTTTTAGAGGCTCTATTATGTTTACTCATTAGATTCATCAAATAAAAAAGTCGAGATAAATTTAATTGAATGCAAACAATACAAATGTGACACAACATCAACTCTCCAATATACTTGATTATATGAATTTTAATTCGATACCAATGGTGCAAGAAACAGAGGAATTGGAGTGTAATGCTCAGAGAGTTATGATGTGTATAAGTGGCCTGTATGATTGATCAAAAACCAATGGAATAAACAAGAGTTTCTGCGGTTCACTAAGCTGAATAGCTCGGCTAAAGTCCACTGTGAATAGAGTCTCTTATTTCTGTGTTCGTTGTATTATTTGAGGAAGAAGAAGAAAGTAATTACAAATTAAAGAGTGTTTAATCCTTTTTTTCAATAAGGGGTCTCTCTTATTTATACAAGTAAAGGTTTTTGTCCTAATTCAAGATTGTGTAGTTCCCTCAATCTATTGGAATCATTTAAAAAATATTTGACTGTTAGAGAAAATCTTAATTACCAATGTTCACATGGATTTCTAGAAGCATTACTGTGACATTTTTGAGGCAGTAGGTTAGTGTCCAAGATATAATTGACTTGTTGAGCTCTTCTTCTTCTTCTAGTAACTAGATTAGAGCTAGTTTGTGTGATTATAGCCGAGTTGTTTGGATATCATTTGTTGATTTGGGAGTTGATATATTTGATGATGCACAAATCAATTTTGCTCAAGATCAACAATCAAGTATAAAAACAGGTGTAATTAATAGACAATAATGACAGATCAATGACAAAACAGTAAATATAGAGTCAACACAAAGATTTATGTTGGTTCGGTCCAAATAATCTACTCCACTCTCGAGAACAACAATGGTGGTCGGAGTTCTTTATTGATGAACAAAGTCACCAAGAGAGTATAATCCAAGAGAGTTACAATACTTTGAGAGAGAGAGGGAGAGCTAGGTGTGTAGAGAGGTGCTCGTAGAAAGGAGAGATGGTTGGCATCTCCCCCGACAGGAATGGGAACAACCTTCGGGCTTACCTGTTACCATACACATTCGGTTAAGGCTACCCACTTCGGTGGATCTTCTAACCCAATTTTAAAAAAAAAAAAAAAAAAAGGTGTGTAGAGAGGTCTCAAGGAGGTGATGTCAAGATGTCTTTCCTTATGGAGAGAGCTTACATTATATAGGTTTAATGAGGTGGTGACGTGAGGGAGATGACTTCTACTATTTTGGTAAGTACAGTTATGATAATAGATCTGCGTGCCTATCTTGATATTTTCTCCTTCATGCTCTTATTCCTTCGGAGGAGAATCCTGGGCTGGATTGGACTTGAGTCTGAACCTAAACTTAAGTTGGAGTGGGTTAGACTTGCATTGGAGTGAAGACGGAGCAAGAGGAACAGGGGGCGGCTCCCCTTGATCCCTTGTTGGGCGTTGACTTCATGACTTCCTTGTTGGCTTCCCTCTTGATGGGTTGACCCATCTCTATTTGGTTCTTTTTTGGATACTGAATATTTAGGTCTCTCTTGATTTATTTTTATTGGACCTGACCTAGTTAATTTCGAGTTCATCAATACTTGTGCTAGAAGACCCAGGTCAAATCATTTTAATTGATCTCTAATGAATTTAGTTGAACTTCAAGTGAACCAACTTATCCTCTGAATGGGGTTTACATGGGGATTGGAACGAAGACAAATTTGGTTGTGAATTCCAATGTGGCAGATATATATTTGTACAGACCAATCAATAGTTTAAGTCACACACTCCCATAATCCATTTTTTCTTCTAAAAATTCCCTTCAACTAAAGATATATGGTATCATCGTATGCAATTTACATTTTCTTTAAATCATGCAAGTCAACAATCAAATGTTTTTAATAATTAGCAACAAAAGCACAATCAAATGTTTGTGGTTGGTTCATAAGTCCCGACATGATTCCTCGACTAGGAAAACAAAAAGCCCATAGAGGGCAGCGGCCGGTCGAGCTGGTTCCAGAGGAGCAACATGGGCCACTTGCTCTTGACCTAATCCTTGTGAAATTGTCGCCCCAACATTTGAAATTTCTGTTTTCTTTTCATATTTATTGTCAATTTTTTTTTTTTTTGGCTGTGTTAAGTTTCGGAATTGAGAATAGAGAAAAATGACCCGAAATGAGGAGAGTTGTTAGAGAGACTCTTGTTCCTCGAAAGACTATGAAAATATTACGGATTATTATCTCGAGTTATAAGTTTATATCTTGTAATAAAAATTTGTGTTGTCTAATACAAGTTTATGAATGATTGTATAAATTTAAAGTTTACGTGGTTTTTAAGTCCAAAGAATACGAGGTTAAAACGGGTCTAGACCCATTATAAAAATAAAGACGCAAAAATAAAAATTCAGTGCAGAAATTTTTTATCATAAAGATACACTTGTTGGTAAGACATTTTAGTTTGAAACTTAGGTGAAAACTGACAACCAGTGCCCATTAACGTTGTTTTTTCTTGGCAAATGCTAATGGTTCTGAGGGACACATGCTATAGAGTGATTAAAATATTCATGTAAACTATGAAACAAAAATCTCCAAATTTGTATTATTTTATCTCTCATGTTCTGTTTGGTATGATAAAAAAGTGGAAGAATAGAAAGTTAGAAAGATAAAAAGTTGGAAGGATAAATAAAACATCATATTTGGTAAGGAAAGAAAGTTGGAAGGATGGAAAAGTGGGTGGATTAACTTTCCTTCTAACCTACCAAAATCAATCCCTCCAAAATCGGACGAAAAGTGGATGAAAAATTAATTATTTGTGTTGAGATGTATCTTATTTGTTTATATATCTTTTTATATATACATATATTATGTATATATTAATTTCATATAAAA
>CM042197.1:6624445-6635749 GCA_023539305.1 Ilex asprella
AAAATTTAAATTAAAAAATTATTTTTTCCATCTTAATTAGGGGTGCAAATTTTTAACTAACACAATGACACGACTCGAACTCGACACAAATTTTATGACACAAACTTGATTAACTCAAACACGAACACGACACGAAAATAAATATGTCAACTTGTAACTCGACACGACACAATTAGTTAAATGAGTTGAGTTAGGTGTGACTAATGTTCGACACAAACTCGTAATGACTCAGCACGAATCTGACATAATACGACTCGATTATCACCCCTAATCTTAGGCAACAAAAAAAAAATAGTCATTTATATTTTTCATCCATCTAACCAAAAGAAAAAGTGTATCATTCCTATTTTTCTTCCTTGAAGGATAGAAAGTGTATCCTTCCTACTTTCTATTTTTCCTACTTTCCATCCTTTCTACCAAACGGAGCATCAACGAGATTCACTAGGCATGTATCTCCTTAATCCAAACACAATCAAAACCAAATCAAAAACCATTTAGTTCTAAAATAATTTATACAATACTATGATAAGAAATGAAAAATATAGAATCATACATTTTTCTTATGACAAAACAGCTAAAGCATCATAGTCCATGGGCCGGCCGTTATAAATATGTGGGCCTATCTGATTTTTTGGGTCTCAAGGATATCCAAGTCCTATTTACAAGATGGATATCAAATATACAACGCAAGCCCAAATAGTTATAGCACCAAATATAATTGGCAAATGGGTGATTTAGACTGGTGGTGGCGGGTGAATAACAGATTGAGTATAATTCAATTTATTCGGTCATATCCGAGTATAATGGATCGGGTCATAAGAGGTGGAGTTTAACGTATTATAGTCGCATGAATAATCTAGATTCTTTCTGACAATCTCTCCCAATCTTTTGAAAAGGAATGATAATTTCCGTTACTGGCTATGATTCTATGAATTAGCATAAGAAAAAAATTCAAATACATCAAAGCTTTTCACTATCATATTCATATAAGTGATTTAAACAAACACACCAACACAAATAGATAAAATCTCAACTACAGATGAAGAAACATAGCTATTCATATAGAGAGCACCAATGGTGATCCATTGATGCTTTTATTCATGTTTCTAGTGAACTATGTTTTATTATTTGCTTTAGTTGTGAGGCTTTGCTTCAGTCTCCACATCCATGGCCTCACCAGCGTAAGAGCAGCACCGTCCACAACCGCTTCCATAATATCCTCGGCGACAGCAACCATAATTGCAATTACCTCCGCCCCGACGGCCACCATTTCCACCTCGACCACCATTTCCACCACGACCACCATTTCCACCTCGGCCACCACCAGGGTACCCTCCATACCCTCCACCAGGGTTTCCTCCATATTCACCACCTGGGTATCCTCCATATCCACCACCAGGGTATCCTCCGCCTGGATTGCCACCATATCCGCCACCAGGATACTTAGCATCATCTACCCCATTTGTCTCGTCAGCTGCACAGATAATGAACTTGCATGTTAGCACAAATCTATATGGTCATAGCTACATCTAATACTCTTTAATACTTTCATATTGTCAACAGTGGTGTTTACGTATATAACTATTGGACCATTCTAACTGACACGTCATAAGATCAGGATATCATGTCGCTTGTTAGATCTTGAAAACAATATTTCTCTTTTGCAAAATGAATACTACGTAGGGGATTTAATTAAGAGGCCAAAAACCGCAAAACTCACTGTTTTCATTGGTAGTGGAAGTCTCAGCCAACTCCCTAGCTGCCACCTCTGAGGTAATGAGAAGAACAATAGCCATTGAAAGGCCAAGAAAAAGAAATGCCTTGGAACCCATATTGTTTGCACTTGGAACTTTATGCTATGAAAGGATGATGAAGTTGCTTGTGTTACCGTTCCCCTACTTATAGGCGGGGAGAGAGAGAGAGAGAAATTTGTTATTGAGGAGTAACCATTAAGTAAGGATGGTCAATGATTTAGTTGGGTGTTGGAAGTTTGGCTTTTAATTCGGACAAAGTCAAATCTTATCTTATGATTGCATTTTATTCCCTTTTCTTTATCAGATAGCTCCGTGTCTTATAGGCACTTTGTGGGGGAGTGTGGAGAAAATTCCGATTTATGTCGTAGGAGTTATGTCTGTGTTCCTAATAACATATCAGTTAACATCTCTAAGGACTTTCATGCACCAACTTGAGGGGGTGTATTAGGAAAGGAAATTTTTGTTGATATGTACAGCTAGGACCAGCTAGGACTTTCCTTATGTCTTTCACTTATTGTACTATAAAGATACATCCATGTTAATGATACAAGTAATGAATTGATTCCACGATTTCTAAGAGTTAAATGAGGTTGCAGTGCGGCCAACCACTACATATGTCCATAAGCTCTATGAAATTTATTGCGTTGTGAATGGAGCTTGCAGCTAATATCCAAATCAGTAATGCTATGTTGATCAAATTTTGAGACCAAATTAAGAGCCTAAATGACACGACAACATATTATTTGAAGTTTTTATTGGGGCCTAAATGACATGACACGACACCAAATAAAGAAGTCCAAATTAACGGTCATGTCATATGAGTTCTTAGTTTTGTTTCAAAATTTGGTCAGCGTAACATTACTGTATCCCGATAAGGGCACTTGTTTGAAAAAATATATAAGCATGGTTGTGAAACTCAATAATTTGTATACAAACAAGGTTCTTCAAATCGATGATCGATATTACAATTTTAAACCATCTTTTAGAGAGAGAGAGAGAGAGAGAATGAGGATAGAATATGAAAACGGATATGAATGAATCCATCCTACACAGAGACAGAGAGATCTGAGTTTATACGAAAAGAAGTATTTTGTTTTTAAGGCAATTACAAGTAAGAAAGACGAGAGGGGTTTAAGAGCAATGGTTCCCACTTCCCATAAAAATATCAAATGCATGCTTCTTGTCTTTTTCCTATTTATGGATATGGATATTGACTCTCGTATCTATCTCCAAACAGGCAATCCTACACGAGCTTTATGTAATTGGTTGGGTAAAGCTATAATAATGCCGAATTTTCTTTCGTCATGCATGACTCTCTCTCGCTCTCTCAAGTGCCACCCTGCATTTCCAATCTTATTCTTGAGCATTTTTGATACATCTAAATCAAGACTTTTTGAGGAGTTGTTTTAATACCTAGAGATGAATTTGGATCCTCTCACTTTCAAATTTCATTAATCTTCATCAAATTGAATCACATTCCATTAAATTGATTGAGTATGAGTGATACTCTCCCATGAGTTGATAATATCATATATCATAGAGAGAGAGTACACATAATTCACAACATCTTGGGACCATTTGGAACTGATTTATTTAGATACGAAACATTGGTTTGAAAAGTAAAATGAAAAAGTCAGAGTTAAAAAAACACTTGGAACCGTTTGAAGTGTTTCAAAAAAATTCGGCTTTACTTGAAAGCCCTTGAATAAGCCCCTTTTTCCAGCTTTACTTTGGTGCTAATGAAAATTATTTTTGCCCAAAAAACTGATGAAAAAGTCGCCTAATAAATCCGGGTACAAATATACCAAACTTCTGTTCTTCTGAAACAAAATAAAAAATAAAAAATTGAGATTTTAAGCCACGAATTCAATACTATACTACTTAACTTGTTGGCCCTGATCAAGTAATTTATAGAACGTATGAAGTTAATCGTACAAACTATATATATGCATTTGGTGCAAAATGTTAGAGTAATTTTTTTTTAATTTAACTTATTGACTTAATTCAATACAACCATTAAATTAATTGTGAGTCTTAAAGTTGGATGAACCTCTCTATAAATTTAATAACTGTATTGAATTAGATCCTATGAAGCACGGATATTTTGAAATGGTCAAAATATCGGTATCGGATACGTATCGGATATTGATATGCCTCCGATACGGCCAGATACGTAACGGATACGGCTGAGAAGTATCCTAAAATAAAATAAAATAAAAATTAATTTTCGGATACAGCCGGATACAGATGAGATACGCTTAGGATACGGCAGGGTATTACTTAAATTTTTAAAAAAATATAAGGGCACAAGAGCAAATATGTTTGGACCCTTATATATATATATATTATAGAAGTATAGAACCCTAATTTCTTTTAGGGAGAATTACACCCAGACTCTCTGCGATTTGTCATTTAATCACTCAGACCCCTTGACTTTTAAAATATTATATGCAGACCCCCTGAAGTTTGTAGGCGCGTAACACTTAGACCCTTGCCATAAATATATCCGTTAATAAATTACACTTAGACCTCTTAAAGCTTGTAGGTATATAATACTTAAACCTTTTAAGTTTAAAATATTATACTTGGACCAAAAATATTTCAATCAAAGATAAAATATTAAATATTTTATGGACGTATCCTAGTCGTATTCATATCCTGTTTTTTTTAAGTTTTGTTGTATCGCCGTATCCGTATCGCCGTATCCCATATCATCGTATCCGTATCCGTGCTTCATAGAATCATATCAAAAAATTAGGTTTGATTAATATTAAAAATCTTGATGATGAAGGAATTGCTCAATTCGAGATGCCAACCTTTCACCCGTTCCCCCTACAGACTGGTGTTCCAATCACCTACCCCTAGTATTTTTTTTCAATGGTGAGAGATATTCGAATCAGCTTACACGCACCTTAATTAATTTAATATCCGGTCCGGTTAAAAGCAGGTCATTCACGCTAGAACTAGGATATTCACAAAAGAAAAATTCCTTATAGCTTGACCCCAAGAGATTGCAACTTTCGAAATTAGGACATCTGAATTTACAGCTTGCTACTGTTACCACTTGAGTTATCCCTAATATTGAAGTTCTTACTTAGCTGAATTCAATAAAAAATTATTTCATTTCTTTGGGTATAAATGTATAAATTATACAATAGTAATTTTTGGATCTAATTTATTAAGTCAATGTATTACTACTTTTAGATTGCTAATATGTCCCAACCATTAAGGTCTACTATCAATTCTGTCACAATGATTGATTAAACCATTAAATTAGGTTCTAATGGTGTTATTCTAAATTATATGTCATCATATTCTATTATACTCTTTAAGGAGCATATTTTTGAAGGATTTAGGTTTTGACGGATATCAATTTACATGGTGTATATTATCAATTTAATAGTAGTTACAACAAATCAGATGGTATTTATGATTAATCATAGTATTTTATGATCGATAATGAAATTATCTCAAAAAATAATAATTTGACCTCAAAAAATAATAATTTTTAATATTTTGGTACAATAAAATTACCCAAAAAAATCGGCCAAAAGAGAAATATAATGATCGATGGATGTGATTGTTTTTGACTGAGGTAATTTGGTGACACTCGCACCAAAACAATAGAGACCCATTGGTTTCTCAACTTCCTATGTGCACAATATATATATATATATACACCTGAAAATATTACCTTAATTATCTGCAGGTTTGGACTTAAAATATTAAATAGGGTAAATTACACTGGCACCCCTTGACTTTTGACAAATGACACTCGGACCCCTTCACATTTGAAATTCGTTACAACTAGGCCCCCTATACTTGACAGACGTTAGACATGCTTACGGAATATAATGACATCAGACAAAAAACTATTATAATTCCAATAATGCCCCCATCTGGTTAAAGTCAAAGTCTACAAAACCAGTGTACTTCAAAGCGATTATTGAAATGCCTATTTTACCATTTCCTTTTCATTTAAAAACCCATCTCCCTCTCCTAAAGCTTCTCATTCGGCAGGTAAGGGATCTCTTATTTTTTTGTCTTCCTCCATATCTCTTTACCTCTATATCTCTATGTCCATCTATTTTTTTTTTTTTTTGTATATAGTTATAAATGGATAAACATATAAACGTATAACAACAATATATTTTTGCATTGTCTGTGTTAGATGTGGATGGGGTCATACTGTTATCGTTATTGTTATCAAAAGAGGTGTTTCTGTTATTATGTAAAAAGGTAAGGGGTGTGTCTGTCATAAGTATAATATGACTTGTATTTTGTTGTATGCAGTAACTATAGGCACAAAACATGTCATCTTCTTCCAGTAGTAGATTTGGAGGTGGGATTAGGAAAGGATTTGGAGGTGAAAATGGAGAAGGATTTGGAGGACATGAGATGTTGGATTTAAGGTTCGTTGGAACACAATGTAATTGTGGAAAGAAGACAATAATAAGGATAGTGAAAAGTGAGAAGCCAACAAAAGGGAGATTGTATTTCAATTGTGAGAAAGGGGGGTGCAGGTTCTTTATTTGGTGTTATCCCCAGTTAACTATAATGCCTCCATGTGCTGAACATGGGTATGGACTACGACAAATTTTCGGCTCAAAAAGGGGTCATAACGCCCAGGACACGCATGCACTTTTGAAGGCCTTCATTGTTGCGGTGTTAGTTATTTTTGTAGTGGAACTATTTGATATGGTCATGTCTATGAGCAAGAACTAGAAATTCCAGTGATGTAGTCCTATCTGTAATGTGTGATAAGCTGAAATCAAGATTATGAAATATGTACTGACTTTTGGAATTATGCTAATTATGTAGTGGCTTCAATACAATGTAATAGCATCAATATAATAAATGTTTGTGTACATAGTACACTAATAAAAAACTGTCATCATGATCTCAAAAAACCAACCCAGTTGGACTAATAAGTCAAAAAAGTCATGTGCACCATGTACATTCCTATGCTAGTTATGTGCACCATTCATAGTTAATATCCAAAAATTTCATACAAAAAAGGTACCATTCACATTCCAGAAGAAGTCACTTCCATTCAAATCTGCCCTACATTGACATGAGTGTCTGCCCCTTCACTGGTCTGAGTGTCTGCCATAATTTCCCTAACAGGATTCTCATTTACATTATGAGTGTCTGCCCCTTCACTGGCCTGAGTTTGCTGCATATATAAATACATAAACATAAAAAAATGTTGGACCAAAATTTTCATTTGTTATGGACATAATAAAAAATTACCTGAGCTGCACTTTTTCCTTTGACAGGTGCTCTTTGGCAAGTTCGTTTATTGCGACCTAGTTGCTTGCAAACTAGGCACCTAATTGTCTACCCCTTTCTCATTTTACTTGTGTCAGCTGCTGGTTCATCTGTAGCTCTTCTTTGATCATTTCGAGGCCTTCCAGGTAACCTGTGTAGAGGTGGTGGATGGAGAGTTTCTCTAGTTGGAGCCCACATCTTATGGCCAGTAATTGGATGTATGATATCCCCATGAACCAACATATATTTTTGTTTTGTGAAATAAGCATCACAAAACATCTCAATATTCTCCCTTTGAGAACTTATTGCTTCTATTGCATGAACATAGGGGACCTCAGTAATCTGTCATTCTACGCAAGCCATTTCTTGGTGGTTAAATTGACAGGGTATGTTGTCTCCTTGTGACGAATATCAAACTCCAAGTTTTCAGCCCAAAGTACATTACACTGCAAAGTACAATTTTTGTCTAATATTCTTTGTAACAAAACCTTCCCAAAGACTCCCCTTCATTTTTCTTTTGTGCAGCCTCACCATTAACTTGCACCTTATTCCCTCTAACATTGTCAGAATTGGTTTATGTCTTTGTAAACCAACCCAATTGTTAAATGACTCACACAAATTATTGGTTATATGGTCACTCTTAACAGTATGGTCAACTGTGTGCCTAGCCCAAGTGTGTACAAGAATATTCATTAGCCAATCATGTGCATCACAATTCAAATCTTTTATTTTATCCATGGTTTCCCTAAACTCCATCTCCGTATAAGTTTTAGCTGCCTTCCAGAAATAAATCCTAAGCAGTAACCCTGAGAATTTGGGCTTAAAGTTGTTAAAGAGATGCTTACAACATCTTCTATGTTTACTTCTAGGAAACATTTTCTCAAACACTTTATCTAATCCCTAGAGTGTTACCCCAACCAAAACAAGAAACAAGAAACAATAACGACAAATCAGAAAAGATATTAAAATGAAACTAAATGGGTAAAAAATTAAAAGTTAGAAGGATACTTTCTGGTTGTTTGAAATAAAGGTCCAAGATTTGGTCCTATCAGCTACTCCAATGATACCATGTAGATTTTGAAGAAACCATCCCCAACTTTTTGCCCTTTCACTTTCAATCACTCCATACGCCACTGGAAACAAACCTTTATTCCCATCAAAAGCCACTGCAACCACCAGAACTCCACCAAATTCACCTTTTAGGTGACAACCATCAACCCAAATAAAAAGTTTGCAACCTGCCCTAAAACCATTTTTCAGTGCAGCAAAAGAAACGAAGATTCTCTTGAACAATGGGTTATCACTAACATATTTCTTGAAATAATCAAGTTTAATAACACTCCCAGGGTTACTCCTTCTAACTTCCCTAACATATGCTGATAGTAAACCAAAAGATTTTCCATGATGACCCTCTATTTCTTCTATAGTCCTCTTTTTAGCCCTATATAACTGACTAGGGTTGACCTCAATCTCCCCCTTATCCTGCAACTCATATTGTAAAGTATCTAGGGTCATCGTTGGGTTATTTTTTTATCTCTTTTCTAAACTTTTTAACAATCCAAGTAGAGTTTGTTTCAGACACCTTCCTATACCTGACGCAATTGTGATCTTTACTGTAAGTCCTTACTTTAAAAGTAGGTTGATCTGGTAAAGGAGATGCATGAATCCTCCACTGGCAGCCCTCAACAGCGCACTCAACGGTAACTCTAGTCCTCTCATTTTTCTTCCTTATTACTTTTATATGTCTTTATTATATAATCCTTCAATGCATTCCTAAACAAGTCAACATTTCCAAACAATATCCTCACACAAAAGTCTCAATCAGTGTTTTCATCTTCAGGAACATTAAACTCCACTCCAAATCTTGAAGGATCACTGAAATTACACCTTATTTCCCTACCCCTTCTATGTGTTTCATCCACTTCAGCATCAAGTTACTCAGAATCTGTACTACTAACATATCCTTCATCCCTTGACTAATAATTTGAAAACCCATAATCACTGTTTTCATCTAATTGTGTATTGATGGTATCATCATTGTACTCATAACTAACATTAGAGGCATCATCACCATCAACTATCCAGTCATCATCCTCAGAACTGAATCCATAAACATTGTCATCATTCACATCATCAACTTCATGCCTATTTGCATCTCTGTCATCATTTTCAACATTAGGTTAAGTGTCATGAACATTAGGCTCTTCACCAATTCCTACATCTGGAGGAGGTGGGAGTCTCACCTAAGACTTAACTTCAACAGTCACAAATACATGTATCTCCTTACAATTTCTATATAAAGAAAATATTTCCTGTAACTGTTCATCGCCATCAAGTACAAGTTTTCCACTACCATTTGGCCTATCAACTGTAATAGCAATCATTACCTTCGATAAACTATCACCCATAAAAACATTGGTAACTTTTGCAACATTTGTTACCATATGCATACAACAATACCTATCAGGGTCGGCGCTGTTAATGGTAAAAATAGAGTTGTTAAAATGAACAACAATGTCATGCTCCTGATCGTCCATTTCTGCAAAACCTTTAAATGGCCAAAAAATAAAAATAGATGAAGAATGAGTGATGGACAACAATGTCTCTTACTAGGTGACTAAAACATGAAAAAGAGATGCCTTACCTGTGATGGATTGAAGATTCAGAAGAAGATGCCTTAAACGAGATGCTTCGTAGAAGATGAAGAGCCAAATCCAAACATCATTAGAGTGACTTACATCCAAACACCATTTGAGTGGCTTACAGATTTGGGTTTTTTGAAATAGGTAAAAATGATGGGGGATTAGGGTTAGGGTTTCTCTGATTCAAGCATGATGATAGTGGTTTAGGGTTTGAATTTCTCTGATTTTGGAGTGTAGTATGCACGATTTGGGGTAGAATCGATTCTCTCTTCTGATTTGGGTTCTCTCTTGCATTCTCTATACATGTGACAAATGGTGTTTTGGTTCAGTACGAAGAAGGCTATTATAGTCTTTTTGATTTTGAACTGAATTATCAATTTTTTGTTTGTGATAACAAAAATAGGGTAAGATTGTCATTTTGCATTTTTTGTTAGCACCGTTTCATTTCTAACGTCGTTGGGGTCTGAGTGTCAGTTGTCACAAGTCAGGGGGTATCAGTGTAATTTATCCTATTAAATATCATAAATATTCAATGTATTGACATCGGACAAGTGAGATTCATTAAGAAGATGTCACGTGACAGAATCTGAAGAAAGGGATGATGATCGGTCACAAACATACTTAAAAAAAACAAAAACTAACTAAAGGTTATCGGTCAATAATTGTCGATGAGTGCAAAACCATCAAAGACAGTGCATATAAAATGACATGTAATGGAGATGATAAATGATATACTTAAAGCTCAATAAGACCCACAATTTAGGCAATTTTAGAGTAGTTTTTAAATTAGTTTTTGGAAACAATTACTGTTGCAATAAAACTTGTTTATTTAGTCATTTTGTAACTTAAATTTAGATTGAATCAATAAAATAATAATCTTTCATTAGTTTCCTGTACTATATGTTTGTTCATTATTTTCATCTAAAAAAAATCTTGGAATAAGATATTTGAACCCTCACAAACAATTGTCTAAAAATTTTCTGTCGATTGAAATATTTTTGTTTATCCCAACAAATTTTGGACCAACAATGTTGAAAAAAAATATTAACTTAAAACATTAATTTAATTAATCATGGTTATTAAATTAATAATAAATCTCAACAAATATTAAAATTTATAATTAAATTAATGACAGTAATTAATTAAATCATTTTAAGTTGAAAGGGACATTGCTTTTCCACAAACATTTTATCAGACATGTTTAAAAACTTCTTCCACTCTGCATAAAGAACTACGCGTTGCGTAGTCTCTGTGCCCTCGAATTGCTTTTTTGACTGACACAAAACCGAGTCCTTATTTTTTACCCACCAAATTTGGTATTTACTTTGTAGCCCACAGTAATAAAGAAGTAACTAGAAGATTGACCGAATTTGGATCGGTATGTTATATCAAAATTTATTTATTTTCTATTAGACCTTGTTATAATTTTGCAGTTGGATTCGTATTGGGTTTGATTCATATCATATATATACATAAACTATGTTCAACTATTTTATGTCGTGTTTTGTTCAGCTTATCTCATTTATTTAATTGGTCTAATGGATATATTCATTTACTATCATAAACCGTCAAGACTAAACTGAAAACTACAAATTCCATGGTTTGTAGAATTCCTTGTCTGACTGGAATGGGTAGAT
>CM042197.1:6640749-6651030 GCA_023539305.1 Ilex asprella
ATCTACCCATTCCAGTCAGACAAGGAATTCTACAAACCATGGAATTTATGTTGACGGTTTATAATAATAAATAAATAAATTTATCAGACCAATTAAATAAATGAGATAACACGAACAAAATACGGCATAAAATAATTTAACACAGTTTATATATAATATAAATCTCACCCAATACGAATCCAACTGCAAGATTATAATGGAGTCGAGTAGGAAATGAAATTTTTTTTATATAACTTACCGATCCAAATTCTCTCAATCTTCTAGTTACTTCTTTAAAACTGTGGGTAACAAAGTAAATACAAAATTCGGTGGGTCAAAAATAAACAATGCACTTGAGTCAGCTGAGTCTGACTTGGTTTTGCATGTGGTTTAACAATTAGGCAGTTTCAATGTTCCTCGAACGTCAAAAATAGTAGAAATTGACCAAAAAAAGTCAAAAAAGCAATCGACGGAACAGAGTCGACGCAACGCGTGGTTCTTTGTGCTGAGTGGAAAAAGTTTTTAATGATGTTTCTGGAAAAGCAATGTTCCTTTACAACTTAAAATGACTGAATTAATCACTGTGGTTAATTTAATTATAAATTTTAATATTTGTTAATATTTATTATTAATTTAATAATTATACTTAATTTAATTAGTTTTTTGAGTTATTTTTTTTTAACAATGTTGCTCCTAAATTTGTTAAGATCGACAAAAAATATTTTAATCGACAAATAATATTTAGACGATTGTTTGTGAGAGTTCAAATGTTATGTTTCAAAATTTCTTTAAATGAAAGTAATGAATAAACATAATTATTTAAGGTGATTTCAATTAAAAAAAACTAAATAAACTAATATGAAAACTATTCCTAAAATGCTAAAAATAGTGGGCCTTGTAAAAGTTTGAGTATGCACTTCATCTTCTACATTACACGTCATTTTATTGGCACTGTATTAGATGGTTTTGCTCACATGGATGATTATTGATTGATAACCTCTAGTTAGTTATTTTATTTTTTTTTTAAAATATGATTATAATTGATCATCACCCTCATTTTTTTAGATTCTGTCATGTGACATCTTTTTAATGCATCTAGATACTTCTAATATTTAATATGTTAAGTCCAATCAGGTAGGTAATTAAGGTAATAATTTAAGTCCAAATATATGTGTGTCTATATATATATATATATTGTGCACATAGAAAGTTGAGAAACCAATGGGTCTCGATTGTTTTGGGGGGAGTGTCACCAACACGGATTAAAATTTTGTTTCGATGAATTGTTTCGGCCACCTAGAAAACGAAAATGTTTCGACATATTTTGGAAACGTCTCGTCCCGTTTCAAAAACATAATGAAAAAAATAAAAATTTAAAAATTATTTTTTTCAAAACATTAGTCAAAATATATCAAAATATCTTCAAATGTTTTAAAACATTCTGAAATAATTGTACAAATGCGTTGAAATATAACAAAAAAATTTAAAATATTATGGAACACCTTGAAGTATTAAAATTTCGATTTCATCACTGATTCGTTTTGATCTCCTTAGAAACGTAAATGTTTCGGATGTTTTGACCGTTTCGAAACGATATTTTGATCTTTAGTCACCAAGTTACCTCAGTCAAAAACAACCATATCCATCGATCATTGCATCTCTCTTTTGGCCGATGTTTTTATCTCTTTGTAAATACCCTAGTTTCAGAGTAAATGATCTGTCTTTGACAAAATCAGAGATGAAATTAGTCAAAGTGTGCATAAATTAACCCAAATACCTCTGACAGTTAAACTAAAAAAAAAATCCCAAGGGATAGGTGACCGGAGCACCGGTCTATACGGGCACCGGGTAAAAGATTGGCATCTCGATTTGAGCTATTCCTTCATCATCAAGATTTTTAATATTGTTCAAACCTAATTTTTTAATATGATCTAATTCAATGCAGTTATTAAACTTATAGCGAGCTTCATCCAACTTTAAGACTCACAGTTAACTCGACAATTGAAATGAATTAGCACCAAACGCATATCTATAGTTTGTACGATCAACATTATACGTTCTGGAATGTAATTCAGATAATTTACTCAATCAAGGCCAACAGGTTAAGTAGTATAGCATTGAACTCGTGGCTTAAAATCTCAGTTTTTTTTTTGTTAAAGAGGAACATAAATTTGGTATATTTGTACCCGGATTTATTAGACGGCTTTTTCATTAGTTTTTGGGCTAAAATAGTTTTTATCAGCCCTAAAGAAAAGCTTGAAAAATGGGCATATTCAAGGGCTTTCAAGGAAAAGCCGATTTTTTTGAAAATACTTCAAACGGTTTCAAGAGTTTTTTTAACTCTAATTTTTTTCATTTTATTTTTCAAATCAATATTTCACACCTAAATAAATCAGCTCCAAATGGAGTCAATAAAGTAGGTATTTTTGTGGAAGGTCATACAATACATGAGCACAATTCACAACATCTTGAAGGATTTTGATATCATCTCATTGGGGAAATTTTCCTTGTTTCTCCAATTCCATTAACCCACCATCCATGAGTACGATCTAATCATGATTTGATCTTGGGTGAGGGAGCCTTTATGCATACTTTCTCTCTGATATATGATATTTTCAACTCATGGGAGAGTATCACTCAAACTCACTCAATCAAGTTAGTGGAATGTGATTCAATTTGATGAGGATTAATGAAATTTAAAACTGAGAGATCCAAATTCATCTCTAGGTACTAAAACAACTCCTCAAAAAGTCTTGATTTAGATGTATAAAAAATGCTCAAGAATAATATTGGAAATGCAGGGTGGCACGAGAGAGAGAGAGAGAGAGATGTAGATGTAATTACATCTCTATGCATATATAGATTTAATTTATAAACATATTTGTGGTTGCGTCGGTGACCACCCTGAGCTAGGGGTGGTATAGTAGGTTATTGAAAAGTGACTTTTCAATACCTTAGACCCCTTTTTCATTCTACTAATGTAGGTTCACTCACTATATTGAATTATAATCTCAATCTTAATATCAAAATTCCACGTGTGCTATATGTTTTTTCTTTTCTTTTTTTTCCGGTTCAACTGTTAACAGTGTTTTGACTAATTTATATGTATTTCAACTAATCACTTTTCTAGTATGATTAGAAGTTGAACATCCATCTCAAGATTAGGAGACTCATGAGAGATAAATCTGTCATTACTTGACTCAAAAAAATTGTTAAGATTTAAATTCAGAATGTCTAGATTTACATCTCGTTCATATTATTACTTAAGCTACACTTGAGGTAGTGTGTTGAATGTCTATCTGTATATGTGAAAGACTTTTGGGAAAGATGGTAATTATGGAAAGCACGAATGTGTTGTATTAGATTTTTTCATTTGTACTTAATTTGTAAGGGGTACAAGATATCTCATTTGCACTTAAAATGGGTATTGGAAATTTTGACAATTAAAAGAATTCTTCTACTACTTCTATGGTAATATTTTCAACAGTTCGAAACCCTTCTCAATATTATTTTCCACCATTTCTCTCCTTGACAAATCACTAATCATGAACGAAAATGTATCGGAGAAATCTCACTTCATATTCATTACTAATTTTGCATACAAAACAATCTTTTTTGGGGGGTATTAATGGCTTCAGACGGGTAACACAAGCAGAAAAACAATTAAGCTGTAACATTAAATCATAAACAAACAATTTATGCCGCAAGTTTGGTGGACTCCCTCTCGACTGCCTTCTTCAAAAAACTGTCCTCTTCAAGAACCATTTGAACAGGCAAGAATCCGAGGCCGGTGGCCATGGCAAGCATCATCTGCTTGGTCTCTGCCTTGAATTCGTCCAAATCAACTGTTCCATTTGAGTCGTGATCAAATTGAACGAAAAGTGAATCGTACATGCGATTGAGCTCGTCGGGATCCATCTTCACATCTATGCCGTAATGGGTTTCAAAGACCCTCAGAGTCTGCAGCTCTTTCAAGAGCTCTGAATAAGAGAGCAGGCCATCATGGTCTGTGTCAAGGTTGGCAAAGCGGTCGCGAATCAAGCCATTGAATGCTTCTTCATCTTCAACAAAGTTGACAATGGTAGCACCATCCAAAACCTCCACACTCATTTTGGTCCTTAGGCTTATAAAACAAGGCTAGGCTGTTATGAGAGATATTCGATTTTTGGTTGAAGTGGAAGACCATTATGGGCTTCTTTATATAGTTTCGGACAAAGGCTAGAGTGTAGAGTTGTTTGAGACACCAGCACTGCTTGCTTTTCACGCTGTTGTTTTCTCTCAGCTATTGGTATTTGAATTCCTCTATAGAAATAAGGGATGGTTCTTAGGTGCATCATATGTTAGTTGGCATCTACCCATTCCGGTCAAAATCAGACAGTAATTCTACAAACCATCGAATTTGTAGTTTTCAATATAGTCCTGACAGTGTGTGATAGTAAAAGGATAAATCAATCAGACCAATCAAATAAATAAGACAATACGAATAAAACATGGCATAAAATAGTTGAACACGACTTATGTATGATATGAATCAAACTCGATACGAATCTAACTGCAAGATTATAACAGGGTTAAGTAGAAAACCAATAATTTTTGATATAACATACTGATCCAAATTCAGTCAATCTTCTAGTTACTTCTTTATAACTGTGGGCTACAAAGTAATTACAAAATTAGGTGGGTCAAAAATAAACGATGCACTTGAGTCCGCTGAGTCTGACTAGGTTTTGCATGTTGCTTAACAATTAAGCAGCTTCAGTGTCCCTAGAACGTCAAAATTTGAAGAAATTGACCACAAACGTCAAAAAAGCAATTCGAGGGAACAGAGTCGACGCAACGCGTAGTTCTTTGTGCTGAGTGGCAGAAGTTTTTAAACATGCCTGATTAGGGTGTCTATAGGCCGGGTCGGATTAGGCCTGCAATTTTTTTTTTCGTGTCAGGTTTCAAGTAGGGATAGGCTACCAACAGCTTAACACGTGAGCCTATTGGACGGGCCCATTTGTGGGCTTTTTTATATACATATTTATTTAAAAATAATTAATATTTTTGTAACTTAATATTTGTGTAAATTATATTTTTGAATTAAAAGTAAAGTCAAAATAGATAAAAATAAAATAATAAATTACTTCTAATAAAATGAATAAATCCCAACTATGTTGACACATAATAACTTATCTATCGTTTGCATTACTCTACTATTTAAAACTTACATGCTTAATACATGTAAAAGAAAATGAGTAGTGTTATATATCCTAAATTCGTATCCCAAATGTGCATCCCAAATCAATGGGAACCATTGGATGAGTGAGTCCCATCAATTTTTTTTATTGAGACCCACTCATCCAATGGTTCCCATTGATTTGCGATGCAAATTTGAGATATAAATTTGGGATACAAAGCATTACTCAAAGAAAATAGTACATTATTTGTAATATCTAAATTTTTAAAACTTCAACCTTTCGATATTGGGAGACTTATTTCAAAATTTCAAATTTAGACAAGAATCAAGTGTCAATTAACTCCAATCACCAAATTTGTCAATAATAACAAGAAAACACTTCTGTTTATAACTAAAATTTTATCCAAAAAAATCAAAGAACTGTTGTTGGTTGTAAATATTTACTATGCTCGGAGTCTACAATAAATTAAACTCTCTTCACAATTGAATTCTTTGGACTCAATAAGTCAAGAATCTTTACAGAACAATTTTTTTACTAAGAATCAAAAGTTCAATTAACAAATTGTCACATGTCATTAATCAATAAGTCAATAACAGTATCGTACTTCATTAAGAGGTTATCCCTTAACTCTAGTCAAACCTCTTAGCCAAACATGACAAAATTAAACTAGAAAATTAAATAAAATTACTAAAACCAAAGGTACTCCTCCACAACTATCCCATCTTATATATAGTGTTATTTCTAGAAAAGATCTAATCGCAATCCAACTCTACTAATGGCGTTTGCA
Source organism: Ilex asprella (assembly GCA_023539305.1). Classification (NCBI taxonomy): domain Eukaryota; kingdom Viridiplantae; phylum Streptophyta; class Magnoliopsida; order Aquifoliales; family Aquifoliaceae; genus Ilex; species Ilex asprella. The sequence goes on from CM042197.1 coordinate 6,646,696, forward strand.
ACTTTAACAACACGCGTCCGGACGCGTGTATTCAATTGTTTGGACGCACTTTGCAGTATGTTCCAACTCTTCAAGCACTTCAACCTTTACATTATGTCAACTCCGTCAAGATGCAGAGCATTACACTGTCCGAATGCGCATATCAATAAGCTCATCCTCATTTATGCCTTTTTATTTACTTTAACTCCTCCAATTTTTAATCATTTTCTTGCAAAATAAATAAAATTTTTACATTACTAACATAGTAACAAATCTTTAATAAATCAACACACTTATCAACTTTTTCAAAATAAATACTTAGTATTTTCCATCAAATAATCACATTATGAGACCACAATCAGCCGACCTCAAATTTGGAGCCGACTCGACCCTAGGTGGAGATGGAGTGGTGGTGATAGTGGTTTGCTACTGATGATGGCGACGAGTGACAAAAGTAGGTAGTAGAAAATACCACCATATATTAAGGAATTACAATTCGTATACTATTAGGATTAGGCATTCTATAATAATGAGAACAAATTTTTATTACTATATTCCGAAAAGTGGAACAAACAGTACTAAATAGTAGTCATTCCATTATCATGTTTTATTACCACACACCTATCAAACACAGTTTGTGAGTTTCAATATTGATTGTAGTCCACTTTTAATACACATTTGTAACTAAATTATTGTTTTTATAAAATGCAATCATAAGATAAGATTTGACTTTCTTTGAAGTACAAGCCAAAGTCTTCCACAACCAACTAAATCATGAAGGATGCAAATGTTATTTGAGTACAAACTATTATAGCATAGATGTAGATGTAGGATATTGATTTTATACAATTGTTTGGGGGTATATATGGTAATAACAAAATTTCATGTAAGGTACTTTTATTAGTGTCCACGTACGTTGCACGTGAAACATGGTGCATAAATATTAAACATCCGAAGTTTGGAACACTTTCCCCAAGAACACAATCTTTGTAGACATTAGTGTCTTCTTTTTATATCCGAAACATGATGATTAAACAAACAAGAATCATGTTCTAAAAAAAACAATGGCTAAAATAATAATTTATAGAATATTTAGTGAAAAAAAATCGTTTATCCAACCTTATAATCTTTCCAAGTGTATTGCCAAGTGATGTCATCCATGACAAGCCTTGTGAGGTTGTAATTGGCCCATTTTTCAACCACCTCCCTCTCATCACATCGTTTCGAGCCCAAGGAATATTGAATTTGTATGGTATTGTTTGCCTACCTTGTGGGGATTCGGTTCATGTAACTTATACACACTGCTTATTAAAAAATTGCAATATGATGGGTGAATTATTCAGAACATGAGTCTTTTCCATTCACAAACACAACTATCCTAAATCCCACTCCATTGCTCATGCTAAGCCATCCCTCACTTTCTTTAATATTGCCCAGCTCAAGTAATGGTAATTTTGGTAGGAGAACATGAGGAATAGTAAAAAAATATGTCGCCGAGTTGGAAAAGTCTGTGGCTGTTATAAATTCAACTTCGCCATTGAATCTAAAACTTGATCTTAATGTTGTTTGTACCTTGATTTCCTCCACGTAAATTTGATTTTTCAGGATTGAAAATTATTTTTCCATGATCTCAAAAAATGTGCAAAATCAAACATCAAGCTCAAAAAAAAATTGTCAAAAAAAGTCAACAATTAAACATATAATAAACGAACCAGTCAAAGAAAAATTTTCTGCATGGACCCAAACTGTTAAAATTAAAATTAATCATTACCTAAATAATCTATCAATATCCTATTGAAAGAAACATCACCACATAATATTCTGCAAAATCTCACACGAGAAACAGACCCCTAGAGAAGAAAACCAATTGCAAACACAAAAAATCAAGTAAAGAACATTTGAAACAGGAGCACCAAACATTTGAAACAAGAACATCAATAGCATAGATCAAATGAGACCCAAGAAACTGAAGCACTCCAAAAATCCTAAATTTTAGTCCCTCTTCGTTTATTGCTGCAATTAAAGCTAATCTTGCATCAACCATTGAGTTGGCTTCACGATACACATGCTATAGTTCGTGAGAGAGAGAGAGAGAGAGAGGAAAAAAGAAAGAATCAGTTCAATTGAAGTATGAAACATCAAAGGAATGAATTGATTCAACATTTAATTCACTGCTAAAAAGAATAAGTAAAGTTTCATTTGGTAACTCATATATTTACTAAATCAATTACAATAGATGACAGACAAAAGTGACATAATTGGAAGCGTCTAAACACGTTGAACTATATTCATTTCTTTGGCTTTGTAATTGATATAATCAAAGTACCTGATATATTTATTCAATGCAGAACAAATATTTATATCTTATACAAGGATAAGAATAATATTAATGGTGACTGCTAGTTTTATCATATTAATTGGCATGGAACAAGAAAAATAAAAATATGTCTAGAATAACAACCCAACAGTCAAGAGTCCACATAACAGTTACAATTACAAATAATATAATAATAATGGTGTTATTTTAACTCCAAAAGGGTATAATTGGTATTAGTTATTTTGATATGACTATTATAGTCAATCAAAAGTATTTCACTATTGTTGATATTTTATAGTAGTATAGATATAAATATAGATATAGATTAGTTGTTAATTAATCCTTGTCTAAATAGAAAACTGCCTAATTAGAATGAGTTGTATTGTTGGAGAAGACTACTAGGGTTTCTTAAATCTGGCCGTAGGGTTAATATATAAAAACTAGAATAGGTTTGCTTTGTAAGCTGAAAACTTGATTGAATATAATTTTTTCTTTGGTTTTGCAGTAAGGTTTTGTTCGTGTTCTTCCTTTGTCTTTTCTTGTTCTCTTTATTTTGTAAAAGGTCTTTGATTAATTATTCTGTGTGTGAGATTATTTTGAGTGCTTGATAGTTTTGAGATCGTACATTAAGTGCCCGACAGGTCGAACATTAATTGCCCTATTGAAAATATGTTTAATATGATTTCAATCTTTGTGCTTGGTTTATGCTTACTTGCTTGTTCGGATTCGACTTCTTTGTGTTTCTCTCTCGGTTCCGTCTGCCACGTCTTGTGGGAGGCGAATCAGGGTGTCAATTTCATGGATAATTTGGCTTGCTCTCAGTAGCTCAATCAACGATTTCCTGATTTGTCATCCCTTCCTTCCGGGATTGTTGGCTTCTTCGCCTTGGACGCTCGACAGACTCCTCACGTTCGTCTGTGTGTTTTTTATTTTCATCTATGTTTTCAGTTATTCTGTTCTGTGGGGAGTCCCCACTTTGCTTTCATGAAAAAAAAATGTATGATGTCTTACATATAATTGCCATGTATATGAATACAACTTTGAACATTTAATCTTGGCCTTAAATTTAAACTATTGATTTTCAATGGCTATTTTCTCTCTTAATGTAGAAAAACAATAATCTCCACACAAATCTTTGGCTCTATGGTTGACATGTGTGTCAATACAACTTTGAGTTTCAATGTCAACCTCAAAACTTAAAGTGTATTCATTTCCAATGGCTTTTTTTCTCTAAATTTGGAAGAAAAAAAAAACCATAATTGCCTTAATATAGAATGAGACTCTCCCTATAAATTCCAGCATCTTTGTCCCCTTAGCATCAACAAAAAAAATTTGATTGTTTCTTCTATAAGCAACATTTTGAAAAGTTTGTTTGTCAATGGCTGCATCCACAAAATTGATTGCCCTTGGCCTGGGAGCACTCCTTATGTGCTCACTCATGGTTGTTGTTGCGGATGCAACACCGATTGGCAGTAGTGCTCTTCATCACGATACCTTCCCATGCGACCAACACGGTCAAAACGAATGTCAAGGTCCACCAGCAAATGCGTATCAGAGAGGCTGCCTACCTAGTGAAAGATGCCGAGGTGGTGTTCCAGCAGAAGATGGCGAAGAAGTCGAAGCACCAGCTCCCCCAAACAATCCATAGATAACGAGAGAACTAACGATGATCAATGCGTTGTGCTTCTTTTGAAGACTGTTATTATATGTAACAATGTTTTGTTGACCTCCACAAACTATATATGAATAATGTGTTTTATGCACAAATTTAAATGAACAATTGCCATTTCAATTGTCCAAAAGGTTGTGTAACCATAATATTCTAAAGATCGGTGAGTTTTTGAGAATGTTGATCTTAGATATATAAGCAATTGTGAACACAAAACCCGATGGACACCCATAATTTTGAACCCACTTTAACATACTTAATTAATTTGTTTGATATTTTTCAACCCGTTTACGACCCATACGAATAAATATGTCACTAGTTGGCCAATGTACAAGCAGATTAGAAGGATTGGATTGGACAAACTCGTCCA
>CM042197.1:6653152-6664992 GCA_023539305.1 Ilex asprella
GGGGCTGCCCTGGGCGGCGCCCAAGGGGCTGCCCTGGGCGGCGCCCAGGGTGCCTGTCTAGGTGGCTCCCAAGGGTCCAACCCAGGTGGCTCCCCTCTAGCCTTTGGACGCTCGGGTCTTTCTCCTCGTGGTGGCTTCGGCGTGGTCCCAGTAGCGGGTGAAATCCTTCATGGTGCGGGCGGTGAAGTCTGAGTGTCTGAGCAAGGCGAGGGAAGGGGAAAGGCCTACATGGGCGGCGCCAGGGGCTTGGGCGGCTCCCCTCTGGCCTTCGAACGTTTGGATCCTTCTCCTCATGGTGGTTTCGGCGCGGTCCAAGCAACGGTTGAGAGACCTTTCGGAGTTTTTGGCTCGAGACCAGGCATGGGCAAAGAGTCTTTGTCTAATCCTTTTGGCACATCATGGGGGACCATAGATGCATGTAGGCAGCGAAGTGGATCACCGAAAGAGGCTGGAAGCACCTGTCATGGAGTAGGCGGCACCCCAGGCACAGACGACGCTCCAATCTCCCTGGGTGCCTTGCAGACCTCCCTTCGCGAGTCTAGGAAACGGCTGGGTGATGCGAGCTCCCAAGGTATATGTCTCGGTATATTTTTTTTTGGATACAATTACTTTTCTTTGCTATGATCTGAGCCTGCTTTTTGTTGGTATTTATTCAGGCGAGAGGGAGATTGTTGGTGACCTCGACAGGGGTCCAGGTGGAAAAGGAGACGACCGTCATAAGGTAGCTTCTATATTCAGCCTATTTGAGCGTGATGAGGATATCTCTGAAATAGTTGCTCGGTATAATATTCCGCCTTTTGTGACGTGCCGTCATCCTGAGGCCGACGAGTCTGCGTGCTGTGACTCCTCGGGTGAGATAGTTGTTTATGAGGGCATGTTGGAGGCAGGACTTCGGTTCCCTATCCCCCATATGCCGGGTTCTTGGGCACTTGTCTCTTGTCGCGGGAAGGCTGGCCCCCAACGGTTGGAGGGTACTCTCTGCATTTTTTGCACTGTGGCGGTTGGTGCACAACGCTGCTGTTCCCCCTCCATTTGAAGAATTTGTTGTTACATACATGCTTCTTGAGAACCCTGCTCTCCACCAGGGGTGGTACTGTTTTGCCCCGAGATCGGGCAAGTTTATCACTGGTCTCACTTCCAATCTTCACAAATGGAAGAGAAAATTCTTTTTTGTTGGAGGTGAGTGGGCTTCTGACTTCGATCGTGATGTGGTGCCTACTCGATGGGATACAGTCCCAAATACTAAGCTGGGTGAGGATCTTACCTTCAATTCTTGTCTTAATTTTCATATATGCATTTTTCATAGTGCAATTGTCGTCTTGTAGCCTCACCGACTCTATCTCGGGATCAAGCTAGGTTTCTCGATATGCTTCGCAACAATCCCATGATGGATGTCTCTGAGATCATGCTGGCAGTCGGTATTTTCCCAGCTCCATCAAAACAGAAAAAGAAAGGTACTTGATACCTTAGTAGTCTTCTTAAGAATGTGATGTAACAAGTTTTCTTACTTGCATTGGCTTTGCAGGTACCCCCATTGACAGGTCTATTGTGGACGAGTTACTCACTTCCCGAGTGGCGTCTATTCCCCCTCTTCCTTCCAAGAGGGCGAAGTCCGGTGCCCCCCGCTCTTCTCAACCGGGGTCTACTGGTCTCACGGAGGCTGAGCTTGGTGATGCTCCACCCTCTTCTCTGATTAATGTCTTCTTTCCCCGAGGGATTGTTCTAGCATAGTTATGGGGGCTGAGGTCCCAACGCCATCTTCTGCCAGAATTGTGGACCCGCCGAGTCACCCCACCTCGAACGTTCCTCCGATGTCTATGCTCCGGAATCTGAGTTTGGCAAGGGGGAGACTCTGTGACTTCGTGAGCGACGCTGAAGCTCAAGAGATGACCTCTAGGGGTCTAGAAGGCATGGTCAACGCCGCTGTTGAGGGCTTTGCTCTGGTATGCTCTTCCTTCTTGTTTCGTTCTTGGCTTCCTTTGTCATATCTTGGCTTAGTTCCTGACTCTCTTTGTATTTTATTTTTCAATGTCTATAGGTGGCTACTGTCTGGCCCAGCCTGTTCAATACTACCTTAAAGATTGGGGAGGCCGTTAGTGGCCAGGAGAAGGAGAGGCAGGTCGTGAGGCTGTTGAGGAGCAGCTGCGGTAGGCACGAGAGGATGCCACGGGGCTAGCACGGCAAGCGCGAGAGGATGCCGTGAAGTACCAGAGGCTCGACCCGCAAGCACGAGAGGATGCCGCTGAGGAGTTGAGGGAGGCACAAAAGGATACTGCTGAGGAGTTGAGACAGGCGCAAGGGAAGACTGCTCAACTTGAGGTTGACCTTTGCGCAGCACTTGAGAGAGCTACCAAGGTGGAGGCTCAGAGGGATGCTGCTGAGAGGGCCAGGGCCAGTGCCTTCATTGACGGCTGCGAGGAGCTCAGGAGGAAGGCCTCTATAGCATTCCCTTACTGTGATCTTTCTGACCTTAAGCCTTCTGAGGCTCTTGAGTCCGATGATGAGGACTATGTGAGTGGAGGCAGTGAGGGTCACTAGGATTGTGTTATCTTTGTGTCTTTTATTCTGTTAACACACTATGTCCATCTTTTGTCAAGAGTTCATGTGTTTGAATGTCATATCACCTTTGTAAAGGTTTTTTGAATGAAATACAACTTTTTTTGAGAAAAATATTGAGCAATATTATTTTATAATTCAAAGTAAATATTTGAAGGAAAAAGACTAACATAGAAAATTGACTAACAAAATAACCTAAACAGTGGTCACCAACCCATGATTGACTGCCCCCAGCTACTGGTAGTTTTTCTTTAGGTGTTCTACATTCTATGGGTGGCCTAGGACCCTTCATTCAAAGTTTCAAATTCTGTAGGTACTCGGCCTTACTATCTCCGTGATCGTATAGGGTCCTTTCCAGTTGGGTCCCAATTTTCCTTCCTGGGAGTCTTTGGTGGACAGAATGACCTTCTTGAGGACCAGGTCCCCAGGTAAGAAGGCACGAGCCTTCACATTCGAATTGCAGTAATTGGTTATGCGACGCTTGTACTCTGCATTCCTGAGCATGTCTATCTCTCTCTCCTCCTCCACCAAGTCGAGGTTGATGCGGAGGCCTTCTTCATTACTGGTAGGGTCATGGTTCTGGACCCTAAGGGAGTGTACCCCGATTTCAACGGGTATCACTGCCTCTGTTCCATAGGCTAGAGAGAATGAAGTCTCGCCCGTAGGACCTCTTGGTGTGGTCTGATATGCCCATAGTACTCATGGGAGTTTGTCTACCCACTTTCCTTTTGTAGCCTCCAATATGGCTTTTCAAGTTACGGAGTATGGTCCTGATAGTGACTTCCGCTTGCCCCTTCGCCTGTGGATGGGTGGGACTAGAGTGGGGTTGCTTAATCTAGAGGTCCGCACAGAAAGTGTTGAGAAGTTTGTTATCAAACTGCTTGGAGTTATCGCTCACAATAACATGAGGTACCCCAAAGCGGCAGACTAGATTCCTCCATATGAATTCTTTTATCTTCTGGTCTGTGATTCTGGCTAAGGCTTCAGCTTCTGCCCATTTCGTGAAGCAATCGATGGCTATGACTACGAACTTGCATTGGCCTCTACTTACAGGGAGGCGACCTAGAATGTCAATCCCCCACATGGAGAAAGGCCATGGGCTTTGAATTGTGGTGAGTTCCTCGGGCGGCTGTCTAGGCACAGTTGCAAAGCGCTGACACTTATCACATCTCCTGATGAAGTCTCGAGTGTCTCTGATCATGGTGGGCCAATAGTATCCCTGTCTGACTGCCTTATGAGCCAATGCACGTCCTCCTGAGTGGTTCCCACATATCCCCTCTTGGATTTCCCTCATGGCATAGTCCGCCTCTTCTGAGGTGAGATAGCAGAGTAGTGGGAGAGAATGACTCTTTTTGTAAAGGATGTTTTGTAATATAACATACCTGAATGCCCTCATCCTCAACTTTCTGGCTTCCACCAGGTTGTCTGAGAGAGTGCCCTCCTTTAGGTAGCCTCTGATAGGAGTCATCCAATTGGAATCCGGTGATGCACAGTAAACCTCGACTTCCTCCAGCTTGGAGGTGCTAGGCTCAAACTGGTGGCTTGTCAACGCCGATCCCATGAGTATATTGGCAGAGGCAAACTTGGCGAGAGCATCAGTCATGACATTCTCTTCTCGAGGTACATGGTGGATCTCGAAGCATGCAAACCTTGGGAGGAGGGCTTAGACCACCGAGAGGTATTCCTGCATCCTTTCTTCTTGGGCTTCAAAATCTCTCCTTACCTGATTGATCACAAGCTGGGAATCGCTGTAGGCAGTCAAGTAGAGGACCTCCATCTCCAATGCTAGTCTCAAACCTGATATAAGGGACTCATATTCAGCCTGATTGTTGGACTTGGCAAAGTGGAGAGAGACAACATACTTCAATGGAGTACCATGAGGGCTGATTAGTATTAGTCCAGCTCCCCCGCCCTCGTTGGTGGAGGACCCAACTACATAGAGCTTCTAGAAGGGTGTACTGAATGACTCCTGGCGGAAGAGGTGTGAGGTAGGAAGAGAGGTCAGCACCCCAAGCGGGGTGGGCGGCGTCCTGTTTATGGTGGGGGTGCCTTAGGCTGCTCAGTCCGCTGTTGCTCCTCTGAGTCGTCATGTCCTCCGGGGGTCACACCTGTTGGGGCTTCCTGGAGGACGTAGTTGGTGTGCACTAAGGTGGTGGGCGCTAGGGCGCCTGGTACCTCCTCTTGTAACTCCTGTAGCGGTGTGGATTTTGCTACGAAATCTGCAAGGGCTTGCACTTTAATGGCGGCTCTAGGCCGGTACTGCACGTCAAATTCACTTAACTCTATAGCCCATTTGAGGAGTCTACCTGAGACATCAGGTTTTTCTAAGATTCTTTTAAGCGGCTAATCAGTGACCACATTAATGGTATGACTTTGGAAGTAGTGACGCAGACGTCTAGCAGCAGTGACAAAGGCGAGAGCTAGTTTTTCTAACTCCGAGTACCTCACATCTGCTCCTCGGTAGGCTTTACTTACATAGTAGACAGGCTTCTGGATGCCCCCATCCTCTTTGATAAGTACGGAGCTTACGGCAGAGGGAGAAGAGGAGAGGTAGAGATAGAGGGTTTCTCCTGGCACAGTATGGGAGAGTAGTGGGGGTGTGGAGAGTTAAGCTTTGAGCTTCTGGAAGGCCTCCTCAGTGTCTGGGCCCCACTGAAAAGACCTGCGGAGGATCTTAAAAAAGGGAAGACATTTATCAACAGATTTAGAAATAAACCTGTTAAGGGCTGCTACTCTCCCATTGAGGCGTTGGACCTCCTTGGTTGAGGCAGAGGACTTCATCTCCAAGACTGCTCTGATTTTATCTGGATTGACTTCAATGCCCCTTTTATGGACCATGAAGCCTAAGAACTTCCCTGAGCCTACGCTGAAGGCACATTTTTCAGGGTTCAATTTCATCTTGTAGGCTCTTAGCACATCGAAGGTCAACTGTAGCTGTGCAAAATGATTTGTGCCTACTACACTCTTCACTAACATATCATCCACATACGCTTCCATTGTCTTTCTAATCTGTGCTTCGAACATTCTGTTAACGAGGCGTTGGTATGTGGCACCGGCGTTCTTGAGCCCGAAAGACATCACCCTATAGCAGTAAGTTCCTCTGGGGGTGATGAATGAGGTCTTTTCTTGGTCTGCAGGGAACATGCTAATCTGGTTGTAACCGGAGTAGGTATCAAGAAAACTCAGGAGCTCGTGTCCCGCCGTGGCGTCAATGAGCAGGTCGATTCGTGGGAGAGGATAACTGTCCTTGGGACAGGCCTTGTTGAGCTCCGTAAAATCTACGTAGAGACGCCACTTTTCATTGACTTTTGTCACCATTACCACATTGGATAGCCATTCTGGGTAGGCTACCTCCCTCACTGACCCATTAGTCTGTAACTTGTCTACCTCTTCCCCCATGGCTTGCCCTCTCTCAGTGCTCACACTCCTCAACTTGTGACGGACAGACTTGTATCTGGGGTCAACGTTCAGTCGGTGGGAGGCCACCTTGGGGTCAATGCCCTCCAAGTCCTCATAGGACTTGGCGAAGACGTCTGTGTTTCTCTTGAGGAAGTCTACCAAAGCAGATGCCAACTCTTGGGAGAGTGAGGAGCCTAGGTAGACTTTCTTCTCTGGAAGGCTGTCGTCTATTATTATTAGGCGAAGCTCCTCTGCTGGTTCACCCCTCTCTAAGGTACTGTCGTCTCTAGGGTTAAGGACCTTGACATGGAGTGTCTCATTCGGTCTCCTAGCCCTCATAGAGGCCACGTAGCACTCTCTGGCTGAGACCTGGTCTCCTCTAATCTCCCTAATCCCATTGGAAGTAGGGAAGCGTAGGAGAAGGTGGTAAGTATAGGGTACTGCCCTTAAGGTATTGAGGGCAGGACGTCCAAGTATTATATTATAAGTAGAAGGGCAATCAAGTACAAGAAAATTTACCATGATAGTAGTGCTCCTTGGTGCAGTCCCTACTGTGACAGGTAGGGTGATGGATCCTAAAGGCTTGACTCTTTCTCCCGAGAAACCAACTAAGGGAGTCCTGACAGGCTGTAATCTCTCTCTACTGAGGTGAAAGCTGTCATAAGCTGTGGCAAATAGGATGTCGGCTGAGCTTCCACTATCAACTAGGATCCTCCTGACTTGGTAGTTGGCCACCATCAGGGTCAAAACTAAAGGGTTGTCATGAAGGGTTTGGACCCCCAGCAGGTCTTTGTCTGAGAAAGTAATGACCTCTTCTTTCCCATGTCGTGGGGTCTTCATTGGGCGAGAGTCATGAGACTCTACCTGTCTAGCTTTATGGGCATGCGCCTTCCTGGCAGAGTTGGAGTCACCTCCTCTTCCTAGTCCTCCGGCGATGGTCTGAATCTCACCGAGGGGTTGCTGGTGTTCTCGTTCTCCGTGCGGAGGGGCAGGTCCTCGACCAACCACATACTGTCTGAGATAACCCTGCTGGATAAACTCCTCAATCTGCTTCTTCAGCTGGAAGCAGTCGTCCGTGTCATGTCCATGGTCGCGGTGGAAGTGACAATACTTACTGGAATTTCGGCGCTTGGGGTCAGACTTCATCTTTCTGGGACAGCGGATGGCTGGGTCATCCTGTATCTGGAGTAGGATGTGCTCCACTGAGGCATTAAGTGGAGTGAACGATTGTCGGTCCCTCGGGGGTAGTGGTCTGAAGCGGTCCTTTACGGGGACCTTCTCGGCTTTCTTTCTCTTGTTCTCAGTCTCCATTCGGTCTTCTCGACTGTCTTTCATTTTCTCCCCTTGAGAGGACTCACCTCTACGGGCTTTGGTGACGTCCTCGACGTTCATATCTTTTTGGGCCCTAGATAATAACTCGGACATGCTAGATGGCGATTTTTTGATCACTGAGAACATGAATCTAGAGGTGCGAAGTCCAGCGATAAAGGCGGCTAAGGCTACCTTCTCATCTGATTCTTCAACTTGGAAGACCTCCTCATTGAAGCGGGCAAGGTAGCTACGGAGGCTTTCGTTCCTATCCTACTTGATGGTGAGCAAGTGGGTCACTAGCTTTTGATGGCGGCGTCCCCCTATGAAGTGAAAGACGAAGGACTTATATGCTCTGCGAAGGATTGGATGGAAGAGGGCCTGAGCTTGGAGAACCACTGGCGGGTGGCCCCCTTCAAGGTGGTAGGGAACGCCATGCACATGATCTCCTTAGGCACATTGTGGAGCTGCATGAGGGACTTGTAGGTATCCAGATGGTCGAGGGGGTCTCTATTGTCGTCGAAGGTCTCGATGTTGGGCATCTTAAACTTAAAAGGCAGTGGGTAGTTGACAATATCAGTGATAAAAGGTGTCAGTGCGTGTTATCAGGTAGTCCATAGTCGTAGGTGTTTGTGCCTTGATGGCGTTGAGGGCATCGCCAAGCTGGTTTTGCATTTCCCTTATCTTCTCGTTCCACTAGCTGGGGACATCCTCGGTCTGGTGATGGTATTGGCTTTCGTAGTCTCCATATTGACTCCTTCCTTCGTTCTCCTGTGCATGCACATGAGAAGGGGGGATGCGAGAGCTCCCTGCGTATTGAGGAGGGACTGCTAGGCGAGAGGCGCCTTGCAGTTGCAGGGCATTCTGGCGAGGGACTCCATAGTGAGGGGTTGCTTGACGCTCATGAGGTGCAGGTTGTTGTTCCTCCCCAGTCGGAGGGATTGAGACTACTCCTTCTGGATGAGGGATAACACTTCCTTGGGTGCATCAGTTGGATGATCTACTAGTTTTGTTTCACTAGCAATTGCATAGTGTGGAGGAGTTGTTGTTGCTGACTAGTAGGAGTCGCAATAGTGCATGGTTCAGACGGTGCGTAGGGAGGCGGAGCCTCCTTCCCTAGGTGGGCCGGGTTGTAGTCTCCTGGCTGTTGGCTCATTGATCGGGTGATAATCGTCATGAATTGCGAAGGGGATTGAAAGGTAGTAGAAACTATGTCGTTCCCACAGACGACACCAAACTGATGATGTACAAAATCGTCCTTGTACAAGGTCAACAGTCACGTATTCATACGTTCGCAATCAAAGAGCAATAACCACTCAATTAATAGAGAATAGAAAATAAATAGTCGACTTAGGGATTTATAGTGGTTCGGTCCGAGTGACCTACGTCCACTTTCTCGAATGGCAGCGGTGGCCGACGATCTTTATTAATATATCAAAGTACTCTAGAGAGTTTACAGTGCTTAGAAAGAGGGAGAGGGAGAGGGAGAGAGACGTGTGTGTGTAGGGATCAAGATCCTCTTCTGGTGGAGAGAGCTTACATTATATAGGCTAGGGCTAAGGCAGTGAGGCGGTGCTGTGAGTAAGAGGAGCTCTACTATTTTAGTAAGTACAACTTAGGTAGGAGATTTTCGTATCCCGCCTTTCTCTCTCTCGTGCTCTTATTCCTTCGGAGGAGGACTCTTAGCTGGTGTTAGACTCGATCGTTGTCTTAAGCTGGACTTGAGCCTAAGCTTGGAGTTGGAGTGGACTCGGACGTCTTGGATTTGAGTGAAGAGGCCGGAGGAGGAGCATGCCTGAGGGGCCAGCGCCCAAGGGGCCAGCCTGGGCGGCGCCCAAAGCTTCTTGGGTTGGCCTCGGGGCCTTCGGTGTTGACCTCTTGGTGCCTCCCTTTCCAACGGACTGAAACATCTTCGATATGGACTTTCTCTTGGACTTCTCGGTTTACTTACGTTGGGCTTGGCCCAGCCAAATTCTGACTCGTCAATACCTATCACATATTTTTCAATAAAAAACCAACATAACTAATACATATCACCTATTTTCCATTCAACTACCAACACAAACAAACTAGCATCAAATGCCATATTAACCAAAACACACAATAAAGTACACTTAACTTTATACATAAAACTTATACAAGTCATCCAAGTATCCAATAATTTAATCAACGTACAAGTTTTTCAAAATATTTAAATACATAACTAAGTTAATTCTTTAGTCACATTGATGTAGAAATCTATCATTCATCTGTTGCAAAAAAAGAAAAAAAATACATTAATAAATCATAAATCTATTTTTACAAAACATACAAAAGCGTTCAAATATAAAATCATGTGGTTTGCTAGTGATGATGGCGACAAATGACAAAAGTTGGTTGTAAAAAGTACCACCATATATTAAGGAAATACAATTCATATATTATTATGATTAGACATTCCATGATAATGAGAATGAATTTGTATTACTATATTCCAAAAAGTGGAACGAACATTACTAAATAGTAGTCATTCCATTATCATGTTTTATTACCGCACACCTATCAAACACAGTTTGTGAGTTCCAATATTGTTTGCAGTCCACTTTTAATACACATATGTAACTAAATTATTGTTTTATAAAATGCAATCATAAGATAAGATTTGATTTTGTTTGAAGTACAAGCTAAAGTCTTCAACAGCCAACTAAATCATGGCCCATCTCTACTTAATGGTTACTCTCAGGGACGGAGCTACTCAGATCTAAGTAGGGGCAGTTGCCCGTACTCGATTTTGTTTGGCAACAAATTCTTTTGTATTAGTTTTAGTGTATTTCAAATTTGCCCCCACAAGAATTTTAATTTTTTTACCCTCAGTTAAGTAAATAACATGCTAGTTGTATCCCCTTTTAAACCACAAAATTACCATACCCTTTTATCCACACTCCCATGAATTGCAATAAGGTTAAAAGTGTCTTATTGTATAGAATATGTCACCTGACATTCACTTTTTAGGTACTAATTTTCCCTTGAATATGTTTGGTATGGATAGTTTTAGCCAAAATCAACAAATATTATCCAACAAACAAACACACCTTGTGTATATATGTTTGTACAAATATAGAGATACTATCTACATTTACAGTTATTGGCAAGAGTTCATCAATCTTCCGTTATTATCTGATTACAATAAAATGCTGATCTAAACCATCAATGAAATAAATAGTAAATAAGCAGGAAGTTAATACTCTTAAAGTTGCAGCCCATAGGCATCCATATTATTAAATTATTTATTGAATTAATGTTGACATTATTGGTTATGTGATGAAATTTAGTTATGCTTAAGTAATTATGATATGAAATTGAATTAAAATCGTTCATGTTTGATTAACTAATTTGTTTTTTAATTTGTAATTAATTTCTTAACTTATTGATAATAATATTACAATTTTGTAAAGTAAAAATTGATTTTAATAGTTTTTATACAACTAAAAATTTGAGATTAACGATTACTTGTAGAGTATTTTTATTGAATAAAAATTGTTTTTTTTTTGGGTCAAGGAATAAAAATTGTTAGCTATACTATTATTTGGCCCCCTCAAGATGAATTCTTGACTCTGCTCCTGCATATATAAATGTAATTTTTAAACATATTTGAGGGTAGGGGTGGCTCCTGCCATAGGAGGTATGTCAATGAAAAGTGACTATTCAATACATTAGGCCCCTTTTTCATTCCATTGATGTTGGTCCACTCACCATAATTAATTATACTCTCAATCTTAATGTAAAAATTCTATTTCTCATGTGTATTGTATGTCTATCTGTATATGTGAATAAGTTTTGGGAAAGTGGGTGATTATAAATCTGTTGTATTAGATGTCTCATTGGGAGTCCAAGGTATCTCATTTGAACTTAAAATGGGCATGGGAAATTTTGATAATTAAAAGAATTTTCCAACAATTTTTATACTTATACTGATCAAATACATACAAGAAAATAATTTTTTTCTTTCTTTCGCTTCGTTTTCTTTCTACCATTCTTTTCTTTCCAATCAAATGACAGCAATATTCCTTAGGTTTCACTATTCCAGATTTGTCTACTTTGGACTTGACTACGGACAAAAAAAAATGGGTATCGTACCTCTAAAATTTATTATTTTAATAGTTGTTTTAATAATTTTTGTGGGTCATTTTACAACCAAATGTTTTACCATTTTTGTGGGTGTTGTTATTACTGTTGTGGTAATTATTTTTACCACTTTTCTTCGGTAAAAAAAATTACCACTTTTGTGAATGTTTTTACAAGTGTTATGATCCAACACTTACAACATTGATAAAAATACTTACAAATGTGATAAATATCAATACATGGCTTCAGACTGGTAACACACGAGCAGAAAAACTCTTCAGCTGTAACGTAAAATCATAAGCAAACAATTTATGCAGCAAGTTTGGTTGACTCCCTTTCAACTGCCTTCTTCAGAAAACTGTCCTCTTCAAGAACAATCTGAACGGGCAAAAATCCAAGCCCGATGGCCATGGCAAACATCATCTACTTGGTCTCTGCCTTGAATTCCTCCAAATCAACTGTTCCATTTGAGT
>CM042197.1:6687208-6703491 GCA_023539305.1 Ilex asprella
GGTGGTATTGAATGGTGAGTGTAGTCATAAATGCCAGGTTTGAAAATATTGGTATCGGTGATACAGCGTCGTACCACCCATTTTTAACTTTTATCTCTGCACACTGCAACTCTACCTCAATAGGCTTAAGCTCAGTATGCTCACAGCTCTGCCGACTTGACCGATATTATTTAAACTTAAATTTTTAATTTAATTTAATTTAATTTATTAATTTAATGACGTAACTGTAACATAACTTATTACGATTGCAATTTGCAACAATTAGACTTATTTATTGGAATGTAACTGTACAACACGAAGTAAATTAAGTCAAATTTTTAAGTCTTAATGTCGAGAATTGCATGTGTCCACTGTGTCAGAGTGTGAGAGCGACTAAGCATTTACACTGACGATATTAAAGAAGTTTATAACGTGGTAGACATAATCAGCCACATGCAAGGGCAGGTCAAGCCAACTTAACACATAAAACGGAAACATTAAATAGAGGTTTTTTTTAATATTATTATTTTAAAAAAATAATTAATTTATTTTTAATTTTTTATGTGAGAGAAAAAAATGTGTTAATATTGTCAAGAAAGAAATTTTAATTTTTGTTTTTATTTTTTTGACCGGACAGAAAGATAGAGAAAGTGTGTGGGAGTAAATATGAGTTAAATTTTGAGACCGAAATACTTTTTTTAATTTATAAGTTTTTAATGTTATGAATTGAATTATAGGTCCAAATTACTGCAGCAAAAATTTTGATTAAATTTAATTTTTTGAAATTTTTTTGTAAAATTTAAAATTTAATGTATTTAATTTTTTTTATAAGCTAATGATGTATTTAAAATTATGGGACGTAAAACCCATATATTTTTTTCCCTAGTGTTAGGTCTGCCGGCTATATGAAACTAGTTGCGTTGTGCAGGTGTGGAGCTTGCATGTAATATCCAGATAGGCACACTTATATAAATAAACAATAAACAATAAATATAAATAAACAATATAATATATATACATATATATATAAACAATAAGTATGGTCGAGCCCAATTCATCAATTTGTATACACCCTGGTTTAAAGTTCCGGGCTCCACATATAGGGCTGTCAAACGGTCCGAGTCGTTTGTGAGCGGTTCGGGTTCGATTTATTTTTGTTTAGCTTAACCTTGTTTATATTATAAAATAAGTGGGGTATGAACAAATTTTTAAGGTTGTTTAGTATTCGATTTGAGTTCAAGTTGTTTGCAAGACGACTCATTTTTTCTACTTATATATAATATATCTATATAAATTATTACAAATCTTAAGATTATTTCAATAAAATTAGCAAAAAAATTTAAGTTTGTATGTTTTCGTTATGATTTAGAGGTATTTTATGCTCATATTTGTGTGCATTTTTGTGAAATTTTTGTATTGAATATTTGAATTTTTTTTAATTGCTTTTTTGGCTCGAACTCGATTTGAGTCAAACTTGAATAATGTGTTCGATAGACAAGTCAAGCCGAGCTTGAACAATCCTTTCATACTATGAGTCGAGCTTAAGCATAACCAAACTTGAAAGAGTTGGCTCGATTAACACTCCTACCCACCCACACAGGTATGACTTGGCCAAATTGTAACACTAACATCTTTTATTCTAAGACCAATACATGTATTAGATATATAATAGAATAAAAGAAAAATTCTTCCAAGTAAACACTCAATTGACAAATACTTAGCATATATACATAACTTTTCAGCCCAATGATAATCATAGATGATGATAAATACAAGTGATTTTTATCTTAATCAAGCATAACTGAATAAATATCGATATAATACATTAAACATTTCGGTCGTGAGTGTAAGCTCTATTTGCAGAACTACGAAACTTTTTGTCTTATTCTCTATCTCTTTTTTTTATCCATCCCTCTCCTATTATGAATTTCTTTTGCATGATCTATATAAATTACAAGTCTCATTTGATTTATATATCTTTGACTAGAAAACTTCTTAAAATGACTGGAAGGAGAAAACTGAATCATGTTGAGTCATAATGTGATCTCAGTTTCGCATCAAATCCATGTTCTTGCTTTATCTAAATTGCGTGAGTGGCGTACCATACCGTTCCGTGACTCTACAATTGATACGTTTTAGTGCTCCCTAGATCCATAACTAGTAGTTAACATATGCAAGGAGAGAGAGAGAGAGAGGGTGGTTGAAGTCAATTTGAAATCTAAAGTGAAAATATTAAATAATTTTTTTTATTTTTAGCATTATTTTAAAAAATGTATTTTTTTTTAATTTTATATGTGAGAGAGAGATATTTACACAAAATATTATACAATTATATTTTTGTCAAACAAATATTTTAATATAATTTCATTCAAAACAGTTTATATTTGTTTTGAATTTGTTGTAACATGAACAAAATCACTGAATATTGTTTTTGTTATAGTGTATTGTTACACTATTTTTGTTACATTATTGCTTAATAAATTTGTTATGTTTTTGTTACAATGTAAATAATTTTATATTTTAAATTGTATAAAAAAATAATTAACAAATTTTAAAATTCAAATAAAGGAAACAGAATATTAAAATTATCTCATAAAACTAGGAGATATTTAATACATAAATATAATTTAAAAACAAAACTATTTTCCAAAAATAAAATATGCATGAATTAAAGTGCATTAGAGATTTCGAATTAAATGACCTTAAATTTTAGCGCTTCAGATAAATACCATGTTACAGTTTTTAGGAAATAAATTTTTAAAAAATGGACATTTACGTCTTTGTATTTCAAATGTATACTTTTTTTCAAAATATTTTATTTTGTGTATTTTTTTATACTTATTACTAATTTGATGTACGATTTTCAAAAGATCCTTTAATTTTTTAGAATTTTTTTGTAAGATTTAAAATTTAATAAATTTTTTTTTTTTTTAGACTAATAATGTACCAAAAAATATGATACCTTTTAAAAATTTGCGCCTACAGCCATGCTTTTTTCTACTAGGGCCGGCCCTGAGCATCATGCATGACGAAAGAAATTTTGGCATTATAGCTTTACCCAACCAATCACATTAACTCGGGTAGGACCACATGCATGGGCAGAGAAACGAGATTCAATATCCATATCCAAGTGACAGGAAAAAGATCAGAGGTATGAGGGTGATTTGAGCCAATGCTCTCTCTCTCTCTCTCTTCATTAGCCTATAAATAGGGTTAACATGCATTACTTTCCTCACCCCTTCACAAACACTTCTTTTGGCAGAAACTCAGCTTTTTAAGGCGAATGGCTTCTTCTAAAACTTTGCTTCTTCTCCTTTGTGCTCTCTTTGCTCTTGTCCTTCTTGTCTCCTCTGAAGTTGCAGCATCAAAAGACCAAACACGTGAGTCTTTAGAAGATCTCTATCTCTCTCTCTCTACGTTCCTATATTAGCACATTTTTTTGGTGTTGGTTAATATACTAATGTTCCATAGTTTGTCGTCTGTATCCAAAAACTAGTAGATTATTGTTAGATTGATCAAAAAAATTAGACCAAAAACAAGAAGAAAAAAAAGATAAGACATTATCGTAAAATGAGCAAAAATGATACTAAAAACAGCATCATGTGTCCCACATCATTCGTTCCTTGTTTTTTGTTTTTTTGTTTTTTTATTTTTTTGTTTTTTTAAACCTGTCTAGCGTTATCTAACTTAACCTAATGACCAGTCAAAGAGTGCTTCCATGCAGCTTAAGTCATTTCATGAGCTTGAAAATGAATTTTTCTTGTAGAATTAGCTTACTGAGTACCGACTTGAAACCTAACAGATTCCTTTGTTTGGTTATACTTATGAATAACACAAACGATTACTTAAACAACATTATTGAATAAAATAATTAATTTTCAATGCAACATCATGTTTTAATTTGGTCATAGGTGAGAGCATGACAACCAAGGGTGTAGAGGAGGCCAAGTACGGAGGTCCAGGAAATGGGGATCCAGGTTATGGCCGCGGTGGAGATCCAGGTTATGGTCGTGGCGGCGGTGGTGGTGGTGGTGGTGGATATCAAGGAGGAGGAGGATGCCGCCGACACGGTTGCTGCCGTAGGTATCGTTATGGATCAGGTTGTCAAAGGTGCTGCTCCTATGCTAATGAAGTACCTGATACCGACTTTGAGGATGACATCAAAAACTAGCTAGCATTCCCTTTAGCGAGAGAGATGTGTGTATGTGTGATAAATAAGGGCTTTCCGTGTTTGAGTTTGCCAATGAATAAGGCCTGCAATGAGCTCTAGCTTGGATGCTCATGCCACTTGCCATTAGACTAAGTGTAGTTTACTAGTTCATCCCTTTGTACTGCATGTGATTTTCTTCAATATATATGAGTACGAGTTCTACTTTTTTTTTCATGTGAATTTATAATCCAATGCCTAAACTATCAATTGCCATTGTTCAATTTTACTCTTCATAGAAGTGTGGATCATTCTTTTTAATGTGAAGAATTATTTTTAATAGGGAACTTTCAAATCGTGTTTAGAAAATTCGTTTTAACATTGAAAAACACATGTAAAAAATTAATTTATAAATAATGGTTACAATAAATTAATTCTCCCAAATTATATCTTAATAGTAACTCTTTTTATATTTTATGGGGTTTAGGAGCAAGAATTGTATGTCCAAAGACGCTATGTAATATTAAATATTGATAGTGTAATATTTATATTTTAAGTAATCATTTATTTTTTTTAATTATATAATTTAAAATTAAAGTGTATAGAGAAAAAATAAGAAAAAAGTAGGTGTGCATTATTGGAATTATTTTATATTGGAGAGTGTTGATTAAGTTATCTAAAATTGCAAAAAAATGATATTTTTTAGAGGAATAAAAATTAACATGAATTTTATACTATTTGATCAGAGTAGGTGATATTGAATCAATATTGATCGTCATTATGTTTCTATGAATTGAGAAATTTATAATATTAGATAATACATAACACTTAGTCCATTATGATAATTATTAAATCTATTTTTTTTTTTAGCAATGATTATCAAATCTAGTTGAATGAAAGGGTTGGTGGTGGCTGGAGGGCCAAGTAGAATCCACAAGATCTATGTGCTGGTTTCTAATTAAGTAGTGATGCAACGTTACAATATTTACATGGTATGACGATCATATTGAATACTGGTCTTCAGTTTCCATAGCAAAAATACATACTTGTATCTAATTTGAACATTTAAGGCAATATTAACGTCAAATTGATAGTAAAACTCATGTCAATATAAAATTGATGAGGAATGTTACACAAGTTTTGCCACCCTTGTAATCCTACCTAACTCGAATCCGTATTAGTTGGAGTCTAAAATAACTTTTAAATATTAGATAATCTGACAAAAAAAAAAAATTTATGTCCACGAGAGAATGAATCCCAATTTGGCAGGACCACTTCTGGGATGATGATGGTGATGTATACCCTATGTCATGCTAAGCTTTTATATCTCTAGAGCTACAGCTTCGTCCTAAGAAAGAGTATAGTTACATAATCCAACTAAACATCCAAAACTAACAATCCAAATGAATGGTTGTTTGAATTGTATGAGGAGAGGAGTCGTTGGATGTCTACATTTATGAAATATATATTTTTTCCAATCTTGGCTTTAGCAGCGTCAAAGTCGATGTTGGCCTGGGATAAAGTGAAAAGGGTAAGCAGTGAGATTTAATTTATTAATTTAATTTATTATAATTATTAGATTAATTGTGGACCGTATAAAATATTGGAATTGAAATCGATCTAATAGTTAGAATGCTACCACACAAAAATTAAATTAAATTTTTAAGTCTAAATAACATTAATCAATGATTAAATTGCGGGGGCAAAATTATACATGTTGGGCACGAGGAGTAAAAAAAAAAATTGTTCAACTATCAAGGATATTCGGGTCAATTAACTTACGCGTATTTTAATTAATTTCATTTTTTATTTGATCAAAAATAAATTATTTATATTAGAATTATAATATTCATAATAGACAAATTTCTCATAATTTAACCTTAAAAAATTATAAAAATTTAAATTCAGGACGATTGAACTTATAGCTTATCCCGATTACTTCTTGAGTTGATTTACTTTCACTTTCGAGGAGTAAACATCAATCAACAAAATTAATGAGATCCACTGCTGAGTTTGAAGACTCTACATCAATTGGGACGTAAGTTTTTGAGTTTTTTTGCAGTTAGGGGGTTAATAATGTTGAATTTTTGTGAGTTTAAGCTCAAGTTTGGTAAGATTATTTTTTTAAACGAGTTTAAAATATTATTTAAACTCAACTCGTTTAAAACTCGAGTCGAAATTGAGCCAAGTCTGAGATGTTCGACTATTTTACATATTAAACGAATCAAACTTTGTGAACTTAAATTGAATCTTTTAAGCTCGTTTAGAAAAAAGAGCCTAAAAATTGTTTAGAATATAAGTCGACTTCAAACCGAGTTTTATTTGAGCCGAGCCTGAGTCCAAAGCCGAGTAACTTGTCTTGATTAACACTATTATCCGCAGCTTTTCTCCCTTGGAAGAGAAATTTTCCCTCCAATAATGTTAATGAGGCCTAATTCATTGACTTAATTTATTATAACTTTTACATTGAGTCTAAGTCTCATCAAATATTAGAACTTGACGTTGATCCAATGATTCAAATGAAACCACATTAATAAATTAACAAATTAAGTCAAATTTTTAAATCCAAATAACATAACTATATTGGCAAACGACCTATATTCTATTGTTAACCTTTTTTTTTCATTTTGGATTTTTTTTTCTCTTTTTTTTCATTAAACTTTTTAAGGGTACTCAGTACTAAGTAAGGTTGGCCCTTCACTGTTCGCCAATTTTAAGAATTGATGAGCTCGAATTTGATTAGGTCAGGTCCAATCTAATTAAATCAAAAAAGTTCAAAGAAGAACTCAACCAGAATTGGATCAACCCATAGGAGGAAGCCCAAAACACCAAAAAATACTAGCATTTAAGTTGCCATTCCGGAGAGTGAAGTAGCATTTCAACGACGTCTTTCATCAATAAAGAACACTGGTCATCGTTGCCATTCCGGAGAGTGAAGTAGGTAATCCGAGACAAAACCATTATAAATCTTTGTGTTGAATCCGTTATTTACTATTTTCATAATTGGTTGTCATTAATTGTTCATTAATCACACTTGTTGATATTTTTGACTATTGATCTTACACGAAAATCAATTTGTGCATCATCAAGAATATCTCTAATTCTCTATTTTAGAGATTAATTTTTTTAAAAATAGAAAGCATTTTAAGTAAAAAATTATAATAGAGAATAAATTTTTATATATCACTCCAATAAGACTATAGTTCCATGCATATCAATGACATCACACTCTGGAGGATTTAGGGTGGGGCAATTTTCCCCGACTCTAATTTTCAAACTATTGGGGATTCATGTAAAATTTTAAAATTATTTAGAATTTGTTTCCATTAAAAAGTTAGCCAAAGAAATTAGATGGAGATTTATATGGTTATTGATATACTAAAATTTGATTCAATTGTGACCCGATATCATTGCATACATACATGTACAAATTTTCTAGTTAAAATTGAGTGATTATTTAATAATATTGTATTGAGATTGAAATATAATTTATTAGAATTCAGTTCTGATTTAATTACTTGAATCATTCGACTTTTATTTTTAAAAGAATTCAAGATATGACCGGAAAGAACTAAGTTCGTTAGGTAGTTAGATCGAATTCGAATCAAATTTTTAAATCAAGTTTAGATCAATTAAAATTTGACAGTTTGACAAGTCTATTAACTATTTATTTGTGAGACACAACTAGGGGTGTCTATGGGTTGAGTTACCCACGAGTTTTATTCCCCGGCCCCAAAAAAATAAACCTGAAGTTTAATACACCCGATAGTTGGCCTGCCTGAGCCTAATATCCTTAAAAAGAGGGCTTGAGTTTGCCCCCAAATCTATTACCCGCCCCAAGGGCCCACCCGCAAGCCCAACTCGCCCACCTTTCATTTGAAAAAAAATTATACTTTTAGATCATTAAATTTAAAACTTTGAAATAAGTCTCTCAACATCGAAATTTGAAGTTTTAAAAATTTAGATATTATAAATAATGTATTTTTTTTTATGTATTAAGCATATAAGTTTTAAATGGTAAAGTAATGAAAATTACAGATAAGTTAGGAGGTGTCAACCTAGTTGGGATTTATTCATTCTATTGGATGTAATACATTATTT
Source organism: Ilex asprella (assembly GCA_023539305.1). Lineage (NCBI taxonomy): Eukaryota > Viridiplantae > Streptophyta > Magnoliopsida > Aquifoliales > Aquifoliaceae > Ilex > Ilex asprella. The sequence continues at coordinate 6,695,436 of CM042197.1, forward strand.
TATTTTATTCATTTTGATTTTATTTTTTATCCAAAAATATAATTTACACAAATATTAAGTTATACAAATATTTATTATTTTTAAATAAAAATATATTTAAAAAAGCCTACAAAAAAAGTTCACCCAATAGACTCACGGGTGGGCTACGGACAGCCTACTATAACCCGAAGTCTGACATGCCTTACCCGATAACTCACTTGAATAAAATTTTGGACTCACACTATCCGATTCAACCTGAAAAAAATCGCGGATCTAGCACGGGCCAGCCCATAAACATCACTAGACGCAACAAGGATTGACGATGTTTGTTCCATCCTTATCTTCAATATGAAAAAGTCGTGGCTCCGTACCTGACAAGTCACAACTAGAAGATATTTGCTATCGAATCAAGAGATCTTTGCTGTTGCTGACTTACATCTTTGGTAATCTTGGGCGAAGGAATAGGATGGCCAGAAACGACGAGCATCATCAGATACGTTAGCCAATACCTTGGCTACAAACCAAGGGCTTAACTCGCACGTGTGGTTCTGAGGGGTGGAAGTAGAACCCTTCCCGTCTCATACTCTGAAATACACTTAAAAAGCCACGATGTAAACATCTATCTAGTTAACCTTTAAGCAACTTATACACCGCAGAACATATCAGTAACATAACATTCATTTTTCATTGGGTTAGTTGCAAATTTCATATTACCCTTTATTTTGTGGGTTCAATATATTCTAAAGTTTAAAATCAAACTTATTATTTGAATATCTAATAAAATGTAAGTATTTATATAATATTTTTTATATCCAACGCAATATATCACTTAAACAAAATTATTTGAATGTACAATTAGGGGAACATTCTCAATGGATGTAATTGTAATATTTCAAATATGAGGGGTTTAAGTGATAAATATGAAAGAGTTTAGGTGTAATTTATCCATTTATTATGATAAAATCATATGTTTTAACAGTTATATTAACGAAAAGGGGTTACGTGTTACACGTGCACAAACGTCATGAGATGTAGGAGTAATATTCTAAATGTTAAGGGGTCTAAATGATTAAGTGATAAGTATGAAAAGATCTAGGTATAATTTATCAATATAGTTGTAGGTAACAACCTGACTGCGGTTAATTTTTGGTACACATTGATACAAATTTTTATCTTTGAGGGCACAAATTAAAATTTTTTATCTTTAAAAATATAAATTGATATTCGAATAATTTTTTGAAGTGTAATTTACGATTAACCTTTTTCATTTACTTTTTTAGTACAATTCTTTGGACTATCTTCGGGTCATATCAATTTGGTACGGACAAGACACCACCAAGCAGGTGTTCTTGCAACTACTACTCTTGGTTCCCTAAGCAAGGTTCAATGGCATTGCCATGTTTCTTTTCTCTTTTTTTTTTTTTCAAATAGTCAAAGTGTTGAGATCACATTTTGATTAATTTTTTCTCGATTAAATCAAAGAAATGTCATTTATACTGGGATTAAGATATTTATGAGGAATAATTTTCTCAAGATTTGATTCTAAGAAGTCTGAATTTACAGTTTATCACTATTATCACTTGAATTACCATTTAGTATTGACATATTTTTATTCTCAACTCAACAAAGAAGGCTTTTATCCCAACAATTGGGGACGATTATATGAATAATGTTTTCTATTTTGCTCTATCAAGGACCATAATTTATGAAAGTTATCAAAGTTAATTTCCATTTATTTATATCTCTTGCATTGCCATTGATATATATCAAATCACACTCTTACTAGGAAAAGTGCCATAGTTGGGGTTGTCATGTTTTTGTATGGTACAAAAAAAGCTATCAGAGCAACTCAATGAGAGCCACTTTAATAGAAGGGCAAGAGCAATCAACACAAAGGAATAGGCATAACCCCAACAGCAAGCAAACTTTATGAGGCCAATGTGCAGCCAGACATGTGCAAAAAAGTAATGCAAAAGCAAATAAAACTAAGCACTTCTCAAACCAACCCCTTTTTATCTACTCTTCACTTTACAGTTTTTATTCATCTTTGTCTGTTTAAAGGGTCCAATTCCAGCTCTAAAGTTCTGCAAATCCTTCAGATCTTCCAACCTAATTCTATTTAACATGTGGTTATTTCTATTAAACATCCCTGATTGATCTTTTAGCTGTATACAGTACAAGCATTGAAGCAATTTGCTGAGTCTGGCAGAATAAAGTAGATCACTACCAGTTTACCACCTTTTCTCACATCATGATTTATATAGGAAACATTTGCAATTCTAGATGGGCTTCTTTTATGTAGTTAGAGACAACCAATTTGAGGATTCTGCTTTGGGATTGCATATCTGAGATGGGTATCACTGGGGAGCTGGTTAGGAGTGTCTTTTCCAAAAGCCGGTCCGTCGGAGCTAATGAGAGCAATGTGAGTTGATTTCACTTTAGCTTACTGGTTTTCTTGAAGTTGCATTACAATTACATGCTTCTTGTATCAGCTAGTTGTCAATTCATGTGCACATCTAATCCCCCAGAGTTTGACTTAAATTCCGAGTCACTGTGTCCATATGCTTATGTTTCTGAGCTGGCTGTAACTATTTTAATTCTTCGTCTACAGACCGCCAGGGTATTGTTGAGGGGAATAACATTATTGATATTCTGATCCAAGCAGGTAAGGAGCAATGCAGGGGAAAAAAGAAGATGGAGCTCAGTTAGGTCTTACCTATGTGGTGATGAACTTAATTCAGCCATTGCAGAGGAGGATTCAGCTTCTGTTAGGAGCACCAGAGCTACTACTACACAGCCTGAATTGAGTTCAGTACTTCTGGCAGAAGATACAGCTTCTGCCAATAACTCTGAGGCCACTGTCACACAACCCATAATAGAGAACTTTACTGAAAAAGGAGAGATCCAAAGCAAAGAAACCAATGAAGAAACACAAGAGGAAAAGCAGAATTCAACAGCAAAATTGTTTCGAAAAGATGATGCAGCAATTGTCATCCAGTCAGCATTTAGAAGCTTTCTGGTCAATTCACACAGTCAGAAATTTATCTATACATCTTTTTTGTTGGAAAAAAAAAATTAGTCTCCTACAAATTTTACACATTTTGCAACAATTAGATATATGTTTAGTGCAAAGCTCATGGTAGTATTGTGGGTTCTGTAGTGGAAATTCAGACAAATATGCATTTGTATATGTTTATATTTGGCTGTCACAATGTTAGTTTCCTGATGAATATTGAAAGTAAGAACAATTGAACAAAGATAATGTTAAATACCAAATGCAGCTTCTCAATTCTGAGTTAAAAGATCCTTTTTTTTGAGCAATTTTGGGTGCTTATAATTTCAGGAAAAGCGTCGTAATGAAGGAATCAAGTTGGTGGATGCTGCACAAGAGCTCGGTGTAGAAATAGGAAGTCCGAGTACGGTGTCTATAGGTACATCAATCGAAGTTCAAACTGCAAACTCGACTGTGGCCTTCTCACTTCGAGAGGAAAGCTTTGCTGTGCCCCCTCGATTGCCACTGAGAGCTAGAACTCAAATGCTGAAGCTACAGGTAAAAATGCCAAACTTTTATTGCTCCAATTCCTAAAAGTAGATGATAACGCCCAATGAATCGTAAGGGCAAGAACAATCGACAGTAGACCACATACATAGAAGTCATCAGTTGACATTGTTGGTGCCAGTTCAATTATACTGAACCATCTAAGACATTGAACAAGAAGATCAAGATTAAAGTAATCAATAATGAGTTACTTAAAGTGAAATTGTTTGATTTTCTATGTCGTTGACAGGAAGATTGGGATGATAGCACCTTGTGTAGCAGCATATCAGAAATGAGGATTCAACACAGATTAGAGGCAGCAACTAGGCGCGAGAGAGCTCTGGCTTATGCATTTGCACAACAGGTATATCTGAGAACTTAATAGATTCAAGGATAGTAAGACCAATGTCAAACTCAACTTCATCCGTTCTGTTTATAGCTGAGAATCTGTTCAAAGAAGAAACAAACCAAATCCGATGGCACAGACCCTAACATGGGTTGGAGCTGGCTAGAAAGATGGATGGCTACACGCCAACCCGAAAATTTCTTGATTGAAAACTACATAAGCAAGCAGCTTGAACCACTTCACACCAACCAAAGGCAAGGGATCAGAAGAAGTTCATTTGATATAACGAAAGAAGAAAAGGAGAGTTGCGGATCTAATGAAGTATCAGTCCAATTCGACAGCATTTCCATAATAGCACCAGAAGATAGAGACGACCTTAGGCCCTCGAAGAACAGGCTTAAGGTTACAAGAAGCCTATCGCGACAGAAAACTCTGCCAAGCTACCATTACTCAAACAAGCACATCAAGGTAGAAGTTCCCTTGCTAAAGCAACATAGGTTAAAACAACTCGGGTCCATATTTCACTAAACTATCGTTTCAATCTCTTTGCATTGTTTCACTTACTTAGATTTTGATTTTGCTATAGGTGAGCAAGAAAATTTGTGCAAGGGATGATGAAATAGCAAAAAAGCAGAAGACCAAGCAAGCAGGAAGTAAGAGAGAAATGAAATGCAAAGATGCTACATCACAAGTGTCAACTGACATGTGACCAGAAACAACTGAAAGTGGCTTTTTTAATCTATGAACAAAAATAAGTTTCCATTACTCTGTTCAGAATGCATTTTCTAAGGGTGTAATTTGCTTCTAAATATATCATCGCAATCCTCCTTGTATGTGTTATGATTCAGAACAATCGATTAATAAACTGTAGTCCTTTGAACTTCACTCAGAAAGTTAGAATTACTAATTATGGCGTGGACTTGTTCATAACAAATTTATTAGTAAACATAGTAATTTTCTATAAAGGAAATAAAATCTTCCAAAAACATGGACTCTAAGCATGATAACAAGAAAATCAACCATTATGTTTATTGAAAATGGGCTGCTCCTTCGACCTGCAGTGGCACCTCCATGGACTTAGAAAGTTGAAGCTAGTATCGTAGTTTCAAGGCGAAAAGGAGCGCAGCATTCATTCCAGAAAGGCATCGGAGAGGGTGAACTTCTTCTGTAAAAAGTAAGTTCAACAAATGCCACCTTTGATCCTTTATGTGATAGATAAAACTGATAGGTACCTGAAGGAAGGATTACCTAATCAGTTATGACCAGGGTGCATCAAATATGGACAATAAGTACAACGGACATTCCATCTATAAGAAGAGGAGGCAGAGTTCTCGATTGATCCATCTTTTAAGAGTATGAAACATACTTGGCTCCCGACAGATTTCTAGTTTAGGATAAAATGGGGAAGCTCAAGCTGCCTCTACTTGTGGTGAAGGTGGTGCTTATCGTCCCAATATGATCATGTTTGCATCCATTCCATCAACTAAGGCAACCAAGCCTGGGAGAACTGCTACCGGAGAATCTGGAATTGTTTTCGGGACCTTACCATCAACCATGGGAACCAAGTCTGGGACAGCAGCAACCGGAGAGTCTGAGAATGCTCGTTTTCTGCAACAGATTTGTCCCTGACCAATATTTCCCCTTTGTGGCTCTACATGATGAAATTGTCATCTGTTTGTTCACTTATAGGTTGTTCTGGTGTCTTTTTCTTTGTAGTGTTCTTAATTGAGTTGTTCTATTGGGAACTTTATTGTCTGTTTGTTCAGTTTAAGGACTGGAATGGGGATGTTTTCTCCATGCTGCCTTGATTGGTTTATTATTCCAGACTATGAAAAAACCTTTTATTTACTTTTCAGCAAAGACTATTTTTTACTAAATTTTTTAAGGTGAATTACACTTTGTAACCTGAAAGATTTAAGAATTTTTATTTTGTACCCTCAAATATTAAATTTCTTACATTACATCTTCAATGTATGAAAAGTGTTGCAATGTGACCCTTCTATTAATTTCTATTACTCACTCCATCAACATCAATGGATAGATTTTAACGGAATAAGCAATGAAAAGATTACATTGCAACACTTTTAATACATTAAAAATACAATGTGAGAAACCTCATCTTTGAGGGTACAAAGTGAAAAATATTAAATCTTTTGGGGTACAAAGTAAGATTCTCGCAAGTTTTTAAACATTGTCTTCAAGCAGATCCATCTCACTGGTTAGTACCAAAAAAATTGGAATAAGATATGACCTCACGAAATCAAGTTGTCTCAATCAGGTTATAGTTACCTAAGAGGCAAAGTTCCGATCAAAAAATTAAAAAAAAAAAACCTAAGAGGCAAAGTTGGCACAAGCCTTAGAAATCTTTGCTAACGACTTTAATGTATCATAACTCTCAGGAATGAATAGAAACACCACTTAGTTGAGTCCAAAGAAAGGAGAAAATACTTTTTTTACCAAAAGAAAGAAAACAGATTAGTTCGAAGAAGTATATTATTAACGTCAAGAGCTCCGATCGAATCGGTATTGATACAAACAACAAATGGTTCATGAAGAATTACATTTATCTTCAAAAGAATTGCCAGGATACTAAGCTACACAAACATACTGTTCTGGAGAGGTGATGACCCAAATCAAAGCCACCCACTTGAAGCAGAAAAAAACATTCTTGTATGCCAAGCAACAAATATGTGCATCGTAACAATCTTACAGATTCACAAAGAGGGTCGGTCCCAAAAACAGATTATATGACTGGAGAAAAATCACAATTCCGAACCCAGGACATTTCGGGTCAACGATATACCAACTGGATAAGACCTGTGAATTCTTGTCTTCATAGTTGAAACACTTTTGACAGGATAATCGTCACCATCACTTTTCTTAGTGCTTATAATCAATTTATCGGTTGCACTTGACTCATTGGTTTCAGCAATGAACTGAAGCCCCTGAAAGATTATTGTGGATCTGTGTCAGCTTTAGAATGGCAGTACAACTTCACAGTTGAATGTTCAAGTTACTTGACATACCTTCGTCGAGTTATCCTCAAATGTAGCAGTTGAATGTTTTATTAGCTTAGCACCAATATCCTGCCCAATCAAGAGAAGAAATGTAACTCAATAAACAGGAGAGAAAAGAAGACCAATAATATACCTCCATAAAAAGGAGAACTACAAAGATCCTTGAAATCGAAATGCAAAATCCCCAAAACTTCAGGAAAAAAAATATACTATAATTGGTGAAGGTATTTAGAGCAATTAGACCCAAAATGATGCCTAAAAAATTTCTATGAAGATAAATCAAATGAAGATAAAAAGAACAAGGGCAGAAAAGAAGATAAGGCTTAGTGGTTTTCTTTAGTTTGCTAATGGAAAGAAAGTGGAGATATATCGAAAGAAAGAATGAGAAAGAAGTGCCCCTTATTTCCCCCTTTTTTACATTAGGCCAGGAAAGGATATGGTCCTTGATCCGATTTTGCCAAGAAGGTTGAGAACTGGAAATAGAACAAGAAAATTAAAGGAAATGACCAGGCCATCCTAAAATGGTTGTCCAAATATGTTGTGATTAACCTTCAAATCAAATCACTGTTACTAAGTTTGCCTCCAGGAGTATTTTGGTTTTCCACTTGGAATGATATGTACTGGTACTGGAATCACTCACAAGTTCCATTTCAGGTCTATTGAACGAAAACTTTGACTACTTTCCTCAAAGAAAAACGAGAAAAAGTTAGTACCTACCCATTTTCATCATCTACTGGAAGATGGGTCTTAGAGGAGTCACTTAGTGGCCAAAACATTTAAATCTAAGGGTAGCAATACTTATGTCCTGACTTCTGATTGATGTAAACAATCACAAGATTCTTTTATCAATATTCAAGAACTTTTCATAAATCTAAGTTACGTCATACAAAACTGACATAAAAGGAAAGCCAAGTTAATTGAAAGTAATATAAGCAAAATATTTTATTGACAAACCAATCAGATGGAGGAATAAGACAACAAAGACATGCAATACGGACCATATTTGTCATGATAGCTTAGAAAAAAAATCCCTATTTGATTGAAACCCAGAAGCTGAGATATATCCTTACTCTGACATTCACGTGTTCGGAAAAGTAGCCCAAGGTCCAATTTTCAGAATTTATCACGAAAAATTCACTTTGATTGGAAAAACTGATTTCAATCAAGGAAATCACT